>CM060113.1:26605214-27080214 GCA_030522415.1 Channallabes apus
ATTGCACAATCCTGACTCATATACAGTATATTTATTAAAACATAATGCAAAGAATGGCTAAAAATGCTTTGGGGTTTAAGGGCTAAGGGTTCTCTGTCAAACAGTGCCATCTACACTAAAGAGTACTTAGTACTTTTTATAATAATATACTTTTTTTTTTTTTTTTTTTTATCAAGAAGCAGTGAGTCAATGTTTGTGTTCGGCGATTTTTGTATACACTTATCATTTAAGGCCAAACCTATTTTTGATTGTAAATTTATGACTAAATGTTCAATGCTGTTATGAGAGATATATAAGAGATTTCTCTTTCCCAGAAATATAACAAACACAAATTAAATTTAAAAAGTGCTGGGTTGTTTTTTCTACCCAAACGCTGGGTTGCCGCTGTTGGGTCATTTTTCTGGGTTATTTACAGAGATAGTTTTTGTCTACCCGAGCTGCTGGGTTAAAGTTTGCTTGGCCCCTCCCCCAAGGTCACTCAGCTTCGTGTCTCTTGAGCTCCCACCGCTGATGACGGTTCATCCTCCTCGGACATTTAAGGGAAAATGACGTTAAATACAAGGTCTGTATACACATGTTCACTCACCTAAGTAAAATATGACTGAAAAAAAGTATTACTATATGTAACATTTATTACTGTTACCATGTTAAGGTTTACACACAAACTTTCCGACTGGTTTGAGGTACTGGATGATAATTTAGCTGAGAATAGCTGCTAGCCAAAGAACCCCACTTGTTGTGTATGAAAGTAACGGCTAAGATGTCTGAGCTTTTTATCTTTCTCTGTAAAATGTTTGCAGGGTTACGAAGATGGTGAAGTGATGAATGAACGCTAAACTGTTAACTGTAGTGCTAGCATGACGCAGGCATTTTGTTAAGTTGCTAGCGTTAGCAACTACATATCTTTCTAAATAGAAACGAAATACTGAACATAAATGTCACCTGTTGTTTAGCGATGTTTTATCTTAGTTTAAGCTATTTCTTGTATTTTTAATTACACTTAAAATACCAACAGTTATATGCGCATGCTTAATCTGCGGTTCGGATCTGGTTTCGGTCTGTTCTCATGAGTTGTGAAGCGAAAGGAACAAAGTATAAATATTGTTCATTTGCTAAATTAAGTATCATTAATTTTAATTGAATATCTATCTCTGTATTTTTTCACAGCAGTTTGTGACTGAAAGTGTCCTGTCTGCATCTGACTTCAGGAGTTTCCTGACCAACGTACAGTGGTCACCTAATCGGAGCGTCGTATTTAACGTCGCCGCCGCATTTCGGCATGTGCATTTGCTGGCTTTTACCACTGAGTGGCGCTATATAGCTACAGACTGACGCCTCATGCCTTAGTTCATTCTCTGCCGCATTAATGAGACGCGTTCCATTAAATAATACACGTAGTAGCCGATAACATCAAGTGAAACACTGTAGTTGACCAAATTCATAATCACAATACTAAAATTACAGTACAAATGTAGAATTCAAATTAAATCAAATCTTATTAAGATCAATTTTAAGCACAATAAATATTAACACAGTGAGCCTTTAGATTTTATCACGTGTAATTAGAAAAGAAGTGTGTAGGGTTTTATTTAAATATAAATTTCTAAACCAATAAGATCAAATAACACCAAGTTATTATTATAACAGGCTTACTTATTTATCATATTTGGTCATTGTAACATGCATTAGGGAGCATTATAGACGTGCCGAGGGAATTTCATTAAAATAAGGGGGGGGGGGGGGTAATAAAACGACGTCTATCCGACATCTGGCAGATGTATAAACATCTGATTAACATCGTCTAAAGAGCGGATCAGGGTCATTTTAATTCATTTACGTCTTAAATACGTAGGCTAAGCATCGTTCTAACATCGGCACGGACGTCTCGGCGACGTCTTCCAGATGAGCAAACGCCCTCTGCCAGACATCTGCAAGATATCTGCCAGATGAAAAAGATGATGTCGCATAGACGTCTCCGCGACATGTGTGTGCTATCTGGGATAGATTCTAATAAAGACATAATTTCTTCCACACATGCTCTAAGCCTGCAAATGTTTAAGTGGCCATTGTGTTAGAGAAACACAGGTATGCAGCACATCGCCAGGCCTTGGTGTCAAGTCAGCAAAAAACACTCTATCCATCATTCATCCAGACCTTTAGGTTGCAGTAGCGCACCACCTACTTTGCCTGCCGCAGATAAAAATGAAGAAAAAGACCAAGAAGACAAAGAGGACAATGAAGGTGGGTTTTACCTTCGCGCTGAATTTAAAATTAATTGACATGGAGTCAAAATGTTAAAATCACGTGTCTGTGGTAAAACAACAACAACAACTGCTGTATACTTAGCTGGCAATTACACAGCTTAAGTTCGTTCTTAAATTGCAAAATGAATACAAATGCTACCTGTGGGTGGTTTAGCATGTGAATTAGCATGTCTAGGTACAGTAACTAACACTTGTGAGGTTGAAAGTTTCTTTTTTTTTTAATGGTAAAAAAATTTGTCCACTGGTTACAATATTATTATTAGGAATGCCCTAAGTTAACCAGTATTGTTTGACATATTAAGTTACTTTTTATCTTTTTTTTAAAAAAATAGTAAGTTAATGTTACTGCATGATCAGTTTTTGAAAACCTGTAGTTTTATTATAGTGTTCAGTGTTTTAACAGTAGTTACCAGAACATGTAACTTTAGAGACATCGGTTAATTATATTCTATAAATAAAGATCAATATGTTTGTTTGTGGAAAGGTTATCTTGGTAATTATATACATTTTACTTTAAATGGGTTCTTTTCAGAAGCATGCCACCTCAGGAGACAAAGAATCTCAACAAAGAAAATGTAGTAGAATGTTCCAGAGTCTCCATCAGTACATTGAAAAAAAAAAAAAAAAAAAGTCCTAATTTTACGGAAAATAACTTTAAAATTTTATAGTAGTGTGAGGGTTGCCCACTAGAGGGCAGTGTTTATTAGTTTGTAGTTTTTTTTTCGTAGACTTAGTTTCCCAGAAGGCTCCTCAGTCAGGTGACGCGGCTGCTCACCTGAACTGAGGAAGCTCATTAGCATTGTTATAAATACCTGTTTGTTCTAGGCAACTGGGTCGAGCATTAATTTAATTTCAGTTCTGTTAAGTGGGTTTTGTTTTATCTGATTCTGTTCCAGTTGGTTTAATTATAGTTGGCCTTTTGGTTTCTGGAGCTTTGAAGTTAAGTTTATATTTGTCTTAATTTAGTATGTTGCTGTGTCTGTGTCTCCTAGCAGGATTAGCCTCTAGGAGAATTAGACTTTTGTGTTTACCCTTTTGTGTGAGTAACTTCCTTTACATCTTAGTCTGTACAAATACTAATGAGGGTGCTACTAACATGTTTAGATCATAGTCTGTCTAGTCTTCGAATCTGTCAAGTCTCCTTGTTTGCATAGCTCGTAGTCTGTTTAGGTACTAACCCGTTTAGCAACTAACCTTCAGAGTTCCTAGTCTGTTTCATACCTAGTCTGCTGTGTACCTTGTCTGTTCATCCCTTGGGTCTCAGGCTACTAGCCTGTTTAGCCATTAGTCTGATTAGTTACTAGCTAGCTTAGCAGCTAATGTGCAGAACAGGTAGTAGGCCTAGCCAAGCCTGTCTTGTGTGTTTATCCCTTGCATGTGTACCCACATGGAAAGAACCTATATGAGGATATATGCGCATATATGGAACCTATATGAGGATATATGCGCATACAGTGGGAGCCACGTCAAACAGCCGCCTGGAGCATGACGGCTCCATGGCAGGTCCATGAAGGGTTAATGCAGGCTTCGTGCATGGAATGTGATCCCCCGCGATGACGCAGTTAACGATGCCCTGCCCCATAAACACCCCCATGCGCTTTCTAAAAAGATGGTTGCAATGCCGTATAATTCCGCCAGATGGAACATTGACTGGCACAGTTAACTGCAGTGTCCAGGAAGCCCAATACCGTATCTTTAATATACAGACAGTTCTTGCATTGTCAACATAGTTTCATAAATAGATGAAAAAACAACAACAACAAACCGATTAATAAAACAGATTTGTTAAACAACCCATGATGATTATGCTATTTATTATTTAATAATGAATTAATAAAATTAGTTAGTGAAATATTTTTTAAGACATCCTGAAATGATCCTTAAAGACACGGTAGCGGCTGTAATTCGTCTATACCGATCATTGTAGGTACGGAATAAAAACGCAGGCTATGTACAGTATTTTACATTACTGTGTATTTTACCCCGTTCCATTTAATATACTGATAGATAATATTTTGCTGCAAAGTAAAGCTCAAAATGTAACGTCTGCTTGGGTTTGTTTTCGTTATATTTTTGATGATGTTTTCGCTGATTTTTTCACTGATAGTCTACAAGTGGCATAAGAAAGGCAATTAATGCCGCATGCAACCTGGAATAAATATCTGCCCATATGGATCAGTATTTCTTTAGTCATTTAATCATGCATAATGCTCCCCCATCAAAAGATCTGATGGGGCATTAATCACTTATCACAACTGTGAATGGATGCGGCAGCAGAGACACATTAAATCCCCATAAACACTTGGAAACAATAGTAAAAAAAGTTCCAGAGGGTTAGCGCCTGTTATACTAATGTAGTTTTACTGATTTTTTTTTTACTGATTATATTTCGTTGGGTTCTACGCAATTTCATGTGTGTGTGTGTGTGTGTGCGCGCACGAGAGAGAGGATACTCTGACAAGACCAACTTCCGTGTGGCTCCAGTGGCGCAATCGGTTAGCGCGTGATACTTATAAAACAGTCCAGGTGAACCAATGCCAAGTTCGAGCCTCACCTAAAGCACCCAAAGCATTTTACTGCATATGGTGCTGTGTATGTGACAAATCAAATTTGAATTTGAAAGTAAAGCTTAAAATGTAACTTCTGCTTGGGTTTGTTTTCGTTATATTTTTGATGTTTTCGGTGAAAGTCAAATTGGCATAACAAATTGATTAATGGCGCATAATATCTGGAACAAATATCTGCCTATATGGATCAGTGTGTCTTTAGTCATTTAACCAGCATAACGTGCCACATTAAAGATCTGATGGGGCATCAATCACTTATCACAACGGTGTATAGATGCAGCAGCAGAGACAGATTTAATCCCCATAAACATTCACACTTGAAAACAAAACTAACAGAAGTAAACAGTTCTAGAGTGTTAGTGCCTGTTATCACAGGACAGGAATCACCTACAGGATACTACTGTATTTTACTGCTCATATTTTTTACCCTAGTTTCATTTGGTTTTACGCGATTTCATGTATTATTTGTGTGTGTCTGTGTGTGTACGTGTGTGAGTGCGAGAGATACAGTAGCGTGAGAGCGCGTGCGCGAGAGAGGGCTTTCATGCTGATTTATCCAAGGTTACTAAAACCTGGCTTACTACCTATAAAAATATTTCAATTTAACTCATGGGTCTCAATCACAGATGACACGACAAATTATATACTCTGAAACGTTCATTTGAACATTTAAAAATATATACAAAAACATGAATACTAATGTTATCATGGTGTAAATTATTAACATTAGGTTAGGTCCTGCCCTTAATTAATTCATATTATAATTACTTTTACATAGTATAGTTACTGGACTGACATGACCAAAAACTAGCTATGTCATTTAGCCTTTCTAAAATCAATCCATCTATCATTTATAATCAGAAAACATAAAACATATTATGATCTGTTCAATAGCCCATCTGTTTTAATTTAGTTTGTATTTTTTATTATTCATAAGACAACCTTTCAGTTTTGTAAATATTTTAGTTATAGTGTGTTAAGTCTTACTTTAGGTTAAACGTTTTTGAGAATTTGACCATCCAGCTTAGATAAATGTTATGTCATTGATTGATGAAATCTGGATTAAGGATATTATATAATTATATATATATATATTTATTTTTTAGTTTCCCCCTGAGGGATTGCCACCTTATTGTGGTCAGGGGGTTTGCGTGCCTCAACACAATTCAGCAAATACAATACTGTTACTATACAGTAAGCCCAGGTAAAAACAGTGCTCGAACATGATGCCCCCCTCCCCCCACCCCGTGTTGTCTGGTCTAGAACTGCCCTGCCTCTGACCGTCTTTTGTCTTGTAAATGAGTATTCTCACTCACCTTCCAATCCCCCCAGCGCACACACTCTGTTTGTACTGTAAACTGTGCTGTAACTGTGTTTGCTAGGGCACTTGGTTATACACAGTACTTTAATGTATGGAACACTTACTTAACTTACTGGTTTGGTTTAAACATCGCTTATTACCTTATTCAGCAAAATAAATTCATTATTAACGTATTGAAGTATTTTAGTTAAGGACAAAAACTGTGCTTGTGTTTAGAACTGCTGAACAGCCGAAAACACACACACCCATCCCCCCGCCAAAAACACACACACACAGAGCAATTAACACCATGTCCTACTCAGGAGTGGAAGGTGAGAAACCTCAATGGAGAATACCAAGTTTGTCGTTGCTCTTTTCGAGTTCTTAAAACCCAAAACATTTATTTATACTGAGAAAAAATTATTATAGGTCACATAATCACAAACACAAATACATATAATCAAGTGTTTAACTGGTTTCATTTGTTTCTATGATCAATAATTATTATTATTATTTTCAGCCCAACTCTTTGACTATTTAAAACAAAGTTGTGTCCCATTTTTTGCCCATTGATGTTGTTGGTTCAACTAAACAATTTTTACCCAAACAATCCCCCAAAATTAAAACACGCAAAACATGACCAAAACTAGTCAAAGTTAAAACAGTAATTTATATAAAACAGATGAATACATGTTGTCTTTTTGCTTAAAGTTCATTAAACAACCCGGATACACCAGCTACTTATAAGTCTCTATCTATAGTCCTTTTACATTAAAATATTAATTTTTCAAATATCAAAACTATTAAACATGGAACAGTTTAAGTCTTTGTTTCCCCCAAAGTACTGTATCAGACATTTTGCAGTTCTATGTTCAGAATATACAGTAGACCTGATCAAACATCATTCTAAAGCTGTCGGACTGTGATGGCATCCCTCCTACAGCTCCCTCAAGAGCTTGTTCAGGCTCCTCCAGTCCTGTAGCTCCAAAAGTCCAGCCATCAGCCGTCTGACCCCCCAATCCTCCACAGCGGAGCTCTGCTTAAAGACAACAGGAGAATTTAGTCAAGACAAAGATAAATAAATAAACTTCACAGTACATATAGTTCTAATAAAAATTGTCACGGGGAGTGGCGAAACGAGGTGAATCCAAGTGCAGATGATGTGCCACAATGTCAGGCGAGAGCGTGGTCGGAATGCGGAAGTCAATATCGGGCGATCAGTCAGCGTATGTCTAAGCCAAATCGTAAAGCAAGAGCCGTGGTCAAAAGAGGAAGCGTTAAGTCAAAACCGGGAGATCAATAGACGAGGCAAACAAATCCGAGACGAGAAACCGAAAGCGAAAAACGAGAAACAAAGCGAACTTGGCAACGTGAGATCAAGGGAAAATAAACGCGAGAAGATCGGTGCATGAAAACACAAGATAATCCAGCGATTTGAGCAGCGCAGTGTGCGTGCTTAAATCACTGGAGAAATCAGCGTAGGGAACGAGGAACAGGTGAGCAGACGGGACGGGGGCGTGAGAGCGCACGTGACGGCTAGACAAAACATGAGCGCGTGGGGGAGTGACAGCGTGGGAAAAAGACGGCCGGCAGACTGTGACTCGTGACAAAAAATAATATATATTAATAAACCTATTTACCACAGAGTGTGTAAAATACTGTTTTGGGGATTCTGGAATGTAAATAAACTGCCTGTGCTAATGTTAACCAGTGAACAGTGTTAGTGTTAACCAGTGAACAGTGTTAGTGTTAACCACTGACTGTATTATCGTCTGAATTAAATTAACCGAGAATTTACTTAATGCGCTTCTCATACAAATAAGTTATATAACACTCGTATATGAGCATTAGTTCATCCCTGAGGCCAAACTATAACTTACTGAAGCCCCTCATACCCTCGGCGTGCAAAGGGCATTACGGTGTGCAAAGGGCATTCACACGCCATTCACACTTCAGCCACACGGTCGCGGCTATTTGGCGTGGCTCCCACTGTATATGGAACCTATATGAAGATATATGCGCATATATGAAACCTATATGCAGAATATATGCACATATATCCTCACCTATATGAGGATACTGTATATGCGCATATATGAAACCTATATGCGCATATAACCGCACCTATATGAGGACATATGCACATATATGAAACCTATATGCAGTATACATGCATATATATGATGATATATATGCGTACTGTATATATGCCACATGTAGGCAACATTGAGGTGCATATATGTGCATATACAGGCCATATAGGTCTCCTGTATTGCTTCTTTATATCCACATATACAGTAAGCCCTATATGTACATACAAGATATGTCTCCTATGGCAGGATCTGGTCATTTTAGCTCATATCTCACTTTGGCAACTGTCATACATGATGCCTAGCTTATATTTTCTATTTTCAAGGCAATAACTAAGAACTAACAAAAAAAAATGCAAAAAACTTATCTGCGAACACATGAAATTGGTATCCTAATTGCCCACATACAGTATATGAGGATATATGCACATATATGAAACCTCAGTCTCTGTGAAAATCTTTTTGAAACACGTCACTAAAATTAACTGAAATGAGAAATATATCTATAGAAAGCTTAAAGTGTCTACTTTTAAATGATGCAAGTCACATTGAAAACAAATATTCTCAGTTTACGTAATCCGTATGAAACCAAGGAGAGGCACAGAATTTCTGTAGCACTTATCTGCTAATGACCCAAGGCAGGACACGCCCACACGCCAATCACACGGAAATCAGTCCGGGTAATTTACATACTAGGCCACGCCCCCGGACACCGGCATGAAAAACGAACAAAGAGAGACAGGTTTGAAAACACTCAGATTCAGTGAGTTTTCTGCACGCGCTTACACATCCAAGGAAACACTTCAGAATGTTCTGGAAAGTGGAAGGAGTTTACATTTACCTCAGAAGAAGACTGTGTGACTCCGACGACGAACAGGAGCATTTTGAACAGAGAATAGACCCATGCTACACTAGGTAAGTTAAGTCTTATATAACTCTTATTCTGATAATATTAAACTAATATTAGTAAATATTTTCCTCACTACAGCTAGCTCTTGTCAGCTTGTGTGACACATTGGCTTTTAATGCCATTTATATAGTTTAGGTAAATCATGCTAACATGCTGCCTCATGTAGCACAAACATGATATTTCCCGGTGGCTAAGCTAATGCTTATGGAGTTTACAGATGTTTATATTCACCTTGTTTTGGATAGCTTTAGATTATGGTTGCTAATATGTATTTGGCTCCATTTTGGTTAGCTTATAACACTGCTATGGGTAATGTTATTTAACACAAACAAGCTAGTTCCAGGTGGCTAAAATACTGCCTTATGTAGGACATATCCACGTCCTGTGACTGCGTACAACCAGCACATGGGGAGTTGATCACTCTGATCAGCTATTACAATACTATACTACACAGCACAAAACAATGAAGTCGTACAGAAATATTTCTCTACACTGCTTGGACATTGCTTACCCTGCATGTATGTTTTGTACAATTTTTTTTTTCCTCTTGCACTGTTTTACTCTGAATGTCTGTCTTTGTAATGCATTACTAGGTGGTTGTCCTGCATCCTCAATAAACAAGCTTCAGTTAATCCAAAATGCAGCTGCCAGGGATCCAGAAAATATGATCACATAACCCCAATATTATCATCCCTGCACTGGCTACCTGTTCAGTTTAGAATAAATTACAAAATAGTATTACTTACATACAAGGCTTACAACTCCGGACTTCTGGTAGTTCCCAGAATTTCAAAATCTACAAAAGGGGGTAGGGCTTTTTCATATTTAGCTCCAAAGCTTTGGAATAGCCTTCCAGACAGTGTTCGGGGAGCAGACACGGTTTCTCAGTTCAAAAGTAGACTCAAGACGCATCTTTTTAATCTGGCATACACATAACTCATCTCAGTACTCATACTCCAGTACACCTATACCGAATGGCAACTACGCTAATTCTCCCCATCTGTTCTGTATTTCTCTACCCATCCCGAGGCATCGGGAGATTTTGCCAGCTTCAGTAGACAAAGGCCGACCCTGCGAGGTTCCTGAGGCATCCAGAGAAGGACCAGCTCCAACTGGATTCAGCTTAATGATGGTTCGAGCTACACATGCTGCTCCTGTGCTTCCAGTGATCCAGACCTCATCTGCCCTCTGCACCTACTGACTCGTCCCTATGCTGAACTGGTCTTCATGACAATTTAAATAACTTCTGTCATATTGAATTTTCACCTGCACAACACACAATATGTTATATCATTTCTATCTGTTATCGCCCAAATGAGGATGGGTTCCCTGTTGAGTCTGGTTCCTCTCAAGGTTTCTTCCTAATGCCATCTCAGCGAGTTTTTCCTTGCCACCGTCGCCGTCACCCTTGGCTTGCTCATCAGAGAAATTTCATTCATTCGTCTCATTATCTGCACACTTTTCTCACACATCCACACTTCCAATTATTTTCTTTTCTATAATTATTATTATTATTTGTTTTTATTTATTTATTTTCTATTATAATTTTATTTATTTATTTATTACTTTATATATAATTATTCTATATATATATATATAATATATAATTTTTTTTAATTTTTATTTTTTGTTAAATTTCTTACATTTTTGTGAAGCTGCTTTGAGACAATGACCATTGTTAAAAGCGCTATATAAATAAAATTGAATTGAATTGAATTGAATTTTTTCAGTTTTTATTTTGTACTGTTCCTGTTGCAGTTTTACCCTGCATGTAACTTTATCATTAATCTGCATTTATACATAAAATCCTATTAACTATTGGGAAGCTAAACATAAGAATCAGTATGAAACATGAAAAGTTTCTAAAAGTTGCCAATAAATTAATATTGTGATGTGAAATTACTTTTTCAGATTGAAGTTATAAAGGGCTCTGGGGTGTTTTGCCAGGCAGAAGCGTGGAGAGCAGCCCACCTTGCCACCTCTGCTACTGCCATGGTACGGAATCTGCTGCTGGGCACCTTCGACTTGGAGACTTGACCAAATTAAAAAGGTAGCCATTATTGGTGAGTAAATGCATAATGCGTTTAATATGAATGGAAATGAAGGGAAAACAAAACATTTAAGACTATAAGTTCACCACTTTAACCATAGCCTACTTGTATCAATGTTTATTAGCCATCAATGGAGACTGCATAAGGTAGGGCACCCATTATTGTTACTGTATCTGCTTGGGACCTATAATACTAATTCATCACTTTTTCACATTTTAACAGTAAATATACCATTATTTTTTACTGTTTTTTCTGTTTTTGCAAATTACGTATAATTTTATGTAAAATTACAATAATAAATTGTAATTAAATACAAAACTCATTAGATAAAGGTTAATGTCCATGCAAAAAATTTATTGTTTTTCTTTGTAATTTTGCGGTAAATCATATTAGTTTTATAATACTTTGACATTTAAGTTCTAGATGCAAGTTTAGCATTTTTTTTCATGACTTTTTAAAAGATTATTCTTACATTATCACTTACATGTAGGCTATAGTATCTGCTTCATGCCTTCAAAGAAGGTGAAGAGAATTTAGGAAAATATATATTTTTGTTTTGATGACATTTGTTCTGAAATATCACCATGTCAATCTAGCCATCAGCTTTCTTAATGCATGCCTGAATATTCTGACACAAGAATAATGTTTTTTATTTTAGGATTTTACTGTAATGCTATAAAACTGAACTCTTATTGTATTTTGCATCATACCTGTATTATACTGTGTCACAGTTCTACAGGCTATTTTACAAATATTGTCATCTTGAGTTTGTGTTAACACTTTTGAACATCTGTTGATAGGAATTTATTTTTTTTAATTTGTTAAATATCAGGGTTTTTGTGTTATTGCTTTATTTGAAGATGTTTAATCTTCAATTTAGGAAAAATCTGTTAATAACAGTGTTTCCCTGCTAAATGTCTAATGCTTTAGCTTTATTGAAGGTGTTTGATTGTAATAATTTTGGAAAAAACTGTAAAATAAAAAGATTTTGCTGGTACACATCTAGTGCTGTTTTAATGAATGTGTTAAATCGTATACATTTTTTGGGGAAAATCTGTAAAATAATGGTGTTTTCACTGCTAAATTTCTAGTGCTGTTTGTTTAATGAAGGTGTTTAATTGTATAAACTTAGGAAAAATCTGTAAAATAACGGTGTTTCTCTGTAAAAGCTAAAATTCCAATTTCTGTAAATTTAATGTTTTTGAGCATAATGTGAACTAGAGTACTTTACCTTAATTTTATGGTTTTTGTTTGGCAGCCGTTGCTGCCAGTCATTTGACCGTTTTTTTAACGATTAAAAAAAAAAACTTTTTACAGTGTACCACATCATCAGTCAGGTCAGCACCAGCCCATGAGCAAGCTCAAGCCCACCTCTCAACCTTCAGACAGTTGGGAATGGAGTAGCTGAATGGTGTTTAGGTAAAATGAACTCAAATGTTTTAATATACAGTATGTATATTTTTTGTTCCATTAGATACTACTGTAAGTTATGGACAAACTTGTTGGACATCTTTGCGGGATGTCAGAATAGCCTTCCAGAGCTGCTGTTTTGATGTGAACCACCCTCATAGATCTTTTGAGGATTCTCCAAAGGTTCTCAATGGGGTTGAGGTCAGGGGAGGATGGTGGCCACACCATGAGTTTCTCATCTTTTATGCCCATAGCAGCCAATGACACAGGGGTATTCTTTGCAGCATGAGATGGTGCATTGTCGTGCAAGAAGATGATTTTGCTA
Organism: Channallabes apus; assembly: GCA_030522415.1. Taxonomy (NCBI): domain Eukaryota; kingdom Metazoa; phylum Chordata; class Actinopteri; order Siluriformes; family Clariidae; genus Channallabes; species Channallabes apus. Next base: position 26,618,132 of record CM060113.1, read on the forward strand.
CGGAAGGCACGGTTCTTCTTTTTGTATCATGGAAGAAAGTGGTCAGTCAATATACTTTGCAGCAGGGCCGCGCAGAGACGTTTAAATGGGCGGGTGCTCAAAGTTAAAAAAAAAAAGATAGAACAGGCTGAATAACAACTCACATTCATGACGAATCTAATATGGAATTGCATCATACTGTATGAATATCATCAGGTGGGGACAATGCAAAGCAAATGTAGCCTATGCTTTACCTGATGGCGTACAATGTTGCTGTTAAAGGATTACTGCTGCTCCTGTTGCTGATAGTGCTGAAGGGCAGGGCTATGTTCTGAGACTGTGTTTTTTTATATCATAAATATAATAATCCGTAATTATGTGGATATCCATATTAGATTGTTTTTAGTGAAATAAAAGCCCTCCAGAAAAGAAGGGAAAAGTCCTGTAACTTACTTTAAAACAAAACATGTTCCCTAAAATGGTGGACACAGAGCTACTAACCATTGTAACACCCTTACCCAGTTAGCTAGCAGTTAATGACCACCACTACTTGTGCAGTTCATAAAAGGACAGGTAATGTTTGTCGCGCTATTGCACAAACAGCACGCTCATTTATTTCAATTCATTTGTTGTTATAGACCAGGGGTACTCAAATATAAATTTGAAAGGTCCATTTGCCAAATTTCTATTCAGTCTGAGAGTTGAGAATTTGAAGGGCCATTTTCTGCAGGACAGGAACACCTGTTGCAGTAACCATCTTTGTCCAGAAGGTGAGAAGGTGACCACTTTTGATTGCTAGATTAAGCACATTGGTTTTCTGCTTCCCACATGGAGCACGAATGTATATTTTTCTGTCCACTCACTCTTAAATTCGCTGTTTCAATTCTGATTCCTGTACATAACCTACAGAGATTTTGCGATGATTTGCGCATGCGCGCCCAGTAGAAAATTAACGAATCGCTCTCGGAGACAACTAGTTCTTTCTGAGTCACGTTAAAGATTCGTTCAAAAAGAACGAATCATTCATGAACGACCCATCACTAGAATACTCAAAGATATATCGCGCGGAAACACAGTTGCGCACTTCATTGAGAACTCATTTGATTTATGATTAAATTAGCAAGTTTGTTTTGGCGTCGGTCCAGATTTAACCGTATTCGGACCGGAGTCTGCCTATTGAGTCCCCCGGGTATAGACTATAGTGTTCGTTGTACACGCTATTTACTGTTACCCATTATTTACCCATTATTGCTGCACCTTCCAATTAATTTGCCTGCTTCTCCTTATCCGCACCACGCAGCCTGCAGAAAATGCACGTGCACTTTGCGAGCTCGTACCCGGCTCGTAACGAGCGCGCTCTGCCCTCAAGGGCGAGCATTGGTTAATGGCAATCATGTGACTGATGCAAGCCAGATCCTTTTATTTAGCAAAATTGAGATTAATAGTTACATTTTATTGTTGAGGGGCAAAGACAGGGCTCCATACGCACATACACATTAAAAATAAATACATAAATATAAATAAATGAAAATAAAAAAAACAAGAAAAGGGCACTTGAGGCATCCTGGAGGAAAGGGGCGGGTGCTCAAGCACCCTCCGCCCCCCTTCTGCACGTGCCTGCTTTGCAGAAGTCATTTTCACACCTTCTGGGACCCTGACTCCGGCACCTCCTTGTTGACGTCGCAGCCTTGTTGGGACATGGTGGCCACCCACCAACCATCCACTACTCCATTCATCTGGACCATCCAGGGTTGCACGACACTCATCAGTAAAAAAGACTGTTTGAAAATTAGTCTTCATGTATGCCTGGGATCACTGCAACCATTTCTGCTTGTGAGCACTGATTAAGGGTGGCCGTAAAGGATTCTACACCTTGAGGTTCGCGGGACTCCAGAGGAACAAGCAGCTTCAAATACCTGTTTGCTACTTTGTAATGGCATTTCAGCAGCTGCTCTCTTAATCCGATAAATTTGTCTGGCAGAAACCTTCCTCATTCTGCCTTCATCTGCACGAACCTCTCTGTGCTCTGAATCAACCACGAATGTCTTCACAGTACGATGAGTTTTCATGAAACATCTAATGTTTTCATACCTTGTCCAATTTAACGCTTTTCGGCAGCAGAGAGATTCTTTTTCTTTCCCATATTGCTTGAAACCTGTGGCCTGCTTAATAATGTGGAACAACCTTCTTCAGTACTTTTGCTTTAATTGGTGGGCTCATGTGGCAAACTAATCATCACATGAATTTTGGATTCATTTCAGTAATCCAAAGAGCCCTGAGATGCAATACCATACATGAGTTTAATTTAAAAACTAAACATTTAATGTTTGACACTTACATCCAATTTGCATAATAATTTGGAACACAGTGTATATATACACACTACTCAAAATAAGTTAGGAATATAGTTATTTACATGAGTGCTTTTCCTATTTGAATGAAATAAGTAAAAGTTCCCTTTGATATTACTAATAATGTATAACACCATTTTCATTAGTTTAATATTTATTACCCCAAAAATTTAGACAATAACAGGGATAGCCCCAAATAACAAAAATTGACTATCAGTAGTGGGTGTTTCCACCATTTGCCGCAATGACAGCTTGACAGCGACGTCACATGCTCATCACTAGCTTCATGATGATATTCTGGAATTGGGGGATGATGGGTTCTATGATGTCTCTGAGGTAAGAACGTGCATTGACTGAGCCATGTACAATAACCAAAACTGTTTTGCGCTGACTGGTGATGCCTGCCCAGACTGTTGCACTTCCTCCACCAAAGCAAACCCTGGGGACAATGTTGACCTCAGTGTATGGCTCACCTCGCCTTCTCCAGCAACGCTGACGACACTCATCAGTGAACAGGACATTAGACCACTGCTGCATTTTCCACTGCCCACTGCAAACGTTCATGGCGGTGTCTTCGTGCCAGTGGAGTCACCTGCAACGGTCATCTGGCATTCAAGCCAAAGCGGTGCAGTCGGTTGTGAATGGTTTGTCTGGAAACCCTAGTACCCCTAATATCTCGTAAACGGGCCTGCAGCTGTGTGGCAGTTGCATAATGATGTCTGAATGCATAGGTCTTTAGGTACTGGTCATCGTTGCGGTCTGTCACTCGTGGGGCTCCATCCTGGGTCTGTCATGAACTGTGCCAGTAGTTCTGTGTCTTGATGTAAGTCTGCTGATGACACTTTGAGACACACCAACTTCACGAGCACCACCTGACTGCCTGCTACCGACCCATGGCCAGGTGGTGCTGCTTGTCTGTTAAGTGACGTTGTGTGTTCATGGCTGTTTGAATGATGAACTTGGAATGACTTACTGACAATACCAGCTTTTTATTCCCACAGAATGTTGAAATTGATGCCACATTGAAATAGGTTGTCTTTTGGGATTGGCCCCAATAAAAGGCACACCTGTACACAATGAGACCATTACATGGAAAACACAAAACGAGGTGTGTCAACCACCCCAATACAATTGCCTCCCTATCCCAAAAATGTCGGAAGTGAAACAAACACCGTATGTATGACATCCACTAAGTCTCTCACAATATCCCTAACTTATAGTAGTGTGTTTGTGTATATATATATATATATATATATAAGTGATGTAACGGTATTGTAAATACTGTCGTACAGCAATAACAAGTTATGTCAATAATACCGTGGTCGCATGACGATAAAATTATACTGTAGGTCTTCTGAGAAAAGTTTGCTCAGGCGAATGGAGTGAACGGGAGGTAGCGGGAACCATCAGCCCAGGCGTGGCCATCATCCTTTGCGGTGTGTTGTCGCTACAGATCCAGTAATGCGCACATCCGATTTAAAACCCGCTTACTCCATAATGATTAATTACTCTTTCCATCACTTTTCCTTCGCCGCTAATAGCAGCAGCTGCAATTTCCGCATTACTGGATCCGTAGCGAAAACAGACCGCAAAGGATGATGGCCACGCCTGGGCTGATGGGAATTGTAGTTCCCGCTACCTCCCGTTCGCTACATTCGCCTGAGCAAACTTTTCTCATAAGACCTACAGTATAGTTTTATCGAGTCATTTCGGTTTCTCTCTGAATAAGAAATGAGAAAGGAAAAAAAAAATCCTGTCTCTGTCTGAATAAGTGAGTGAATGAGGTGAGTGTTCTCAAATACTCATTCAGCACATGGGCCAGCTGCAGTAAGTAGGCTGCTATTTTTATTTTTTTCTGAGTTTTCAAGAATACTAAATTGAAACTTAATTTTTTTAGATGGTTTAATAATTTTTTGTTATTAAAATTGAAAAATGTAAGTTTCTGTTTCAAAGTTTACAGATAGATGGCTAATTTGTATGCCATTGATATGTTCAATGTTCATGTATACTGTTTAATAAACACTTCTGGCACTTTTTTCGAGTCTCTTCATTAGTTTTGTTTTTCCTGTAAATGGTTCAATAAATACCGTACCGTGCCATTCTCGGTATGTATTACCGTACCGCCGTGAAGTTTTGATACCGTTACATCCCTAATATATATACTACTATAAGTTATGGATATTGTGGATGTCATACATATGGTGTTTGTTTCACTATATAAATTGTATAAAAAATAATATATAATTTACCGTAAATTCCATGACAAGTTCTAGCATGGGTTTCCTCCGGGTACTCCGGTTTCCTCCCACAGTCCAAAGACATGCAGATTAGGCTAATTGGCGTTCCTAAATTGCCCGTAGTGTGTGATTGGGGGTGTGAGTGTGTGTATATGTGTGTGCCCTGGGATAGATTCGCACCCTGTCCAGGGTGTACCCCGCCTAGTGCCCGAAGTCTCCTGGGATAGGCTCCAGGTCCCCTGCGACCCTGAACACAGGATTAAGCGTTATAGAGAATGAATGAATGAATGAATGAAGTCCTAGCATGGATGACTGCACTGTTTGCTATCTTCCAATCTCATAGTGCTTTGCATGTTAGCTTTAGCATTTTGCTTGCAATTTATTCCAGAAAGACAGCACTCAGGAAAATTGAGTACACACATGGGAAAAAGAAAGCATACTTACACACACAAAAAAAAGACAGCATACTTACACAGGAAGAAGAATGCACTCACAAGGGAAAAAGAAAGCACTCAAATGTTATATGTGCTTTGCCCTTCTGGCTCACTATAGATTATCTTAGTTTACCCAATTACTTTTAGGCCTGTGAAAATTTATTTTAAAAAGGGACTTAAAAATTGATGTTTCCTAAATGCGGTATTTTGTTAACTTCCTTGAATTAAAGCACTTCCAGTGCATCTTTATTGTTTCTTTTCAAATCCATGTTAAAGACCATAGTCTTTTATTTTATTTGACATGGACCTACATTGATCTATAATCTTTATATCAGTAATCATTGTATAAATATGTATTTATTCATCTCCAGGTTAATAAACGTCATATCAGAACTGAGTTTATGTAATACATTTTTATATGTACACTACAAGAGAAAAGCTGTCTTAATGCAATTACTAACTGTACAAAATTGTAAATTTTTCTAGGCTTATTTGGCAAATTAACAGTTTGTCTTTTGTATGACAGCACATTCATGAACACATCTATGGGGCAAAATTGGTTTCTGATTGGGAGAAATGGCATATTATTTCTTCCCTGAAAATCATAGACATACTTGCTAATCGGTGAGCTCAGTTATGCGGAAGGTACAGTACTGTAGCGTACATCAACTTTCACCACCTGTCCTGTGATGCAGCATGAGCAGCATCGGTACATGCATCTTAGCTAAACAATATGTTAGCCTGGTGGGTGTAAATTAGCAGGTGCATAGGTGCTCCTCAATAGAAGTAATGTGAGAAATGCCCCATCACTATATGTTCATATACCAGTGCAATGTACAACTTCAGGCATTTTAGAAACCCATACATAAGGTAATTGATGTTATTGACATACATGTACTTACATTAAGTGGTACTCAATTTTGAATTGTTATGGACCTTTCATTTATATGGACATATGTTTCTTTATATGTCCATCATAATTCTGTATATGAAATTTAGTACACTTAAAGTATATGGCTGTGTGTGTACTAACGTACATACCTGACAGTAATTAATACAATTTAAGTATATATTTAATGTATTATAAGTACATTACAGCTATTTTTACTGTATTACAAATACATGATTAATATACTATGAGTATATTCTTATTGCAGCAGTAGCGTGCTGTTATACTTCTGGACAATTAAAAAATACTAAAAAAGTACACTTTGTGGTTAATACAAATATACTTTATTGTATCATACAGTTCACACAACGTTCTATACTACAGTATTGCAAATGTATTAACAGTACACTAACAGTGTTTAGGATAATTTACAAATGCTAAATGTATTTTCTACACTATAACATGTTTTTGAAACACATTACATCAGTAATTATGAGTCAGATTTTATTAATGAGTTCAACAGATTTAATTTGCACATGGTTACAAAAAAGCACCACTATAGTTTGTGTTCAACAAAACATGTTCACAAACACACAAACTAAAATATAAACTGAACACAGACAGACATTAGTATTAGTTAGTATTAGTTTAAACCTGGTGTGTTGATTCTGTTACACAGAAACTGAAAACAGGTTGAGAGCTACGGAGCCATTATACCACAAGCAAAGTACATGAGATTTCGCAACAACACATTAGACAATACATTTTATAGCTTAAAGTATGTACTTAATGACAAATTACCTAACAAAAAACTTAAAATTTACCTTATGCCGATGAAAATAAAACAATAACGATACGAACTAACGCACGCAATGATGCAGCTTCAGCCGTTAATTCAAACTAGAAGTGGAGGCGTGGGGAGCCAATCAGAGAACGGCTGATTGGCTGGTTTGGCGCGCTTCTAGTCTCTGATTGGCTGGCGTTCTAATGCTGCTGCAGTTTGTGTAAGTGTCGCTTTATGACAGTGAGCGGACAGAAGAGTCAGAGAGTGCAAATTATCTTGAACGGCAAAAACGATTTTTCAGCGTGCAAAAACAAGTCTAAAAGCGTGCATACGAGAGAGTAGTGCACTCCATATGAATACATATTAATAAGTACATTAAAATTTTACTGATAATATACGGAGACTACCGAACATTAAAAATTTTATTCTAATGTATACTTTCTGTACATTTGTACAATGATTATTTCTAGCATATTTTTTTAAATATACCAAAAATTAATTGAAAAACAAGTTTAAATAAGTATACTTTGGAAATTAGACCAACCTTTCACTTAAAGTATATTTTCCAATAATATATTTTTGGAAAGTGTACTATAATACAATTATTTTGAAGTATATTTAAAGTTTAATTCCAAAATTTGGTAAAAGCATGATGTTAGTATACTTTTTATATATTAACTGATGGTACAACTTTTTGTTAGTATATTTGCAATGTATTATCGAGGATTTCAATATATTTGCAATACACTAAAGTGTATTTTTTTTCCACTGGGGTAGCTCAGTGGTTAAGGCATTGGACTACGGTTCAGAAGATCCCAGGTTCAAACTCCACAATCACCAAGTTGCCACTGTTGGGCCCTTGAGCAAGGCCCTTAACCCTCAACTGCTCAGATGTGTAATGAGTCGCTCTGGATAAGAGTGTCTGCCAAATGCTTAAATGTAAATGTAAGTAGTTCTTTATAGCACTGGAGTCTTTAACAATCAATGAGGTTTTGAGGTTTAAGGATCTTTCAGGGACTCCAGCCAAAGAAGATGTCTGCCAGAAAGCACCATGTTAATAAGTCTCCATTAAGAAATTATCACTGCTGTTTTCAAACTTTTGCCATTGCAGAATCTCACTGCCAATTATGCACTTGTATATCCGGAGGCTCCATTTTTTTACTGCATAAGAACTTTTCTTATATATATATATATATATATATATATATATATATATATATATATATATATATATATATAAAATTATAAAATTTATATTATAAAAATATATAAAATATATATATATACACACACACATTACTTCTGTTTTATGGCTATAATATAAGAGGAGAAGTCCAGGATTTAGCTAGCTTGGTTCAGTGCTTATCTGATTTCCAGAAGACAGAGGTGAAGACAAAACTGCAAGGACTTTTTCTCAACTGGCAGCTTACTTTTTCAAACAGAGAACAAGGAGATGATCTTATTGACCCAGTGGATGCTCTTTAAAAGGGCTTTAACCTGGATGACAACAGACAGTATCTTAGTGGAAGAGTTGAAAGACAGGCTAAAGAATGGAGAAATACTAAAGTTTTCAGTGTGATGCAGATGCCCTTTGTTGGGCATGTCATTGCCAAAGTCAATATGGTGACAAACATGGATTTTTTTCCAGTGAGTTTCAAGGTGCCATTTCAAAGGCCTTTCTTATGTGCCATTAAGAAAGGACAATTAATGTTGGAGATACTTTTGGTGATTAGACACATCAGTCAGTGTCAGGAATATCTGTATCATCAGCTCATCTACAGTAAATGGCTGTACGCCCATCTCCCTTTAAATGGAGCAAAATCAGCTGTATCTCTGCACTGTCTGTTCCTTTTCCAATTACTAAACCTAATTGAATGTATGCAAATCATCACAGAAATTAAAAGCCACCTGCTAGACGACCCCCTGGGGATGACCTACCCTCACAAAAACAATCTCGAGCCACCCAACTGTTGTATAGGACTAGAGCAACTGTTGTACTAGAACAACTTTGTACAACTTAATGTTATTTAAGAACTGCTAGGAATTCCAATCAGTACAGATTGGCACCTAATATGCAGAAAGCAACAGATCCATATTGAAGCCCCATGAGTCCCCAGTAGCATCCTTTCATCGGATGCCTTCCTCGCTCCATCCTTTTTTTCCTCTCATCCCCCATACTGCGGCCATTCAGTGAGCCCACAATCTTTGATCTCCTTTGTCATGCAATCACACTCAGCCCCACCTTTAATCCCTTGGATTCACCCCTATCTTGCTCCTTCCCTAAAGTCCCATATCTTACACTCTAAATGCCCTCCCTATGGCTACACCTCTTCAGAGCCTTAAGACCTCATATTCTGAATTGCTCCACAGACCAACACAGACCTGATGGGGCCTGCCCACTGAGAGGGTAATCTGAATCTTTCCATCTCAGGAAGAGGTACATAGGCAGGCTCTCTAAAGCACCATATTTTAAGATAGCTCCAGAAGGACAGAGAGATAGAAGAAAGCCATAAAGGTCAGCAGGCAGATCTGTGCTTCCAGCTGTGAGCTGGAGTGATGGCCACTTCTCGGTGTGCTTTTGCCTGCTTTATTGACTGTGATTACTCTCTTCTTCACATAGTACATCTTCTCATCTCTCTGCTTGCTAATGATGTAGCTGGTCTAGCCCAACCCGCCTTATTATAGATATATGTGTAGCCACAGATATCTATCTTGTCTCAAGCATTAAATGGCATTTCTGCTTTTCTGTCCTCTCTAAGCTGCTCAGGGGTGCTTTTAGACCTGCAAAAATGAGGAGAGTGTAATGGTTTTGAGCTGTGAAGGTGGAAAAAGCCTCACTCCTTCAGGTGAAAGGGTAATACTATTACTATCTCTCGGGAACTCTTAGCCTCTTTTATGCCATTGTGAGCTGCATTGTAGCTCTTATTATCCCTTTGTATTGCATAGACTTATACTCAAAGGTTCCATCTATTAAGCATGGGGAAAAAAAGAACAGGCAGCTCTAACTGCATAGGAGTCAGCAAGTGTGCATGCATCACATGGCCGGGCTTATGACACTTGGATCACCTGATCTTCGGGAATGATTCTTTTTACTGCCTTGAAATAACTCCCCTGATACCCAGCAACATTGGTCTGTATGGAATCAGCAGATTCTGGAGCATCAGCTACTTATGGGACTAAACTATGAAATTATACTTGTTCATACAATTCACATTTCCATGTTACTATGAGAACAGGTAGAGACAGGTATTGTAATTTACATTATTAGCAAAGATAAATAACCTTTTGAATGCATCAATGAAAATTTGGGCAAAGGTGGCTCGAATGTTAAGGCTCACTGATCAGCAGTGTTGGGGGGCATTACTCTTTTATAGTAACTAATTATAACTTTTTATAGTAACTAATTAAAATACAAAATTATTGTCTTTAAAAAGTAATCAGTTACATTACAGCATTACTTTCTGATAAAAGTAACTAGTTAGAGTACTTTTCCACTGCAGAAAATGAAAACTCCTTTGTGATTCCTCATGCATGTTGTTTTAGTCAAGACATTTATAATTATTCATCACATGATTCAATAGTGTGCAGTGGTTCCACATGATTACACCACATTATCTTAACAACATTGGATTATGTTAAACCAACTTGAAATATTTGTGTAATTTACAAACCGGATTCCAAAAAAGTTGGGACACTAAACAAATTGTGAATAAAAACTGAATGCAATGATGTGGAGATGGCAAATGTCAATATTTTATTCAGAATAGAATATAGATGACAGATCAAAAGTTTAATCCGAGAAAATGTATCATTTTAAAGGAAAAATATGTTGATTCCAAATTTCACGGTGTCAACAAATCCCAAAAAAGTTGGGACAAGGCCATTTTCACCACTGTGTAGCATCTCCCCTTCTTCTTACAACACTCAACAGACGTCTGGGGACCGAGGAGACCAGTTTCTCAAGTTTAGAAATAGGAATGCTCTCCCATTCTTGTCTAATACAGACCTCTAACTGTTCAATCGTCTTGGGCCTTCTTTGTCGCACCTTCCTCTTTATGATGCGCCAAATGTTCTCTATAGGGGAAAGATCTGGACTGCAGACTGGCCATTTCAGTAGCCGGATCCTTCTCCTACGCAGCCATGATGTTGTGATTGATGCAGAATGTGGTCTGGCATTATCTTGTTGAAAAATGCAGGATCTTCCCTGAAAGAGATGACTAGATGTTGTTCTAGAACCTGAATATATTTTTCTGCATTGATGGTGCCTTTCCAGACATGCAAGCTGCCCATGCCACACGCACTCATGCAACCCCATACCATCAGAGACGCAGGCTTCTGAACTGAGCGTTGATAACAACTTGGGTTGTCCTTGTCCTCTTTGGTCCGGATGACATGGCGTCCCACATTTCCAACAAGAACGTCGAATCGTGACTCGTCTGACCACAGAACAGTCTTCCATTTTGCCACACTCCATTTTAAATGATCCCTGGCCCAATGAAAACGCCTGTGCTTGTGGATCTTGCTTAGAAATGGCTTCTTCTTTGCACTGTAGAGTTTCAGCTGGCAACGGTGGATGGCACGGTGGATTGTGTTCACTGATAATGGTTTCTGGAAGTATTCCTGAGCCCATTCTGTGATTTCCTTTACAGTAGCATTCCTGTTTGTGGTGCAGTGTCGTTTAAGGGCCCGGAGATCACGGGCATCCAGTATGGTTTTACGCCCTTGACCCTTACGCACAGAGATTGTTCCAGATTCTCTGAATCTTCAGATGATATTATGCACAGTTGATGATGATAACTGCAAAGTCTTTGCAATTTTTCGCTGGGTAACACCTTTCTGATATTGCTCCACTATCTTTCTGCGCAACATTGTGGGAATTGGTGATCCTCTACCCATCTTGGCTTCTGAGAGACACTGCCACTCTGAGAAGCTCTTTTTATACCCAATCATGTTGCCAATTAACCTAATGACTGTTAATTGGTCTTCCAGCTCTTCGTTATGCTCAAATTTACTTTTTCCAGCCTCTTATTGCTACTTGTCCCAACTTTTTTGGGATTTGTTGACACTGTGAAATTTGGAATCAACATATTTTTCCTTTAAAATTATACATTTTCTCGGATTAAACTTTTGATCTGTCATCTATTTTCTATTCTGAATAAAATATTGACATTTGCCATCTCCACATCATTGCATTCAGTTTTTATTCACAATTTGTTTAGTGTCCCAACGTTTTTGGAATCCGGTTTGTAACATGAAGAGCTAACTTTGATTGAACATTATTTAAATATTTCTTTTTAACTTATATTTTTGTTGAACTTCCAACTATTCACATATAAATTCATTCCTTGATGTTAATCCTATATGTTTACATTGATTTCAATGAATCCCATTTAGTCATGTTACTACAACTAGATATTATACCATAATGAATAGCAGCCCTATTTCCCCATGCTTTAGTGACCCTTAAAGACAACTCCAGAGGCAGTAAATACAGTGGTGTGAAAAACCATTTGCCCCCTCCTGATTTCTTATTCTTTTGCATGTTTGTCACACATGTTTCTGATCATCAAACACATTTAACTATTAGTCAAAGATAACACAAGTAAACACAAAATGCAGTTTTTAAATTAGGGGTTTTATTATTTAGGGAGAAATAAAATCCAAACCTACATGGCCCTGTGTGAAAAAGTAATTGCCCCCTGAACCTAATAACTGGTTGGGCCACCCTTAGCAGCAATAACTGCAATCAAGCGTTTGCGATAACTTGCAACGAGTCTTTTACAGCGCTCTGGAGGAATTTTGGCCCACTCATCTTTGCAGAATTGTTGTAATTCAGCTTTATTTGAGGGTTTTCTAGCATGAACCGCCTTTTTAAGGTCATGCCACAACATCTCAATAGGATTCAGGTCAGGACTTTGACTAGGCCACTCCAAAGTCGTCATTTTGTTTTTCTTCAGCCATTCAGAGGTGGATTTGCTGGTGTGTTTTGGGTCATCGTCCTGCTGCAGCACCCAAGATCGCTTCAGCTTGAGTTGACGAACAGATGGCCGGACATTCTCCTTCAGGATTTTTTGGTAGACAGTAGAATTCATGGTTCCATCTATCACAGCAAGCCTTCCAGGTCGTTTAACGTGCCTCCCCGACCTAGTTTAACGGCTGCTGGGGTACGTTGTCCTCGCGCCGCGGGGCGTTAGAGCCGTAGTCCTGCGGTCCCGGGCCTCAGCGTCGTCGCGGAAGTTCGGCGTCTTGCTCGTAGCCTGGCCGTGACGGGTAGCCCTGTCCCCGGCCAGGTTCGCCTCCCGAGCGCCCCCTAGTGGCGGGAGGTAGCTCGGCTCTTTCGCCGCCATGCCCGGCCATGATGGGTTCAGCGCGCTCGGCCTCACGCAGTGCCTCGGCCAGAGAACCGGGTGCCGCCAACCTGACGTGTTCGCGGAGCCGCAGCGGTCGGAGACCCCGGAGGAATGCACGACCAGCTAGCTCTTCCTGCTGATCGTGCTCGAATTCAGGGTAGCCCCGCCGCGCGAGGCATCGCACGTCCATCACAAACGCGCCCAGTGGCTCTGAAGCGCGCCGCTCGCAGACCGCGAGCTCTTCGCCAGCCGCTTCTCTGCGGTCACCCGCGCCGAACCGGAAGTGGAGCGGTTCCCGCAGCTTCGCCCAATCCTTCCGCTCCTCGGCCTGAAGGTCCTCGAGCACCCGGAGTGCGTCGCCCTCAAGCGAGAGTGCTACGCGGACCGCGATTTCCGCTGGGGACCAGCCCGCGAGATCGGCGGCGAGCTCTACCTGCGCAAAAAATGCGTAGGGTTCGACGGCGCCGTTATAGAAAGGAAGGCGCAGCTGTAAGTCGCCTCGCCGGTTAACGGCGCACGGGGCTTGGTTTGTGGGAAGCTCCGCCCCGAGATCCAGTGCCAGGACCCTCATCTCGCCGCTCTGCTTTCGCCGCGCCGCCTTTTTTGTGCTGGCACCGTCCGGAAGGTGCTTCCTCTGCAGGAGTTCTGCTGCCACTCGGCGGCCCTCTTTGATCTTCTTCAGATCCTCCGCCGTTCGCTCCAACTCAGAGATCTCCATCCCACTTCTGACACCAATGTAGCGTTTTTCAACGCTATCAGGGATTTTGGAGGACGAGTGAGCTTCTACCAGATATTCTTTGAAGAGATTGTCCACATGTTCATTTAGGTAGACACATAGATCAATTTAAAGTTAATACTGAAGAAATTCAGTTTATTTAAAAGGATATCTGTACAATTGTGTACCACTCAGGACTTTTTAAGCATCTTATTACAATGTTGTTTTGTTCAAACCACAGATATAAGTTAAGATAACAATAACTATTACTAAATATACTTATCTACTTATATACTTTGCCAAATAATGTAAATACAGTATCACATACACAAATACTGTATGTACTGATGAAAAAAACTAATATCTGAGGAAAAATCTTACCTTTTTCGGGTATTGAGCTCCTTCTATGTCTATGGAGCGATATCGCGGACAATATTCAAATGCAATTGCAAATTGCATTTGCAACTGCGTTTCCCATATGTGGAAAAGAATAAGAATGTTACCCATCGAGTTTTGCTAACTATCGGATCGGCGCATGTGCAGTCCCACAAGATTGCACACTTTTTCCACGCCCATAAATCCATACTACCTTGGTGCTGAGACTACGGTTGGCGGTGGGTTTAAACCGTTTTCCTTTGCTTAATTTGACCGAAACATTTGAATTTCTGCATAAATTGTCGTGAATGAGCCTTAAGGTTGAGGAAAATAAAATCCTGAAACTGGTTCAGATTTAAACACCTACGTTTACATCTTTTTGTATACTTGTAGTTATCATATGTGTGCAGCACTATTCAGTGCACAGAGTAATCCATACATAAATGCTTACGCAGATGACATGCGTTTTTGATTTAATTTATGATAATGATAATAAATACAATCACTACTTCTAATCAGATTTAACGTCCACAGTGTAGTTATAGTGATGCGGTAGCGTAACTCGACAGGCTATGCTATCGTTTTTTGCTACGGTAGCATTTTTCGACAAGGCAGCAAAAATCGGCAGAATACCGGCCAAAATTGAAACGCAATCGCTAATCCAGGTGCTGTATCATCTCTGCTTGAAGCTCAAGCTTGAAGAATATACATGACAAATAAAGGGTTCTTCTTCTTCTTTGAAAAATAAGCTAAGGTCTGGTTTTGTAAAGAGTTAATCAGAATCAGAAAGCGTTTTATTGCCAAGTACGCTTGCACGTACAAGGAATTTGTTTTAGCGACAGAGCTTCCAGAACAAAAAATACAAATGACAAGTCAAAACAGTACAAAAAAAATTAATAGAAAAATGGTTGACATCAAATGGAGTAGGGTGTGCAATACTTTTAAATAAGTTACATCAACACTTCCTGACCCAACAGAATCAATAATTCAACTATGTGATATAGTATTAATGTTACATTTGTAAAACGTTTAAAAGAAAAGAAAGAGGCAGCTTCTATTTCTACTTAAAGAGGAAAAGAGTGATTTTATCATAAACTTATGGAGTTTATGATATGTGAAGCACAGCCTTGTGCAGACTGTCAGGACCAGCAGTCAGGTCATATTGCATTCTCCCACTGGGTACTATGAAAGGACTGTACTCTCTACTGCTTTTATTTCTTTTCAGTTGTTCTTTTTTTATTTTGTTAAAATTATATGAGATATGTGAGATGATTTCGTACAGCTGGTAATTACACAGAGAAGGAGTATGATTGAAAATTATGAAATTCACACCCCCCTCAATCTACTCTAGACATTTATACACCTGTCTATTCTTTGACAGATTAATTTAGATGACAAAGTAATTAATACCTTATTCAAATGACAGATTTTAATTTGTAGCCAAACCCTCAAAGACATCCCTATAATGAGCTAAGTTCCTCTATTTTCAGCTCAAATTTAATGCTATTTTCTGAGGTGGCTGTTAAACCTCAGCTTTCTTTAATCCATGTGGAAGATGCCAATTTTAGCCTTCTTCCTCGTGAATCATTTTTTCTGGTTCTCTGGTTTCTTCCACCTGTCCAAAAATATGTTAAGTGGGTTGGATTATTAGACATTAGATTAGCCATGGGACCCTACAATGGACTGCTTTGTCATTCAGGGTAAATCCTCTATTTAAGAAACAAATAATAATAATAATAATAATAATAATAATAATATTAATCAAATAATAAAATTTTTGTCCACCAGTGTGTGTGTTGGAGAAGACAGAACATCCATAACTGTTGTAAGTATTGTATAGCATAGGGTATCTGTATTTAAAGTTGTTCACATTATGCACGAACACAAAAATATAACTAAAAAGTAAGAAGAATTATCAAGTTAGAATAACTCTTATTTCTTATTTATTTTGTCACACAGCAGTATTCAAAGAAATATCTTGATAAAAGGTAGTGTGCAGTTTATGTAAGCCCCACTGGCAAATGTGACAGAGAAAGACAACTTAAAAGGCAACTGTCAAAACCTAATTTTTTTTTAATGCCCAGCGTTCCCCCCCAGAATATTATATGAATATTAGCCACATCGATATCAAATATCTAATTTTCCACAACACCAGACAAATCTGAGAAGATATAGAGAAACGAAATTAGTCATATCCATTGTTCTGTAAACTCTGAAACCTCTAATTCATTACACCACATAAATCTTTGTAAAGATATGGGGTCATTTCCTACCAAACCTCATCGTCCCACAGCATTGCATGGATTACAGTCTGTGGCTGGACTGACCCAAACACACCCAACATTGAAACCAGTGAAATCAGAGCACAGCTGGGAAAAGAAACAGACAGAAAACATTATCATAACTCATCCCAAGGTGCCATTGTCCACCACACAGTCTTAAGGCTTAAATTTTCTTCTGATGTATCCCTTTACAGCCAGCCTTTTTCTCTGGAGAGTAGTGGCCTTACCCGGAAAAAAAGGCCAGATGGCCTTACTGGAAAAAAAGTATATACTGTATAAGCAATCAAAGATGTCTAGCATGCCTGTATTAAGAGGGATGGCAAAAATAATGCAATATTTATTTAGTTTGATGACATTTTCACAGATTATTTTAAATTAAACAGTAGGATTTTGTTCTGAATGTATAAGAATGTCATGAAGGATTTACAATGGAATAGACCCATGTACAACACACTGACCAGCTACAGCATTAAAACCATCAACATCAAACCCTTAGGTTTTAGGCTCTTTTTGTGCCACCAAAACACAAGGCATGACTTCCACAAGACCTCTGGTGGTGTGTTGTGGTGTCTGGGACCAGGATGTTACCTAACACCTAATTATTTAAGTCCTGTACAGTAAGTTGCAAGGTGGGGCCTCCAAAGATCAGACTAGTTTGTCCAGCATATCCCAAGGATGTTCGATCAGGGGTGCGTTTCCCAAAAGCATCGTTAGCCAACTATGGTCGCAAATTCCGTCGTTACCAACATAGTTCAACAATTCTGTGTTTCTCGAAACCATAGTCCAAATGAACATTCGCAAACAGCGTCGCAAACTTACGTGGTTGAAACTACAGTCTTCGACCTGTGGTTAGAAGCATAGTTCCTTGTTAGTTTTCTGTGTCGACGTCATTGATTTCGCTGCGGCTGGGTGTGTTCTATTCACAGTTAACGACCTTATGCCCTATTAATTTCTAAAATTTTTCCCAACCACTTTGAGCGATTTGGAAAACTTAATGTTTTGGTGCTCAGATATTAGGTTATTAATTTTTCGATTATTTTGATTACAAATTCACTTTGAAACGATATAACAGCGGTACCATCGCAATTATTCTCCCTTCGAAGTGCCCTACGAAAGCATTATTTATGCCAGTTGGAACACAGCCTTGGTTTCGTTTGTGCGAACAAAATGTGAGTTTTCAAGTGAGTATCTTTGTTAAAACATACATTTGTAGTAGTATGTTAGAGGTTTTCACTTAAAGAAGTCGCCATTAAGACTGCGCGTGTTTTCCCGCGAGGGGCCGCAATTTAGCGCGCGGCATGCCGCGACTTGCTGGAGGCAACGTTCGGGAATTTAAAATAAATATGTTGTGCTTCATTGAATATCCACCAGATGGTGCATGGAAGGACTTTATCTAAATAGCTGGGCTGCTGCTGGCATATTGTTCAATTACTATCATTTTTGGCCAAATAGGCAGCCGTAACATAGGTGAGGGCGCGCGCGTCATCACGTGTGCTTAGCCTACTCTGCGTTCACCCTAAAATGCAATATATATGTTTATATTTTTGTTTATTTGCATATGTATGTTATTAATATAAATTTATTATTATAATATATGAAAAGATTTTTTTGATCAGCTGGGATGGTGCCCCCCTGGGAGTTGGTGCCCTACGCAGACTGCATACTCTGTACATGTACAGTACTGTATCTCACGTTGTTTTCGCGCAGAGAGATTGTGTGTGCGTGCACAGAGAGTTTGTGTTGATAAGTGTATGTGGATAAGTTGAAAAGTGTCATGCACACTCACTCGCGTGATTATCCTGCCCGCTCGTGTCCATCCGCGTTTGGGTTTACCATTCACGCTACAGGGCTAACTGCTAAAGCTATTGCCTTTCTGGTCATCCCGGGTTAGTTCCTTACAAAAAGTGTATGTTGTCAAAGTATTTGTGGACATATAATTAGGGGAAAAAATTTAAATTAAGGATGTCTTGAAACATAATGCAGTAACTCTACAGTATTTATTAGAACACAGTAAAGGTGTTAATGTACATTCCTTAATTTGTCCTTTTGGTTTGTGTTTTGTTTCACTGTTTTCAATATACTGTACATACTGTAAAACGTATGGACAACAATGTTCCGGAAGTATTATTAAATATTCAATAAGGCACACACACACAATTTAGTTGCAATAAAGTTTTATTAAATATATAATAAAGCAGGCAGTACTGTATATGGCAAATAGTCACTCAAAATCTTTACAAAAGTAAGAGTATTGATTAATTAATTTTTTTTACAAAAGAGGAAAACTCAGTCTTTTCTTTCTAAGAAGTTCATTAATTATGTCTCTTATTTGCTTGTTGTTGCAGGCTGTGGGGTGGAATTTCCTAGCAACAGCATCGGAAATTGCTTGACGCAGATTTACCCCATCAGCGAAACCGGTTTCATAACTTCACACCAAGGAAAGGTGAGAAGGGGGATTACAGTAACGGTTTCTGTGGGTCTTCACCCACAGGTGATGTGGGTCGCGTTGTATTCAGCAAATAGACTAAAACAAAATCATGTTTGCTTCAGCATTGGAAACAATATTGTATTAGGCCAATTGTATTTGAGATTAGAATAATAGTGGGCTAGGAATGTTATTCTTCATATAACTTAAATGGCTGAATGAAGTTAAATATACACAATAAATTAATAATTGTATATACTACCATATCGTATATCTGTGTCTAATACTGGTTTATTCATATTTTACATTAAATGCAGTTTGTAATTTACTTGCGATTGTACTTTTAAAATGTAACCTATACGTATCTACAGTATAAGCATATTTAACTACTTCAGCAGTGAATTAGAAACTTGGTCAGTCTGGCTTTTAGATAAAGTCCTTCAGAGCAAGCATTGTATAAATATAATATATAAAAAATTATGTAATATAAAATAAAATAATATAAAATAAATAAATATATAACATAAATGGTTAATGATAGCAATTAAATCAGACTTAATAGTTGGATTTGATACTTTTCTTTACTGTATAGACATCGTATTATGCTTTCTCTGTTATTAATCTCTCTATATTCTCTAATTATGACTTGAATAAATTGGCTCACATCGGAGCGCGCTAGCGTGTTGGAAAAGCGAGTACTGTAGTCTATATATTTGTGTTTGTTGTTTTCCTGGGGGGATGGGGTGTTTATGTCTGCATTTTATCTATAAATCGTGTGTGCACACAGAGAGTTTGAGTCTGTTTGTGACGCTACTTTATACTGATCAGCAGTCGACGCCCCGCCATACCCAGCAGATCAAAGGGGCAGTTATCGGCTATGACACGTTGAGGGAGAGCTTAATAGTTCTCAAAAATAGTGGAAATGTCTGCAACAATCACTAACCATTAAAATGTTTTTTTTTTGTAATTAAACATGAAAATATTAATTATATTTTCTTTATACATATTTCCATTACATATATAAAATTTAAAACTATTTATTCATTTGTCTTTTATTTATTTACTTACTAACTAGCGAATGCTTTTTTAGGGCTCTAAAAATTACGCCAGTATGAATGACAATGGAATAGAATGTGTTGAGTGTGAGTGTGACGGGTGAGTTGACGCCCTTGCACCGGTCACACACACACACATATATATATATATATATATATATATATATATATATATATATATATATATATATTCGTGTTTAATTAAATTCATAAATCATCATGTTCACCCATGCACTGAAAAAAAGAACTTGTAAGATTTACTTGACAAAATCCTCGTAACAATTTGCACACATAGATTTTAAGTAAATTTTATTGCTCCAATATTAAGTAAAACTCACCCGTAATTGTCAGGTAAAATCTACTTAACAGTTAAATTAACAATAAAAGAAATCAAGTAAAAGTTACATAATTATATTTAATGCACAAATTAGATTCATTTTAAATAATCAAGTAAAGTTAATTCATTGTTGTATCAGCAGGAACCTTGATTTTATGAAATTAAGGCTCAATCCCAATTCTATTTTCTACCCCTTCCCCTCGCCCTTCCCCTTGTCCCTTGAAGCGAAGTGGACAGGGTTTAAATATTTCCCCTAAGAAATGGGACACCACTACAGTACAACACTGTTAAACGTCATCATACGTTGTCGCTAGTTCCTAATGTTACCTTAGAGGACATGCGCCGAAGTTTATCACACATTCCAATAAGAGAGAGATTACTCACTCCCAAAGTTTTTTGTGCCGTATTTAGATTTTTTAAAAAGTTGTTAATTTTCACCACGAAAACGAATGAGCCTTCGGGTTTCCTCAGCCGTCCCTATACAGAATATAAATTACAAAACTGTAGTCACGTTGCAATAAGTAAGAATAGTGTAAGCACCGTTCATTTACATGTACACATATGGCCGTAAGCAAAACAAACAATGCGTTATCAAATGCTCTGCAAACTGCCGTGCTACTGAACTTTCATATTTATTTGTAGCATGCAGTAGAGTGTATGTGACATAAAAATATTTATTTGTAATATCGTGCAATCGGTGCTATCCGCTAGCAAACTGTAGCGATTTTTTTGCAAACGTTTCTTTACAGAACATCACCATAAACACAAACACAAGACTAAGGTAATATGCATATAATGAAAACTTGTCATAAAAATCTTTATTAATGGCAAAAATGTACATTTATGGGTCTGCTTGCTCGACTGAGTAGCCATGTTGAAAACTTAGCCCTTCGTTTGAAGTGAGGTCCCGCAAAATCTTCGTTTGGAGGGCTATCTGGCCCTTCCCCTTACCCCTACCCCTCCAACCAAAAGAGAAATGAGACACCCCTACCCCTTCACGTGAACGCGCCAAACGGAGGCGTGGGGCTAAGTGTAGGGGTAAGGGGTAGAATTGGGATTCAGCCTAAGTAAATCTTCCTATCATTTTGTTTTGTGAGATTTTCCCTTACTTGGTTTTATCAATTTATATTACTCCCTATAATAATGTAAACATTGCTAATTTATGTTTTGGAAAGAAACTTAAGTAATTATTTCATCTATATCTTTCATAAATCACACAACTAAAATATAATTAAACAGTTTATTGACCAACATTACCAAATATTTGTGACATTCACAGTCTAGATACAGGTTGTCTTTTTAATAAAGGTTCATTCAGCTAAATTTTGCATCCATAGAAACAACTGCACGGCACCAGGGCCTGAAATACTTGTTTTAAAAAAAATTGTGTAAAATAATAAATAAATAAATAAATAAATAAAATACAGCATTCATTTAGAAATAAAATACAGCAGAAAATACATTAAACAAACTGTAGAATAAACTTTAAAACTTAATAGCCCTCCGAAGCAGTGAAGTTGCAACATTCAAATCAGCACTCTGGACTAGTGCACTTAAAAGTATGCCATTGAAACCTTCACGCATTAAAACATTTTAAGCTGAACATGTAAACACAACATGTAAAGACTTGATTAGTCAAGCCTAATCAAATGTTTTAAGATGATAACTTCATCTTTAAAGCTTGCACTTTTGGTGATAGCTTAATCCCATCAAGTTCTAGAAGAACTTTCTGGAAATAGCTCAAATGTGTAGCACAGTGCTCGGGGCTGTTGCCACATTCTTGCAAAATTATGGATACACCAACCGGTTCTTCCCCTTCAACAGCTCGGACGACAAGGATTTTAAGAAGGTGCATACTGGCATCACTTCGTCTGTCCTTCTGCATAAAATTTACAAGAAAATAAATAATTTATTTTGAGAAACAAAAATAATCTGAATTGCTTCAACCTGTGCTGACAGAGAAAAAATATATAATAAAAATAATTGATAATAAAAAATGACCATCACTTCATATACTTCAGATTGTTAAACTTGGGTTAAATTGCTTTAGCAATAATCTTGCATCAGTAAAACATTGTAAAACATGGCATGAGATGGCTACACTCCATAGATTACTATGCACCTTTACAGTGTCAGGAAATCCTATGATGAATGCTGAGTTTGTATTTAAAGGGTTATGAAAAATTATTTCAATAATTACTCAGATTTATATATTCATTTGAATTTATATGCTTCTGTCCAATGCAACAAACACTATATTCAAGGTATTAATAAATTGTATAATTAATATGAAAACAATGCTTTACCAGGCAATCATCAAAGAGATCCTCTTCAGATTCACGTCTCATCTCTTAGCTTTGTTTCTGTGAAAATATTTACATTGTATCATTACATAATCTTTTATTCGTACAACTACATTTAGTCATTTCTTCATCTTTTGTAAGTTTGCCTTTATCCAAAGCAAATTACAAAAGAGGAAGGCATCAAGCATGTCAAGCAGTGCTATCTGTGACTCTATAGTGACTCTACTTATTTTTATTGTCTGCAATGCGATTTAGACAAATTAGAGCTGCTGTCAATGCCGTATGAACATATGTACAGGTTCTTTACTCGTAACTCATTAATAAAGTTTGGCTTCAGAAAAAAAATGTTTATTGCTAGTGCTCTTTTACCATTTAATGCTTTAACACACCTAACTCAGGTTGTTCAGAAATGGCATCTCACTGGCGAGGCTTTGTCTGAACACGCCGTTTTCACGAAGGGTGGGGGTAAGAAACAAGCATCTCGGTGTATTAATCCGCATGCTCGGTTCGTTATTATTTTATTTATTTATTGATTGATTTACCACAGGACCCCTGGGGGGCTCTGTAGGTTCAGGTTTTTACACGAAAACGGTGTTTTGTGAATATCCACACTATTAAAAACTGAAATATTGCTAATTGTACGTCCTGAAATTAAGATTAACATTAATTGGGAGTCATGAAAGCGAGAATCACATCCAAAACAGAAAGGTAAACTTACCTCGAACATGACAAACTCCAGCTCCAGCCACGCCATGTATCTCCGTGATGATCCCCAACCGACTGATCCACAGCGCGGGCACAGCGTCTCCAAACACGCATGCGCGGTTTAATTTGGACACATTTTCGGCTTCAGTAGACACACAATACCAGACTGAAACACGACTGCCCCCTACAGGTAATGAAGGGCATTTTCACAGCTTCCCGCACGCAGCCTCGGCAAGTCACGGGATCCCTTTTCTCGAAAGGTGCTTTTTTAATGGCGACATCTGTATAATGAATGTTATTTGTACTGTTCACGTATTCAACATATACAGTGCACAAGTGTTAAGCACTAAGAAAATTTCTAATTTATACACTACCATAGTGTAAGCCTATTTAAAATATTACTCAATATATATTCAATGAATGTACCCAAATAAATGTACAACAATGGTATAAATAATGGGGTTTTGTGTTGTGCTCTCAGACACAACTCTCCCATTTTATCCGGGCTTGGGACCGGCACTGCATCCAGTGGCTGGGGGGTTTGGGCACTGGCTGGGAATCGAACTCGGGCCTTCCGCATGGCAGGCGAAGCACCTACCACTGAGCCACCAGTGCCCTTTCTTAGAAGTAGAATATGGAACCAATTGGATGGATTTATTTCTCTCTGGTCTCCGGTGATCAATTCCAATACTTAGTGTGTCCAGCTGTAGTTTCGTCCCCCGGTAGCCTGTGGGGGGCTGGGGGGGTTCTTTGGGGCTGCGCATGTCCGGTGCCTTGGGGCCTGGGGGCTGGGTCGGCTGTTTGGTGCCGGGGATGTCCTGGTTCTGATGGCCCTTCCGTGTCCCACTTTGGCTTATGGGGGTGCTGTTGCAGCTTCTCACCCTCAGCATCAAGTACACTTCAAGGCAGGGACATACACAGACACACATACGTATGCACATATATGTACACACACATTTTATGAGGGACACATACACACACACACACATAGTCACATTTCATTTCATTCCTCCTTTAGGAGGTTGCTGTCTGCCTGATTTACTGCTTGGAGAAAAAAAAAAAAAAGTTGTCCTCCGAAGAGGGAGGGTGGTGGTGGGATAAAAAAAAAAACAATAATAAAAAAAAAGAAGTAGAATATGGACAGTTTATAGGTTTTTATTTTTATTTTTTTTATTGTTTCCCACCTCCTCCAAAAGAACTGCAAGCTCTTTTTTAAGAAAATTGTGGCTTTTGTGTCATTTTTTCAAGTCACCACTCATTAAACCATGGCTGTATGTCAAAGGGACTTAAATAGGAAATGATCTTGAGCAAAATAGGTAAGAGGTGTTCACAACACAACCCCAGCATTTTCAAAACCCATAATTCCTTTTTATTTTAAAATGTACTGATGTATCAATACCAAAAAAATTTGTTCAAATGAAATATTGAAAAATTAACAATGTTGTGTTTGTGAGGTTATTACACTACTTCTACGTTACGTCACTGCGAAAGCGCATTGAATGCGAGCCGAAGAGAAAAAAAATCACACTTTACAGTAGAGGTCGATATGTGCCTATGGCACTGCTCCGCCATTGTATCGAAGAAGAAGACCGACAGATTAACCAACATGGTCCTAATGATGGAAGTGCGACACAGGTACTATGGTTTTGGGAAACAGTCGTGACTAGTTAGTTATTTTCTTCAACGTTGCATCGTACAACGGTGGTTAAGCAAAGAGCTACATTGTTGTACGAGAAACGCACCCCAGATTGAGATCTGGAGAATTTGTCAATCTCCAGGTAATAACCACGTAATAACCAGGCATCCACCTTTTTGGAGATTGGAATGATTGGCCTTTACTCCCCATATGCATAAAGTGGTGTGAAAAACTATTTGCCCCCTTCCTGATTTCTTATTCTTTTGCATGTTTGTCACACTTAAATGTTTCTGCTCATCAAAAACCGTTAACTATTAGTCAAAGATAACATAATTGAACACAAAATGCAGTTTTTAAATGAAGGTTTACGTTATTAAGGGAGAAAAAAAACTCCAAATCTACATGGCCCTGTGTGAAAAAGTGATTGCCCCCCTTGTTAAAAAATAACTTAACTGTGTTTTATCACACCGGAGTTCAATTTCTGTAGTCACCCCCAGGCCTGATTACTGCCACACCTGTTTCAATCAAGAAATCACTTAAATATGAGCTACCTGACACAGAGAAGTAGACCAAAAGCACCTCAAAAGCTAGACATCATGCCAAGATCCAAAGAAATTCAAGAACAAATGAGAACAAAAGTAATTGAGATCTATCAGTCTGGTAAAGGTTATAAAGCCATTTCTAAAGCTTTGGGACTCCAGCGAACCACAGTGAGAGCCATTATCCACAAATGGCAAAAACATGGAACATTGGTGAACCTTCCCAGGAGTGGCCGGTCGACCAAAATTACCCCAAGAGCGCAGAGACAACTCATCCGAGAGGCCACAAAAGACCCCAGGACAACATCTAAAGAACTGCAGGCCTCACTTGGCTCAATTAAGGTCAGTGTTCACGACTCCACCATAAGAAAGAGACTGGGCAAAAAACGGCCTGCATGGCAGATTTCCAAGGTGCAAACCACTTTTAAGCAAAAAGAACATTAAGGCTCGTCTCAATTTTGCTAAAAAACATCTCAATGATTGCCAAGACTTTTGGGAAAATACCATGCGGACCGACGAGACAAAATTTGAACATTTTGGAAGGTGCGTGTCCCGTTACATCTGGCGTAAACGTAACACAGCATTTCAGAAAAAGAACATCATACCAACAGTAAAATATGGTGGTGGTAGTGTGATGGTCTGGGGTTGTTTTGCTGCTTCAGGACCTGGAAGGCTTGCTGTGATAGATGGAACCATGAATTCTACTGTCTACCAAAAAATCCTGAAGGAGAATGTCCGGGCATCTGTTCGTCAACTCAAGCTGAAGCGATCTTGGGTGCTGCAGCAGGACAATGACCCAAAACACACCAGCAAATCCACCTCTGAATGGCTGAAGAAAAACAAAATGAAGACTTTGGAGTGGCCTAATCAAAGTCCTGACCTGAATCCTATTGAGATGTTGTGGCATGACCTTAAAAAGGTGGTTCATGCTAGAAAACCCTCAAATAAAGCTGAATTACAACAATTCTGCAAAGATGAGTGGGCCAAAATTCCTCCAGAGCGCTGTAAAAGACTCGTTGCAAGTTATCGCAAACGCTTGATTGCAGTTATTGCTGCTAAGGGTGGCCCAACCAGTTATTAGGTTCAGGGGGCAATTACTTTTTCACACAGGGCCATGTAGGTTTGGATTTTTTTTCTCCCTAAATAATAAAACCCCTCATTTAAAAACTTAATTTTGTGTTTACTTGTGTTATCTTTGACTAATAGTTAAATGTGTTTGATGAGCAGAAACATTTTTTGTGACAAACATGCAAAAGAATAAGAAATCAGGAGGGGGGCAAATAGTTTTTCACACCACTGTAAATTAGCCTTTGGTTCTCCATGCCTAAAGTTATAAATTAAATGTCTGGGGCATAGTTGCCTCTGAGTATCTTGAGTCCTGCCCTATTGCTTCCTATAACCTGTAAAGATAATCCAACTACTTCAAGATTCAAGATTCAAGATTCAAAGAACTTTATTAATCCCAAAGGGAAATTGCTTATGCTCGGTTACAGGTGCTCACAGTTGTTAACTAAGGAAGGTGGGAAAAAAAAAAAAAAAAAAAAAAAAAAATGGGTAAGTATTAGTGTCCTGTTGTATACCAGTCAGTGAAAAAATCCACATACATGTGTGTATGAGTTACAGCGAAGAGTTGTAAAGTTTTATGGCCGTTGGGAGAAAGGATTTCCTGTGACGCTCAGTGGAACACTTGATAGTAATCAGTCTCTGGCTGAAACTGCTCCTCTGTTCAGCCAAAACACTGTATAGCGGGTGAGAAGGATTGTTCACAATGGATTGTACTTTGGACAGAATCCTCCTCTTTGCTACTACATCCACCGAGTCAAGCTCCATGCCTAGCACAGATCCGGCCTTTTTAATTGACTTGTCCAGTTTGTTCTTATCAGACACCTTAATGTTACCACCCCAACAGACCACAGCGTAAAAAATGACACTCGCCACAACGGTCTCATAGAACATCTGTAGAATGGTATTACAGACGTTAAAAGACCTGAGCCTTCGAAGAAAGTACAATCGACTCTGACCTTTCTTGTAGAGTGCCGTTGTGTTGAGTGACCAGTCAAGTTTGTTGTCCAGATAAACTCCCAGATATTTGTAATCGGAGACAATGTCCACTATCTCCCCCTTGACAGATATAGGAGTCACAGGGGTCTTGTTTCTCCTAAAGTCTACCACCATCTCCTTTGTTTTCCTGATGTTGAGTTGTAGGTGATTACGCTCACACCAGGAAACGAAGTCATCCACAACAGACTGGTACTCCGAGGTGTCACCCTCCTCTATACACCCAACAACCACAGAGTCGTCAGAGAACTTCTGCAGGTGGCATGACTCTGAGTTATATCTAAAGTCAGATGTATAGAGGGTGAAAAGAAACGGAGACAGTACCGTCCCCTGGGGAGCTCCAGTGCTGCAGATCAAAGTCTCTGACACACAGTTCTTTAGTCGGACATACTGGGGGCGACAGGTCAGGTAGTCCATGATCCAGGAAACCAAGCGGGTGTCAATGTTTATGTTCCTTAATTTCTCCCCCAGTACTGCTGGTTGGATGGTGTTGAAGGCACTGGAGAAGTCAAAGAACATCATCCTTACGGAGGTCCTAGGCTTGTCAAGGTGAGAGTAGGTGCGATGTAGCAGGTGTATTATGGCGTCATCAACACCCATGAACGGCTGATAGGCAAACTGAAGAGGGTCCAGAGAGGACTTCACCAGGGGACGAAGTGTATCCAGGATCAGTCTCTCAAACACCTTCATAATATGCGATGTTAAAGCCACCGGCCTGTAGTCGTTCTGGGCACAGGGACGTGGTGTTTTGGGTACCGGCACAATGCATGATGTTTTCCACAGTGCAGGGACTTTCTGAAGAGACAGACTCAGGCTAAAGAGGTACTGGAGGACACCACATAGTTGGGGAGCACAGGATTTCAGGACTCTCGGATTGATCTTATCCGGACCTACAGCTTTTGTAGGGCTGATCTTACTCAGGCCATGTTTAACCTGATCCACTGAGATGTTGATTGCTGGGAGTGCAGGAGTAGTGACTGTGACTGTTCTCTGTGTAGGGGAGGACATAGGAGCAGGAATGTGTGGATTTGGGTTGAAGTCGGGGGGAGTGTGAGACATAGGGACATCAAATCTATTGAAGAAAGTGTTGAGGTCGTTTGCACGTTCCCTATTCCCCTCAATAGCCTGGCCGCTTGTCTTATAGCCAGTGATACTCCTCATGCCCCTCCACACCTCTCTCGTGTTGTTTTGCTTCAGCCTTTGTTCTAGTTTTCTCCTGTATGCCTCTTTCCCCTCCTTGATTTTCCCGGTTAGCATTTTTTGAGCCTTCTTCACTGCTTCCTTATCACCAGACCTAAAGGCACTTTTTTTTTCATTTAAACACGCTTTAATGTCTTTGGTGACCCAGGGTTTGTTGTTGGGGAAACAGCGAATATCTCTCATCGGTACACAGGTGTCAACACAGAAGTTAATGTACTCCGTGATGCAGTCCGTCATTCCATCAATGTCCTCTCCATATGATGCACTGAGAACCTCCCAGTCTGTAGCCTCGAAACAATCCTGTAACGTAGCAGTGGCACCTTCTGACCATCTTCTTACACTCCTCACATTAGCAGGCTGTCTCTGAACTAGTGGTTTGTATGTGGGCATGAGGTGGACTAGGTTGTGATCCGACCTCCCCAGGGGGGGAAGTGCTGCAGCACTGTAAGCACCTTTGACATTAGCATACAGCAGGTCTAGTGTCTTCTCCCCCCTAGTGTGACAATCCACGTACTGGGTGAAAGTGGGAATAGTCTTGTTCAGTGATGTGTGATTGAAATCACCGGAGATCAGGAGAAAGGCATCAGGGTGTCGAGTCTGGAGTTTGGCAGTTACAGAGTGAATGACGTCACACGCGGCAGCGGCATTCGCGGATGGAGGAATGTACACAGCAGTTATTATCACATGTGAGAATTCTCTTGGTAAATAATATGGGCGAAGTCCGACAGCCAACAGTTCAATATCTGGACTACAAACGCGCTCCTTAACAGTCACATGACCGGGGTTACACCACATGTTGTTGATGTAAACAGCCAGCCCCCCTCCTTTCCTCTTACCGCTCTCTCTCCTCGTCCTGTCGCTCCGTATCGCGCTGAAGCCGTCCAGTGTAATATTAGAGTCCGGCACATCACTATGTAACCAAGTCTCAGTAAAACACATCAGACTGCACTCGCGGAAGATGTTTTCAGTCTTTAACAAAGCTGTCAACTCGTCCATCTTATTGTCCAGAGATCTCACGTTGCCCATGATAAGAGACGGGACATACGGCTTGTACTTTCTCATCCTTTCCTTATGCGCCGCGCGTTTTTCTTCCTCTTTGGCTCCTCTGCGCCGCTTCCTTCCACCTCTGCATCCTCTTATCGTCCTCCTCCGTATCTCATCCGGAATGTTTAGAGTACTTCCCGGGAATTCATTCCAGTATACTGTATGCACACCAGATACACTGTAAATGCATGTGCACCATTCTATAATTTGGGGTTCACATAAGTTTGTCAGTAAAACAAATGGGGGTTCCATCCATCCATCTTCTTCCGCTTATCCGAGGTCTGGTCGCGGGGGCAGCAGCTTCAGCAGGGATGCCCAGACTTCCCTCTCCCTGGCCACTTCTTCCAGCTCTTCCGGTGGGATCCCAAGGTGTTCCCAGGCCAGCCAAGAGACATAGTCCCTCCAGCGTGTCCTGGGTCTTCCCCGGGGTCTCTTTCCGGTGGGGCGTGTCCGGAACACCTCACAAGGGAGGCGTCCAGGGGGCATCCTAAATAGATGCCCAAGCCACCCCATCTGGATCCTCTCAATGCGGAGGAGCAGCGGCTCTACTCTGAGCCCCTCCCGGATGACTGAGCTTCTCACCCTATCTCTAAGGGAGAGCCCAGACACCCTGCGGAGGAAACTCATTTCGGCCGCTTGTATTCGCGATCTTGTTCTTTCGGTCACTACCCACATCTCATGACCATAGGTGAGGGTAGGAACGTAGATCGACCGGTAAATTGAGAGCTTTGCCTTTTGGCTCAGCTCCTTCTTCACCACGACGGACCGATACAGAGCCCACATCACTGAAGACGCTGCCCCGATCTGCCTGTCGATCTGCCGTTCCATTTTACCCTCACTCGTGAACAAGACCCCGAGATACTTAAACTCCTCCACTTGGGATGTTGTCCACCAAACTGTACGCCCTCAACGCCCTGGCTGCGCCTAGAAATCCTGTCCATAAAAATTATGAACAGGATCGGTGACAAAGGGCAGCCCTGTCGGAGTCCTACTCTCACCGGAAACAGGTCCGACTTACTACCGGCAATGCGGACCAAGCTCCAACACCGGTTGTACAGGGACCGGACAGCCCTTAACAGGGAATCCGATATCCCATACTCCCGGAGTACCCCCCACAGGACTCCCCGAGGGACATGGTCGAATGCCTTCTCCAAGTCCACAAAGCACATGTAGACTGGTTGGGCACTCCCATGCCCTCTCCAGGATCCTGCTAAGGGTGTAGAGCTGGTCCACTGTTCCGCGACCTGGACGAAAACCACACTGCTCCTCCTGAATCCGAGGTTCGACTATTCGACGGACCCTCCTTTCCAGGACCCCTGAATAGACTTTCCCGGGGAGGCTGAGGAGTGTGATCCCTCTGTAGTTGGAACACACACTCCAGTCCCCCTTCTTGAAGAGGGTCCCCGATGTCCATGTCCCCGATGTCCATGCAATGTTGCAGAGACGTGTCAACCATGACAGGGCCTACAACTTCCAGAGCCTTGAGGAACTCCGGGCGGATCTCATCCACCCCCGGGGCCCCGCCACCACGGAGCTTTTTGATCACCTCGGCGACCTCGGCCCCAGAGATGGAAGAGGCCACCTCTACATCCCCAGACTCTGCTTCCTCATCGGAAGGCATGTTGTTGGAATTAAGGGGGTCTTCGAAGTACTCCCCCCACCGACCCACAACATCCCGAGTCGAGGTCAGCAGCGCACCATCCCCACTATACTGTACACTGTGTTGACCGTGCACTGCTTTCCCCTCCTGAGACGCCGGATGGTGGACCAGAATCTCTTCGAAGCCGTCTCCATGGCCTCCCCAAACTCCTCCCACGCCCAGGTTTTTGCCTCAGCAACCACCGTAGCCGCATTTCGCTTGGCCTGCCAGTACCTATCAGCTGCCTCCGGAGTGCCACCAGCCAAAAAGGCCCGGTAAGACTCGTTCAGCTTGATGGCATACCTCACCGCCGGTGTCCACCAACAGGTTCTTGGGTTGCCACCGCGACAGGCACCGACCACCTTACGGCCACAGCCTCGACAATGGAGGCACGGAACATAGTCCATTCGGACTCATTCCCTCCCCCAGGACGTGGTTGAAGCTTTGCCGGAGGTGGGAGTTGAAGCTTGTCCTGACAGGGGACTCTGCCAGACGTTCCCAGCAGACCCTCACAATACGTTTGGGTCTACCAGGCCTGACCGGCATCCTACCCCGCCAACGAAGCCAACTCACCACCAGGTGGTGATGAGTTGGCAGCTCCGCCCCTCTCTTCACCCGAGTGTCCAAGACATGTGGCCGCAAGTCCGACGACACGACCACAAAGTCGATCATCGAACTGCGGCCTAGGGTGTCCTGGTGCCAGGTGCACATATGGACACCCTTATGCCTGAACATGGTGTTCGGTATGGACATTCTGTGACGAGCACAGAAGTCCAATAACAAAACACCGATCTGGTTCAGATCGGGGGGGGGGCGTTCATCCCAATCATGCCCTTCCAGGTCTCACTGTCATTGCCCACGTGAGCATTGAAGTCACCCAACAGAACGATGGAGTCCCCAGGAGGGACATTCTCTAGCGCCCCCCTCCAGAGACCCCAAAAAGGGCGGGTACTCCAAACTGCTGTTTGGCGCATAAGCGCAAACAATAGTAAGGATCCGTCCCCCCACCCGAAGGCGGAGGGAGGCCACCCTCTCGTCCACTGCGGTGAACCCCAATGTACAGGCCCCGAGCCGGGGGGCAATAAGTATGCCCACACCTGCTCGTCGCCTCTCACCGGTGGTAACTCCAGAGTAGAAGAGAGTCCAGCCCCTCTCAAGGAGACTGGTTCCAGAGTCCAAGCTGTGCGTCGAGGTGAGTCCAACTATATCTAGCCGGAACTTCTCAACCTCACGCACTAGCTCAGGCTCCTTCCCCACCAGAGAGGTGACATTCCACGTCCCTAGAGCCAGCATCTGGAGCCGAGGATCAAACCACCAAGGCCCATGTCTTCAGCCACCGCCCAGCTCACACTGCACCCGACCTCTTTGGCCCCTCCTACAGGTGGTGAGCCCATGGGAAGGGGGGGACACGTTGCCTCTTCGGGCTGTGCCCGGCCGGGCCCCATGGGTGCAGGCCCGACCACCAGGCGCTCGCCATCGGGCCCCACCTCCAGGCCTGGCTCCAGAGGGAGGCCCCGGTGACCCACGTCCGGGTGAGGGAAAACGTTTTCCAATGGTTTTATTCATCATAAGAGGTCTTCTGAACCACTCTTTGTCTGTTCCCTCACCTAGGACCAGATCGCCATGGGTGACCCTGCCAGGGGCATGAAGCCCACGACAACACAGCTCCCAGGATCATTGGGACATGCAAACCCCTTCACCACAATAAGGTGGTGGTTCAAGGAGGGGAAATGGGAGTTCAAGTTAGTAAATTCCTTCAGTATCATATCTGCTAGATGCAAAAAAAAATTTAATCAAGGTAAATAAAGGTTTTGCTACTCAGTTTGTTCCTACTTTTTTACTAATGAAACTGTCCTGTCACTTGAAAATTATTTGTCCCAATGCCAAGAGACCAGCAACAAATGATGCCATGTTATTCTGTGGCAAACATATTAATCACACTCGTGTTGTGCTTCTCTCTGCTTTTCAGGAATAATGACTGATCATCTACAGTACACTACTGTGTAACATAGTTGGCAATGTTCCTAATTTGATCCATGATTTTCGTTTTGGGACTTGCTGATCATTTCTCATTTTTATAAACTGTTCACCATCATATTTGAACAAATAATCAAATTAAATAGAATTGGCAAACCATAACTGTATGTTAATGGTCAATTAATAAACTCAATAACAGTGAGATAATAGATGAAATATATATTTTAAAAAAATAAGAGGACACTTACCATTGAGTTACAGGATGGAGTTCTGTTAGTAACTTCATTCATTCATCTTCTATACCGCTTTATCCTGTATTAGGGTCGCAGGGACATGGAGCCTATCCCAGGAGACTCTGGGCACGAGGCAGGTACACCATGGACAGCGTGCCAATCCATCGCTGAGCACGCACACACACTCATTCACACACTATGGTCAATTTGGGAACGCCAATTAGCCTAATCTGCATATCTTTGGACTGTGGGAGGAAACCCGAGTACCCAGAGGAAACCCACCAAGCACGGGGAGAACATGCAAACTCCATGCACACAGAGACGGGAATCGAGCCTGGCCGGGAATCGAACCCAGACCCTGGAGGTGCAAGGAGACAGTGCTAACCACTACACACTAACCACTGTAAGTAACTTAGCAGACAGAAGTTTTTCAGATATTTATACACTTTCAATATTTCTATTATTTAAAAGAGGGAAGTTAATTTAAATTATATATATATTTAGACAGCTATTTTGAAATAGCTAACATTAACCAAGAGCAGATGTGGCAAAAATGGTCAATTGGGCAACATTACGACAATTTCCAAGCTAAGCCGAGGATGCACATGATTTTTGTAGGATATTCTAACATGCTTTGCCATAATAGGCAAAATCTGATAGGTTTGAAAAAACTATTTATAATACATATACTTATCAACAGACATGGAGTGTACCACAAATTATACAGTAGAATGACTCATGTGCACATGTCTCTTGGGGGATGGGTCTGTTCAAAACATTTAGTACTTTTAAAGTTTATATACAGAAAACGACAACTGAGGTGTCAAAGAAACCTTTTAGTAAGTTAGTACACTAAAGTAGAAAGCCCATTTCTAAGCATTTAATATAACACACTAAATAAACAATAAGATATGGGAAATAAATTAGGAGGGGTAAGTATTCACCTATGGGGTAAGTATATACCAAATAACAGAAAAAAAATCAAAAACTATGTATCTTGACTAATTCAAGCATAAGCAAATTAAGAACATTTAACGATGATGACTTGTGTATATAATCTATAATGACTTTTTTAGTATTTGATAAGGGTAAGGCAGGGATCAACCCAAGTTCAGTTAGCACTCCATCTACAGAAGTCTGATAAGGTGCTACAGCCTTACAGTTTGGTTCACGGGCTTGAGTAAGAATGTTTTGCGACAACCTAGAGGTAGAAGAAAATGTCTAAAATGTGAAGTCCTCAGGCCCCTTGATTGGAAAAAAAAGATATAAAAAGGTATAATGTCTACAGCTGTGATTAGAGTAGAGTCTGTATGAATTTGCATAAATATCAACAGCTGGCCTTGACTAGCTGAGAATCCTTGACCAGCACTTAACCTTGGATTTCAGACTGCTTTTCAGAAAACAGGTCTCTATAATTACCCTTTCATCTGAGACAGAAAAGAAGCAGGGATAGAAACTGAACACAGAATGAGTGTGTGGATATGTTTTGCTTTTGTGCTAGTTGTATGTATTTATGTGCTTTCAGCCTTGTCCAATTATGCTGCCCATGTTGGACATTAAGCATTGCAGCATTTGAATTTCCTTTTGTTGCTTGCATGATAATGGCACTTAGCTGTGTTCTTGTTTAAAGGGAACATGCATTTAGAGGGAACATTACGGTGCAACGATGCTTAGATACAGTAGGTATTACATGTCAAAGTAACATCCACACGAATGCCAGGACAATTTGCCAGCAGAATATTACCCAGAGCATCAAACTGCCTCCCTAAGCTTGCATTATTTCTATAGTGCATTCTGGTGCCATCTATTCCCTGCAAGGACACACATAAACTTTTGTTTTCAAGAGGCTCTATATTTCTCCCATATATAAATATTCACAGACCACTTCATTAGGTACGTCTTGCTTTTACTGTGCTGGACCCTCTTTTGCTTTAAGAACTACCTTAATTATTTTTGGCATAGCGTAAACAAAATACTGGGAACATTCCTTAGAGATTTTGGTCCACATTGGGATGATAGCATCCTATGATTGCTGCAGATTTATAGGATATTCCATTCCACAACATCCCAAAGGTGCTCTATTGGATTTAGATCAGTGGACTATACTGAACTCACTGTCATGTTGGAGAAACCGGTTTGAGATTATTCTAGCATTGATTGATGGATCCATGCCTTTCTGTTGCTTATGCTGATTCTCTCATCCAAATGTCAAAGCAGAAATCGAGTAACATTTTCCAATCTTCTGTTATCAAATTTTGGTGAGCCCATGAGAGTTGTAGTTTCAGCTTCCTGTCCTTGGGTAACAGGATTGGTGCTCAGTGTGGTCGTCTTCTGCTGTTGTTACCCATATGGTTCAATGACATATTGTGTTTAGAGATGCTTGGTTGTAACAAGATGTTATTTGAGTTCATGTTGCCATTCTATCAACTCGAGCCAGTCTGGCCATTGTCCTCTGATCTCTGATCAACAAGCTATTTTTGCCCAGAGAACTGCCGCTCGCTGGATATTTTCGCTTTTTCGGACAATTTTCACTAACTTAAAAACTGCAAAATAACCTTATTCTAAAAGCTTTAAAATCCACATGCAGTGGCCACATTTTATATCAAAAGCCAATACATTCTAACAAGCTAATCACATGATCAGTGAAACTAAACTACAATCTATGCACAGAAGTGGTTACCATGACAAAACTAAATAGATTTTTAGAAAATGCTGAAGCCAAGGGAAGGGATGTTTACACTTTAAAGGGATGTGTGGTTTTATATATATATATATATATATATATAATATATATATATTTTTTTTTGAAAAAATGCAAACCCCTTAAAAAAAAGTATCGGGTTACTAACCCTGTTCCCTGAAAAGACGGGAAGGAGATGCTGCGTGAAAACGCTATGGGAACCATTTTGTCATGTTGCCGGTTGTGAAGCATGTGTGTGCAAACACAGCAAATTTTTGGCTACAGTATATATAATCTCGGTCAGGTGACGTCATCTGATTAGACGCAGCTGGAGGTTATAAATACTAGTGAGCCGGCTACAAACCTCAGATTAATTTGTCTGAACGGACGTCCGGTGACGTGGTAGTATCTCGTTCCCGCCTTTTCAGGGAACAGGGTTACAGCAAAGTAACCCAAGACGTTCCCTTTCAAAGGCTTCACTTGATGCTGTGTGAAAACGCTATGGGAACGAGAATACCAACGCCGCCGCACTACAAGTGTCTGGACCCCCAGGTTGTGTAGCGTGTGCGCACAAGGCCAGGAAGTCTCAGATCTATGTCTGGGAAGCTGACTTGAGGACTCGTGAGCCTGGAGTGGCATGGACATCCAGACTATAAAATCTTACAAATGTATGCGGAGAGGACCGCGCGTCACACACTTGTTGCAGGGGAGTACCTCTTGCAAGAGCAATAGATGAGGCGACCCCTCTGGTCAAATAAGCCCTGACTCCTAGAGGCGAAGTGAGCCCACGCGCCTCATAGGAGAGGGCAAGAGCATCTCTCACCCAGTGTGACAAAGTTTCAGATCAGGTCGAGGCTGGGTTGCCGACGGCCTCGACTCCTGAGCGCGGCGTGAGAGAAATTTCCCAAAAGCCTGTTCATAAAGACTAGCCTCTCTAAACCTGGTGGCGACGGTATTGACTGCGTTGCCAAATAGGCCTGAGGGTGAGATAGGAGCATCGAAGAGGAATGCTCGATCTTTATCTTTAATACCTGTCAGGTTTAGCCACAGGTGCCTCTCCGCGGTCACTAGGGAGGCCATAGAACGTCCAATAGCACGGGCTGTCTGTTTCGTCGTACGCAGGTACAGATCAGTAGCCTGGCGTAATTCTATGAATGCTTCATGATTCATATTGCCGCTTGTGCTCAGATCATTCAGCAGGTCAGCCTGGTATGCCTGCAAAACCGCCATGGTGTGCAAGGAAGCGCTGGCCTGACCTGCTGCCTGAAACGCCTTTCCTACCAGGTTAGAAGAAGTTCTACACGGCTTGGAGGGATGGGTCGGCTTTTTTAGTGAGGATGATGTCCCAGGAGCGAGATAGCTTGCGAGCGTCTCCTCAATCTGGGGCATCACCACATAACCTCGTGTTTTTGCATCAATGATATTCGAATAAAGCGAAGTTGATGGTACAAGGACACGGGAAGACAAGGGTTTATTCCATGAACGAGATAATTCGTTATGGAGATCATCAAAAAAGGGGAGAAAGCGGCGTTGTGGCACCATCTCCTGGCCACCTGACAGAAATCTGTCATCTAATTTTGACCATTTTGGGTGAGCTTGCTCCTGTGGCCAGTCAATGTGTAATCGTTCGACTGAACGTGTTATAACTTCAAGTAACTCCTCATACTCTTTATCACCTTTAGAGGATCGTTCTGAGGTAGCTACATCCATATCCACAGAAGCAAGAGAGTGAGTCTCTCCCAAACACTCATGAGAAGCACCGAAGTGCGCTCGCGAAGTGAAGGGAGAGAGTAAGGAGGGACTCCGTCTCTTGTGCCTCGGCCAAATCAACCTGTGAGCCCCAAGAGTGCAGAGCAGCTCGTGCTTCCCTAAAGAACGCGAGGCGCGCTCGTAGCACCTTCATTTGGAGATTATCACACTGCTCACACTCTCCTTCAAGTCCAAGGAGAGCGTGGCTTTCACCCAAACATTCAAAACAGAGGATTTGAGTATCACCTTCGGAAAGACGGTTACCGCACGGGCATGAGACTCTAAACTCTGCCATTTTATCTGGTGAGTTTTAATGTTTTCTCTCTGTTTTAGAATGACTTTAACTGCTTGCTGCACACACGCGATCACAATGTCAGTATGAAGACAAATGATCTGAGGTTTGTCGCCGGCTCACTAGTATTTATAACCTGCAGGTGCGTCTAATCAGATGACGTCACCTGACCGAGGTTATATATAGCCAAATATTTGGCGTGTTTGCACACACATGCTTCACAACCGGCAACATGACAAAATGGTTCCCATAGTGCTTTCACGCAGCATCAAGTGAAGCCTTTGAAAGGGAAGAACAATAACAAAAAACGTGTGAGAGAGAGAGAGAGCATGCATATGTCCTGATTTACAACCCAAAAAGGCTGAAGTAAGCAGAATAGTTAGTAAGTGATAGGGGTTTGCTTTTCAGACAAACATGTACACATTTTTCATTGTATCTAGAAATCATTTTTGTCCTTAAATTTTTGCCAATTGCCAGTTGTGATGTGACTCACATCAGGCCTAGAATAAAAAGCTTTCATTTACTGAGCCATCTCAAACCTTTTGTTCCACTTTCATTGGTAGGAGTAGTTAACGTTCATATTTACTATTCTCAGACTTTCCGACCAACTTTTATTTGAAAAGCTCAATGAAATGTGAGCCAAACATTGCAGTACTTTTTCAGAAACATCTGTTTTTTTTTATTTGCTTTTTTTTTTCTCCTTATGCTTCTTGTAATTGTCATAGATGCCCTCCACCAGAGCCTTATGAAACAAAAGGGTCTCTTGAGGGACTTCACCTGTCTGTTTACTTTGATCACAGAGATGCATTATTCTTTTTCATGCGCTGGATGTGTTTTTGAAATTAGTTTCTAAAGTTTTTTTTTTTGTGGCTTTTACTCTGCCCTCGATTTAATTGCCTTAAAACACATATGGATCACAATAAAAGTCAATGATATGACTACAGTACATCGTTACATTAATCTCTGCAACCTGATAATTTGGTTAATTCAATTCTATAGTGTAATCATATCTATTTCCATTAACTACTTTGTGTATTATAAACTTTGGTACTATACCAAATATAATATTAAATATAATATTTAAAATAATAGTAAATAATATTACTACTATTCTGAAGAACATTCTAAAGTAGATACTGATTCTGCTTCCTGCACAAAAGCAAAAACAGAACCCAGAACCATTCAGTATTGGTATTTGCACTGTCAGCTGAGCAGTGTTGTGCCAACAATCTTCTTGACTTCCTAGGGGAGGAGGAATAGTCACCCAACACCTGACCGATTTAAACTGATTTAAAAACTTGGGGCATCCTGAATAGCTGTTTTTTTTTAGTCATGAAGCTGCTCAACACAAGGAACACAAACGAATGGGACAAAACTGAGCCTTCAATATTGGTAAATGTAGTACAACATATGCCTCAGAGACTCGAGAGCGTAATCAAGATCAAACGTTTTTGAATTTATTGATTCTGCTGAGCACTCATTCTTCCAAGTGACACTTTATAGGGAGATCAAACCTTTGAGACATAGTGCACATTGTAACAAATACACACATATGCCCTTTTGACCCCTTGCACATATTCTTATAGACTTGATCCCCTTAAACTCAAACCTTGAAATGTTTCATTGTGGATCAACAGCTAGCACTTGTGATAGCTGTGGGCTGTGTGTGTGCGCGCAAGTGTGGGTGGGGTGGGGTGATGAGATGCTGCAGAGTCTATTTCCCATCCATGATATGGTAAGTCTCCCTTCACTTTATGCGACATTTGCGCTTTTCCCTCCCACTGAGGTTACGGGTGCGGTATCTGTTCCCTTGCTTCCTGACTTTAGGTATTTCTGTATTTTTCTCATCATTCCTTTTCTAAATATGTCTCTCTCCACTCTGCGTGAGCATTGTGTAGAGAGTGATAATACTGCTACTTTTCAGAAGCACTTAGTGTTGGATTTGATGGAGTTATGGTAACAGCACTGAGTGAGAACCAGACTTAAATGTGTATTTTATGTACAGTATGTAGATACTGTGTATATATATATATATATATATATATATATATATATATATATATATATATATATATATATATACAGTGGCTTGCAAAAGTATTCGGCCCCCTTGAACTTTTGCACAGTTTGTCACATTATAGCCACAAACATGAATAAATTTTATTTGAATTCCACATGAAAGACCAATACAAAGTGGTGTACACGTGAGAAGTGGAACGAAAATCATACGATTCCAAACATTTTTTACAAATAAATAACTGAAAAGTGGGGTGTGCATAATTATTCAGCCCCCTGAGTCAATACTTTGTAGAAGCACCTTTTGCTGCAATTACAGCTGCCAGTCTTTTAGGGTATGTCTCTACCAGCTTTGCACATCTAGAGACTGAAATCCTTGCCCATTCTTCTTTGCAAAACAGCTCCAGCTCAGTCAGATTAGATGGACAGCGTTTGTGAACAGCAGTTTTCAGATCTTGCCACAGATTCTCGATTGGATTTAGATCCTGGACTTTGACTGGGCCATTCTAACACATGGATATGTTTTGTTTTAAACCATTCCATTGTTGCCCTGGCTTTATGTTTAGGGTCGTTGTCCTGCTGGAAGGTGAACCTCCGCCTCAGTCTCAAGTCTTTTGCAGACTCCAAGAGGTTTTCTTCCAAGATTGCCCTGTATTTGGCTCCATCCATCTTCCCGTCAACTCTGACCAGCTTCCCTGTCCCTGCTGAAGAGAAGCACCCCCAGAGCATGATGCTGCCACCACCATATTTGACAGTGGGGATGGTGTGTTCAGAGTGATGTGCAGTGTTAGTTTTCCGCCACACATAGCGTTTTGCATTTTGGACAAAATTCCATTTTGGTCTCATCTGACCAGAGCACCTTCTTCCACATGTTTGCTGTGCAAACGGGACTTCTTATGGTTTTCTGTTAACAATGGCTTTCTTCTTGCCACTCTTCCATAAAGGCCAACTTTGTGCAGTGCACGACTAATGGTTGTCCTATGGACAGATTCCCCCACCTGAGCTGTAGATCTCTGCAGCTCGTCCAGAGTCACCATGGGCCTCTTGGCTGCATTTCTGATCAGCGCTCTCCTTCTTCGGCCTGTGAGTTTAGGTGGACGGCCTTGTCTTGGTAGGTTTACAGTTGTGCCATACTCCTTCCATTTCTGAATGATCGCTTGAACAGTGCTCCATGGGATGTTCAAGGCTTTGGAAATCTTTTTTTAGCCTAAGCCTCCTTTAAATTTCTAAATAACTTTATCCCTGACCTGTCTGGTGTGTTCTTTGGACTTCATGGTGTTGTTGCTCCCAATATTCTCTTAGACAACCTCTGAGGCCGTCACAGAGCAGCTGTATTTGTACTGACATTAGATTACACAGGTGCACTCTATTTAGTCATTAGCACTCATCAGGCAATGTCTATGGGCAACTGACTGCACTCAGATCAAAGGAGGCTGAATAATTACGCACACCCAGCTTTGCAGTTATTTATTTGTAAAAAAATGTTTGGAATCATGTATGATTTTCGTTCCACTTCCCACTTTGTATTGGTCTTTCACATGGAATTCCAATAAAATTGATTCATGTTTGTGGCTGTAATGTGACAAAATGTGGAAAAGTTCAAGGGGGCTGAATACTTTTTTATATATATATATATATATATATATATATATATATATATATATATATATATATATATATATATATATAGCAATTTTCAATCATCCTGTGGACTAAAATGGCACCAATTTGACAGAATGACTCATTGAAGTGGATGTGATAAGGGAAACCAGTAAAATGTGCAGAGCAGGTGGTCCTCCTGATCCAGGCTTGAAAATCACTTGTTTAAAACATTGCCATTTTTTTTCTTTTCAGACAGAAAAGGCTGAAGTCTGGACAGGAGGAAGATATGAGGAGAAATACAGAAAGAGAAGTAAATAGGCAGGAGTGACCAGGAGTGACAGAAAAAGACTTAGAATAAAGAAATGAAGAAGTGAGAGAAAATAAATAAGTAGAAATGAATGTGAGAGATTAAGATGAAGGTGCAACTGAATCAGAGTGAGGGACAGCAGCAGGGGATGGTGGTGAGATAAGTGGAGACATGGAGGATTAGTAAAAACTAACTTTCAGATCAGGTTAAATGTTAGACCTTGTATTTCTCTTAAAGGGTTTCTTTCATCACATCCAACTGGTTAGAAGTGGCTACGTTAACACACACTGGTAGGTCTCTTGGGATGTGGCTGGACTAAATGGAAGAGAAAGGTCATGTGCCTTTTATTTCCCTTTAAAGTCAGTCATGTCTTGTTTGATTTACTGTATGTACATTTTAGTTTAAATTTGGATATTCTGCATGGTATATTAACATACCCTCCCTCACATTACTCGGAATCTGTACACCAGGTCTCTTCAGCAATTTATTTTATCATCAAAACAGAACATTGTGCTTTCATGCAAGATCTGTCATTGGGGCTTTTCGTCTATCAAGAAAAAAAAAATCAATGGCCCTTTCTTATGTTATGGATGTGACTGGGATATTGAAGACCTGTTTTCCCCCATGCTGACACAATCTAGGTCTATGATTCCTTGGGGAAGTCCTGTCCATTAGGAACTGTCTACCCAGGAAGGAGAAACTATAAGGGTAGCTTGACTATTGCCTGAGACAGTTCCACTTGTAAAGCAGTATCCATAATAAACACAACCAGCTACAAAGCATTACAGGGTTTAAAAAAATACAGCTAATCTGGTTACTACATTTTACACCTTCAGAACTCAGCAAGCCTGCATATTTTTAAAACACGCTGCTTAGATGCCATCAAAAAGGTAAGTTTAAATATAAAAGTTTTTTTTTATCTCTTTATTTCTGTAATTAATGGAAACAAAACATTGTTTATCATCAATGGATATACATATTAGCTAAAAATGTGAACTAGCACCTTCTTATAAGGCTAGTCACATAGCAAAATGTACAGTAATGTATTCCTTAGAACAACATTGTTTATTCAAGCAGAGAGTTGAAGACTGATGTAAATTCTTCTGGCCTTTAAAGTTTTAAAAGCCTCTTAATGCCATTATTGGAGTCGATGCTTCCAAGAATTAAAGAAAATATTACAATTCCGCTCTTAGCTGCTTACTTGAAACCCTTTAAAAGCTATTTAGCCATATTCTTAAAAGGGTAGTTACTTTCACATTTGGGAACAGATACATAAATCACTTATCATTCATCTTCAGAAACTAATTTATCCTGGATAGAGTCCTGGTGGATTTGAAGCATATCTCCGGAACACTTAAGATTAAGATTCAATTATTTGTCGCATACTGTACAGCTTACAGCATAGTGAAATGCCCCCCCCCCCCCCACACACACACACACCACATTGGGGTCAGAGTTCAGCGTCAGGCAGGATAGAGCACCCCTGGAGCACATACTGTAAGGTTAGGGGCCTTGCTCGAGTGCTCAACAGTGGCAATTTGGGGGTGCTGGTGCTTAAACCCCCGACCTTCCTATTAGTAACCCAGAGCCTTAACCATTTGAGGCACCACTGTCCTTGACATGAAGAAGGAATACACCCGGGATAGAATACCAGTAGACTGTGTAATCTAGGAGAATACTAAAATACACAGTGTTTTACAATCAATTATAAGGCACTGTGTATACATATTTACATACTGTGGTGTTATGTATAAAGTCAGTAATCCTCCTAATGACATGATATTCGGGGATCGGAGGAAACAGAGAACAGGGAAGAACCCACACAATTAAAGAGAAAAATCATAACACTTCACACATGCCGTAAAAGACAAAGCGTATGACTGAATCAGGAACCCTGATGTTGTAAGGCAGCCTTCTGCACTGAACAGATATTCCCCAGTAATGTTCTTATTGATTTAAATCAGTTTTAACACAGGTGTCATGAATAAGCATGTTAAGACTTTTTTGTCATCTAAGGCAGAGTAAATGGACATCCACAATAAAACACACATTAACCGTATATCTGTCCATATTTTTTAATGATTACCAAAATACAGTTTATCTCTTGAATATACCAAAAATTCCTTTAAATGATCAAAGTTGCACAAACAACCTGGAGCTAGATTAGAGCATATTTTCGCTTTTGTAGTAAAGTGTTTTTGTCTCTTAATCAATCATCTCCTATTTAGGATAGACACATTTTCAAATGCCCGAAGAGATACACATTAAGGCTTTCCAGATCAAATTTGTGGTAGTTATATTCCCTGTGGT
Organism: Channallabes apus; assembly: GCA_030522415.1. Taxonomy (NCBI): domain Eukaryota; kingdom Metazoa; phylum Chordata; class Actinopteri; order Siluriformes; family Clariidae; genus Channallabes; species Channallabes apus. The sequence goes on from CM060113.1 coordinate 26,662,635, forward strand.
GCTTTCTAAGTGGCTATATACTTATTGGCCATGATGCAGATGCATCTATAGTGAATTGTGTTATTCACATACTACTAGGTGCCTGCAGTAGTATATTTTTGAGTTCTTGTTTAGACAAGCTGTGTTTTTTTCCCCTTTTTACATCCCTTGGCTTATGTCAGTGTAGGAAAAAGACCTTCTCTCCTTTTATTTCTGTTATGTTTATTTTCAGACAATTGCCTTAAGCTACAATCTAGAAAAACTGTCTGTCATGAGACCGATGTGCCACCCCCATGCAGTCAGAATGCAGCTGTACCTTTTTTTTTTTTTTTTTAAACATCTACACCATTTATTTGTTCCAGTGTGGCACAGTTTGCCTTGCTGTTCCCAGGAGTGCCTGTCATTTTGAACACTGAAGTGGAGATGTAAAGATACTTCTGTGCATGTTTTTATATGATTACACAGCTTTTACTCTTCCCTAGTCAGGTCTCATCATCTAACTTATGATGAATAATTTCTGAGTTGACCACTTTATTAGATGTAAGCGTACTTTCTTAAATTGAACAATATGGTGTTTTTCTTGGCTGTCACCATCAACGTTCTGAGAGACTCTTGATCATTTCTACAGTTCTTTATATTTCTTTTTTCTTCCTATCTATCTTTGTGTCCACATGTCATCTTTCTCTAGAGCTATAGTTCATGCAACATCAATCAAAAAAAATGTTATGCACTTGTCACGGCGTGCGCCTGTGATGGGCCTTCGCCCAAATCTATTATCACTCCTCGCTCACTCCGTAGGCTCCCTAGATAGGCGGCACCCCCTTCTGCAGGTATGCAAAGGGACGAAGCCGCCTATTTGGGCCGGCTGGCGATAATTAACGTTAATAGGATCTCGGGCACGGAGTTTAGTCCGGGGTTCGGGAAGTGCGTGATGCGGTGGAGCAGGAAAGAGTGGCATGCTAGTGGGACGATGTGACGTGCCCCAGGGACTTTAAACAAGGACACTGGAACTCCGCCCTTTGATCCCCACAAAAACCGCGCAAGCTCCCGCTGCACCTTCACTCCTGCACCGATCCCGCCTTCGCATCCCGGCCGCCGAAGAGGAAAATGCCATGAGGAGGACTGCGTTAAGGCCCGCAATCCCAGCCGGGAAAGTCGCCCAGCCGACGGACGTCTGCGAGGACTCCTGCCTGACGCCGCACCCACTGATGGCTGTGGCACTGCCCGCATACCTGCACGTGCACAATTTTTTTCTTTCCCATTCTTTCCGTCCTCCCTCCTTTAACCCTTTCCTTCCCCATTTTTCATAAATACATTACCCTTTTTCCTGTAAGGCCTCGCCTCGTGTCTGTGCTTTATGCTGCCGCCCATGCAACATGGGGCGAATCCATTACACACTGTTAAAAAAAAAAAAAAGTCCTAATTTTACAGAAAATAACTTTCAAATTTTATAGTAATTTAACTTTTTTTTTTAAACTAAATACAAATCTCTGAAATTACAGACATTATCTGTATATTAAGTCAACTGTTATTTTAAATATTTCAATACTGAATTACATATGAAACTAGATAAAGGTTAAAAAAATAATTAAGTTTTATAATACCCACACTTACATGTAGGCTATAATATCTGCTTCATGCCTTCAACGAATGTAAATATAATGTAGGATACTGATATTTAGTGCAGAAAAAAAATGTTTTGTTTATTTTGATGAATGAGATTCAAATAACCAAGTCACTAAAATGATTCATCAACTTCCCAACACTACTGTGTAGTTGTTTTAAAGCAGTGCAGGTTGGGAGATTTTTCTATTGATTGAGTTCCAGTCCTCATTTTGGTCATTGCAATTAAACTTTTTTAGCATTTAACAATAATTGAGTAAAGCGGGGGCGTGGGAAGTCGGGGGAGTTACATTTTGATATTTTGATTGTATGAGGGGAACTATGGTGTTATTTTGGTACCAAAAACTTTCGCGGAAGCCGACGTGCCCTCCGAGTTTACTGTTACAGCCAATCAGAAGCTGGAGGAGGGAACATTCTAATTCTAATTTTGTTTCTGATTGGCTGATCAGCAGCTGGAGGGGATATTCAAATTACCGCTTCCTAATTGGTGCATTTAAATAAGCGAGTGAGGGCTGGACCTGATGCGAAATACGCTTGAGTGTATTGCTCAGGTATCAGACACAGATGTAACATGAATATTCATTTGTAACATTCAAATATTTGGCGCGCGCTAAGGAGTGAAGACTAGTGATGGGAAGTATGAATCATTTTAGTGACTCGGTTCTTTGAATCTCAGATTTGACAAATTTGAGTCATTTCGTTCTTTGGATCACAAATAAATTAAAATGTTGCATTTTCATTCAACATACGTCTACATACACAAATGTTGGCTATAGTTCCAGTTCTGAAAATATTACAGTTCAACTAAAGACATATTATAATAAACAGAATGTGTAGCTCACCATCATATCTTGCAGTCGGAGTCATTCATTTTTCTATTGCACCACAAAGCATCTATGGGAGTCACGTGACAAAGGAATGAACGACTCGAGACTTGAAGACTCATTGCTAGAATACTGTTTCCTGTGTACTGCACTGCATAGCGTCTATGCGAGTCACATGTGAAAAGAACGAACGACTCGGGACTCGAAGACTCACTAGCAGAACCGTTCAATACTGTTTCCTGTGTACTGCATAGCGTCTATGGGAGTCATGTGACAAAAGAAGGAACGACTCAGGACCGAAAAGACACAAAGGTAACTACTCATTTCTGTTTCCTGTATATAACATACAGAGGCTTTGCTATGCTTTACGCATGCGCGCCCAATAGAAAATGAACGAATCACTGAGACTACTCATTCATCTGAGTCATGTTAAAGATTTGTTCAAAAAGAATGAATCGTTCATGAACGACCCATCACTAGGTGGGTAAGACACACTGGTGAGTTACAGTTGAGGAGGAAAGCAGTCCGTGAAATGTCATCGTGTTCCAGTGTGAGATAAAAATACCTGAAAGCTCAAGGGACAATGACGGTAAGAGATTTTTTTATTACTGCTATTTGAATTCTTATTGTTGTTGCTGTAAAACTCATTTATTAATACTGCCACATTCGTCTATCGCAAATCTCAGACGAGTCTCAGGTACATTTAAGTAGTCTCGTAGAGTGATTTGTTCATTTTCTACTGGGCGCGCATGCGCAAATCATTGCAAGACCTCCGTAGATTATGTACAGGAAACAGAATTGAGCAATTCTTTCTCAATGACTCTTCTACTCTGAGTCAGTCCTTCTTTTGTCACGTGACTCCCACAGACGCTATGCAGTGCAGTACATAGGAAACAGAATTGAACGGTTCTCCAATGACTCTTTGACTCAGAGTCTTTCGTTCCTTTGTCACATGACTCCCATAGACGCTATGCGGTGTAATAGATTCAAAAGAACGAATGACTCAGACTGGAAGATATAAGAGGTGAGCTGCTCATTCTGTTTATTATAATATGTCCATAGCTGCATTGTAATATTTTCATTACTGGAACTATAGCCAAAATTTTTGCATGTAGACACATTGTGAGTCTTTTTATTGAAAATGCAAAAAAAAAATTCTGATCAAAAGAACGAAATGAACTTAATGACTTAAAGATTTGTTCATTTTTGATGAACGAGATTCAAAGAACCGAGTCACTAATTCCCATTACATTTAGGCATTTGGCAGACGCTCTTATCCAAAAGTTACAAAAAGTGCTTTAAAGTTTACATCTCTGGATACATACTTACACTGGGACTAAGTGCCATTAGTCCAACACAACTGGGAAGAGGGATTTTTTTTGTGGGGGGGGGGGGGGGTTTAGTCCAAGTACTGGAGAAACAGATGCGTCTTGAGTCGTTGTTTAAAGATAGTCAAAGTCTCTGCTGTACGGACATCTAGAGGAAGTTTGTTCTACCACCTAGGTGCCAGAACAGAAAAGAGCCTGGATGAATGCCGCCCTCGATCCCTGAGAGATGGTGGGATGAGGCGAGCAGTGCTGGAGGATCGGAGGGAACGTGGTGCAGTGCGTGGTGTGATTAGAGCAGAGAGGTAAGTGGGTGCTGGGCCATTTTTATCTTTGTAGGCAAGCATCAGCGTTTTGAATTTGATTCGGGCAGCTACAGGAAGCCAGTGCAGGGAGCGGAGGAGTGAGGTGGTGTGGGAGAACTTGGGGATGTTAAAAAACGAGACGTGCTGCTGCATTCTGGATCAGTTGCAGAGGACGAATCGTGGACAGAGGCAGGCCTGCCAGGAGTGAGTTGCAGTAGTCAAGTCTTGAAATAACAAGGGACTGAACAAGCACCTGTGTAGCCTGTGAAGAAAGAAATGGGCGAATTCTTCTGATATTGTAAAGAAGAAATCTACAAGAGGGAGTAAGGTTAGCGATGTGTGGGGAAAATGACATATGATTGTCCACGGTTACCCCAAGATTGCGGGCAGTAGCTGAAGGAGTGATTTGGTTGTTGTCCAGGGATATCACAAGGTCTTGACCTGGGGATGAGTCACAAGGGATGAACAACAGTTCAGTTTTACTCAGATTGAGCTTTAGCTGATGTGCAGCCATTCAGGATGAGATGTCTGCCAGACATGCTGAGATCTGGGTGGAAACCTGAGTGTCAGAGGGAGGAAAGGAGAGAGTAAGTTGGGTGTCATCTGCATAACAATGATATGAAAATCCATGCGATGATATGACTTTACCAAGAGACCAGGTATAGAGGGAGAACAGAAGAGGACCAAGTACTGAGCCCTGTGGGACACCAGTAGAGAGTCTACGTGTGGCAGATGTAGATCTCTTCCATGTTACCTCATATGACCTATCTTCTAGGTAAGAAGCAAACCATTGCCACGCTTTTCCACAAATTCCAAGGCTTGTAAGAATAGATAATAGAATCTTGTGGTTCACCGTGTCAAATGCAGCTGACGGGTCCAGGAGGATTGGGTCTAATGAACAGGTGGTGGGGTTAGATGACGGGATAATCTGCTGAATCTCATCAGATGACAAGTTGGAGAATTCTGCTAAAGGAGGGAAGGGAAGGTCCTGAGGTTCTGCTGCAGGAGTTTGGTTGGAAGCGAAGGACTAGCGGATTGCTGCAATTTTCCCATCGTAGAATGTGGCAAAATCGTCAGCAGTCAGAGAGGAAGGGGCAGGAGGAGTCGGTGGGTTGAGTAGTGAGGAGAAGATGTTGTGGAGTTTGCCAGGATCATGTGTAGTTTTGGCAGAAGTCACGTCACATGAGAATTTGGAGAGAAGAGTCTGGTAAGAGATGAGATCTGCATCAAGTTGCGATTTCTTCCATCTTCTCTCTACAGTTCTTAATTCTCTCCTGTTGTTGCGTAGTACATCAGATAGCCAAGAAGCAGGACAGGACGTCTTCCTTGGTTTAGATGACAGCGGACAAATGACATCTATGGATGAGGAGAGAGAGGAGAGGAAAGTTTCAAATTTGGGAAAAATCTGTGAAATAATGATGTTTCACTGTTAAATTTATAGTGCTGGTGCTGTATTAAAGGTCTTTACTCGTATAAATTTAGCCAAAAATTTGTAAATTACTGTGTTTCACTGCTAAACCTCTAGTGCTGTTGCTTTAATGAAGGTGTTTAATCGTATAAATTTAGGAAAAATCAGTAAAATAACGTTTTTTATCTGCTAAACTCCTTGTGCTGTTAACTTATTGAAGGTGTTTAATCGTATAGATTTAGGAAAAATCCTTTAATTAACGGTGTTTCTGTGTAAAGGATTAAATAACATTTAACATTTCTGTAAATTTAATGTTTTTGCACATAATATGAATTAGAGTATTTTACCTTAATCTCACGATTTTTTTTTTTACAGTGATTAAAACTAAAAAATGGCAAATTGTTTTCTTAGGAAATGCTCACACTGACAGATCGTATATGTAGACTTATGAAAGAGGACGTCTGCTGTTCTTCAACCATTATGGGCATCTTTGAATCATCCATTTCCATGCATCTCAGTTTAAGGAAAGTGCTCAAAAATTGGCATCCCATCATTATGATGCACTTTCTGTCATTTACTACTGTACTTTTTTTTTTTCAAGTTTCCTTGGGACACTACAACATATTATCTTATCTGATAACATTTGAGTCCTGATTCCCAGAACTCACATCGTGAAAGAGTGGTTTTGGGAGAATGAGGAATCATTGAATCAACAAACATGGATTGGCCACTGCTTTACTGTCATGATAAAAGTAAAAAAAAAAAAAAAGACATAAAATAATTATTTGACCAGGTAGTAGATGATCTGTACCTATGTAGATGTATCATATTAAAGCAAACGTAAATGTGATACAATGCAGATGTGCAAATGAACATTGGCCAAATACATCACAAAAACATATAGTACAGTGACAGTTAAGATAAACATGTGGAACACACAAATATCATTCTCATTTTCAGATAGATAGAAGTGGGGACAATTTTTGATGGCTTTGAGAATAAGCAATCTGTAAAAAAAAAAAAAAAAAAAAGCCTCCTTTCTGCTGTTGTTGGTTTCTAATGCAAATCAATTGTCTTATGGAGTGGTTAGTATTGGTTCCTCATGACAGCACAGAGCTTGGCCAATGCCCTCCTCCCCATTGCCATACTTAGTCCAGACAGAAGCCTAGGACTATGACAACATTCTTAGCATGCCTTCATATATGATGCATTTTGTTCTTTTGGAGAACACTATGGTAGATTTTCCCGTTTGGTTTAATTAAGAAGTGGAAAAATCAGTAACACTCAGATGAGGACCAAAACAACCAATCAGGGAATGTCTGAGCGAGATATTTTTTTTTGTCTGCTTCTAGTAAATCCTACTACAGTGTAATTTGTGTGAAAAAGTCATTTGTATGTGAATTAACTCTAATTTTAAAGGAAGTAAAACAAACATAACATGCATGATGTTCCAGGTACAAAAATCACATATGCTAAACTAAGCATATGCATGAGCACTTACTGGTCACTTTAACATGGGGTCATACTGTATACATTTGCTAATGAATGCAATTTATAAATCGGCTAATCATCTAGCAGCATAAAATTGCAGATTCAGGTCAAGTGCATCAGTCAGTGGTCATATTAAATGTCAGAATAGAGAAAGTCTGATCTTTTTAACTGGAGCCAGATGGGCTGGTATTTTATGAACTGCTGATCTCACAGGATTTTCACTTACACAAAACTCAGAATGGAATGAATGACAAGGAACATCTTGTAAGCTCAGAGAAAGTCTATATCAAATAACCACTTTTAACATCTTAGAATGCACAACACATCAAAACATGAGATGGATAAAGTGACCACATCAGGTTCCACTTCTGTCAGCAAAGAATAAGAATATGTATGAGATATTCACCTAAACTAGACAGCTGAAGACTGGACACTGTGATTTTCCTCCTACTCATCAGCTGTCCTGCTTTAATAAGTATGTGTCCATGATAACGTCATATTCTTTTCTTGGCTGACAGGAGTGCAACTCAGTGTGGCCTTCTGCTGTTGTAGGTTATCTACTGTATATGTTGATGTGTTGTGGGTTCTATGATGTAAAGAGTGCTTTGCTTTGATTTAGTGTAGATTTACTGTAGACTTTCTCTCAGCTCAGGTCTCAGTATGGTCATTCTCTTCTGATCTCTCTCATCAACAAGGTGTCTCAGGCTGCATCCACAGAAATCACACCATTTCTTCAGTCTTATTTTGGATGTGAACATTAACTAAAGCTCTTAAACACTATCTGCATTTTTGTTTTACATTTGTTTTACATTTACTGTTGCAGTTTTTTCTTGTCTGTGACAAAATATGGACATTGGAATTTAATATACATTCAAAATGCAGACTTTTACTTTTAATTTAAGGGTATTTCCTCACATTGGGTGAATTCTATCGCAATTATAGCATTTTTTATAAGTGGTCCTGCTATTGCCCTCCAATTTGATCTTTGGCAAGTGGAGTACATGCTGAATTGCATTCGGTTCAGGTGATTGATTTTGTAGTTTGCAACTGCAGAACATTTCACTTCTTTGCCTTTGTCTTGGGTTGCTTTAAAAGTATCAAAAATTATGTGTAGATATACACAGTTTTGGTGGTAGATGAGTTTAAGTGAGAAATGAAAAAAAAGTTAAATAAGGTTATTATCTAAGTTATTAATTGCATTTGTCAAAGCAATGGCAGGTGAAACAGTTAGGTAGAGCTAGATTTTGTTAGCTGTGTCATGAGTTGTGTGAACATAGTATTGATAAATGCACACAACTAAAGGTACAAAGCTATAATTCAAAGTAATGCTTTTCAAAAAACTGCAAACACTAAAATAAGGAACAATAAAGTGTAATCAATAATGTTTAGGGGTTAGACAAAGCAGAGTAAAACATGGCCGCCAGATTCCAATGAAAACAGTGCTCTTTTTTTACACAGTGCAAATAAACATTGTCGTGCCACTGTAGCCGGCCCACACACACACACACACACACACACACACACACACACACACACACACACACACAGTGCAGCATTAGTGGTCTGGCTGGACTGCCTGGAACAGGTGGGGGTACCTGAATGGGGAAGTCAGTCAGTTACGGTTACGATCATGCAAGAAGTGCCGAGCTGAATGGAGCAGAAGGCCAGCCGGTTGAGGAGGCGGGACGCTCTTGCTGGGTTGTCAAAAACCTTCTTTCTGTGAGTCTGTGGGGCCATAAGACCACAAGATAGTATACCAAAAGAATCTACTCACCGGACTGGGCCTGGCCATTTTATAGGCCATGGGTCGACAGTAAGATGGTAACTCTATGTAACTATAGGCCGGTTGAGTTAGGGTCTCACATGCCTGTACACGGCGGAGCTGTCCAGGGTGCTGAATGCACACTGTGTCTGCCTTAAATGATAGGTTTTAAAATGTAAAATGTAATGCTTTATAAAATGTAAAGAGGCAGTGGATATTAGCCCAAAAAAATGCCAAAACAAATTACATTTCCTTTGCATTCACAGCTGTCCTACTTTTATAGCTGAGCTTGTGCTACAGAAGAGCTTGCTGAAAGTCTAGCTAACAACCTTTTAAGCCAAAAATATGCTCTGTAAATTTGAAATAAATAATTTTAAATAAATAAAATATATTTTTTATTTATAATAATTTGTATATGTTTTTCAGAAGTGTTTTTAATTATACATTATTTAAATTATATAATTATTTATGTCCACATCACACACTAAGATATAATCAGACAATTGTATATTGCATTTATTTACAGAACACAATTATCAATATATTGTATTAATATGGCATGGCATGCACTGGGCCAACTTCCTTTGCCATTCTTCTTAACCTGATGTGCTTATCACTCTGGAGAAGGAAATCACATGAGCTTTTTTCCCAAAGCTCCACCATCCATTCCTTATGCTTCCGGTTAGGCTCACTGATAAGTGAATGACAGAGCAGTCTAGTCCCAATCATGTGAATTCTATTTACATTTTGTGCGAAAATGCTTATCTGTTCTTTTTTTTCGGGGGTGGTGGGGGGTTGCTTCTCTAATCATCAAAAAAAAAAAGGTCACATTACATTTCTACTTCCAAGATGATGGTTCACCACTATGCATTCAGGTTTTAATAAGTACTGGACATTTCTCAACCCAGTTTTAGTAGTTTCAGCTATTTTCGTATAATTTGATAACCACAGAATATGTCTTGAGAATGTAATGAGAAGCTACTCACTGTATCTTAGGGGTTAAACAACTTGTTGCCAGCTGAACCATGTTATTTACTGCAGACATTATCTAGTGGAAGGCTCTTACCCATTTGCTTAGTTAAATCCAGGTGATCACTTTTATTGGCTGGGCAGTGTATATAACAGCTCTAGCTCATCTTAACTGTCAGTTTAATCTAGAAGGATCACACATGTCTCCCTTTTTCTATAATGCAGTACCAATAAACAAAGTGTAACTGATGGAAAACACAGCAATTGAATAAAAAAAAATATTGAAGCATGGTCAATCAGTGTTTAATGAAATTGTGGATTTATATACTAGTTAAACTGAAATGCTTTTAATACAAATACCCTTATACTGCTGAATACTGCTGAGTTAAAGCACTTTAGAGATGTTTAGAGTGAAAATTCAATTTGTTTATATTTAATCATGCAAATTTGATTTTCCCCCAGCAATTTCGTTTCAAAACAAATTTATTTATGTATTAAATCCTATTTATAATTTCTACAATGAAACATGGAGCTTGCATTGTATCATAGTTCTTTTTTATTGTTGTTGTTTAATCTGTAATTTCTGGTTCGGTTCATGAAACAGTGCCTCCTAGAGGACACGGTCCGGCAATGCTCAAGTATGAATATCTCTGTAAAAGAGCATCTGCACCTGATGTCCTTGCACGCTCTCGGAGATGAAAACATAGAATCATAAATTGGCCTTAAGACAATAGGTATTTTATAACAGACACCAATAGGGCTTGCTGCATTGTTGCACATGATTTCCTAAGCTTTGATTGGGAGTGTGCGTATGTTGATGATTTTGCTGTACTGATGATCATTCTCCTATAGAGGTGACAGAGGGGGTGTGATGAGAAGGTGCACTGGGATATTGGTGACTTAATGGGTGAGTCGATGGACCATCATGAGTTGATAGCCCATTGTCAAGAAATAATTCAACTCGTTTGCCCTCCATACACTTTCCTGATCTTGATGGTCTCTAGGCAATTTGTGTCCTGGGATTTATCTTACTCTGTTCCACACCTCTCTCACCTTGCTTTGCTATAGATAGTGCTCAATTTCCTTTCTGTATACCTCCTTGCACTCTCTAGTTTTCACCTTCATCTCCTTTCGCACTTGTTTCACCTTATCTGTAGCAGTATCGCCGAAGGCCCACATTTTCTTATTCAGAAGAACTTTCAGGTACCTAGTGACTCAGGTTTTGTTGTTTGGGAAGCAGTACAAAGACATACGCAGAGTAAGCACAGCACTATCTATGTTGTAGTTGATATAGTCAGTGAATTATAATGTGGTTGTGATAATTAGAGAGTCCAGTTCAGTACTCTCATATAGAATTATAAGAGAAAAAATACATTTAGAATGTAATTGTGCTTTATTTATTTATTGTTTGTTTGTTTGTTTGTTTGTTTGTTTGTTTAGGTTTATTCAAAGTAGACACTGGATTCAGGTGCCAACCATTGTCAAACTAACCAAAATACCAAAATCCTCAGTCAACCAATAAGGAGCAAGTAATGTCACGATGAAATGAACTTGAAAGAAAATACCCCCCAACACACATACATCTTTGTGGTTGTCACAAACATTCTTTGTGGATGTGTACGCATGAAAATGTGGGTAGATTGAGAGATTTGTGCAAAAATAAAATCCTGAGGTGATCAGCAGAGTAATAGGTGTCAAGTTTGCTGTATTTAGTCACATTGTGAATGATGAGACACATGGTGAACGCGTTTACAGAGGACAAGGGATACATTACTATTATGATAACATGTGCAGGCAGTATGGCCTTCAGGTACAGTAACTGGTAACTGCCAGTATCTCAATGTTTGGAGTGCCCAGTTGTTCCTTAACCGTGATACGACAGGATTACACCATCTGCTGTTTACAAACATTACAAGTATCGCTTCTTTTTTTTCTCCACTTCTTATCTCAGCCGTTATAATCTGCTTTTATGAAATGGAAGCGTAAAATGTTAATAGAAGTCAGTTTTGCCTAATTACGTCTCTATAATACTGCATTTACGGTATTCCTACTGGCTCCATGCAACACTGTTAACTCTTTCAGTTGGTCTACGACAGATCTTACATTGCCCATTAAAAAAAATGAGTGATGCAGGTTTAATTTATTTGATCTGATGTTTTACTTCAGTCCTATACTGCATGCATGGCTTCCTAAGTTCCACAGCATTTGACTTGCCTAAGGACACTGGCGATTTCCACAGTGCGACCAGCTGCTCACTGGTGTAAACAAAGCAATTGAGTTCCTCTGGCATGAAAACCACAGTAAAAAGAAGGCCAACAATCGTCTTTATGAGATGTTAAAAGTTAACAGGCTGCATTACAGGTATATTGTCGCTGGTGAAAGACGGCACAAAAAGTAAAAAAAGATCATGCTAAAAGATATAAAAGTTGACTGAGCATGTCTACATCTCCTGTAAAACGTACTCAATGAATTAAAGCTGCTATACTTTTAGAAATAGTAAAGTGATGCATTTATATTAATGGACAGAAACTCTCAAAGCACTACATGACAGCACATAACTTTGATGTGTTTATGACACAATTGTATCAGAAATATAATACAAAAAAATGCACAACTTGTTACTCAGGAAAGAATATGGTCTTTTAAAATAATAACTGTTTATTTATTTATTATTACAATATACAGTAACTGCATAATTTTCTGCAATAGTCACAGCATCTTTTGAAAAGTTTTTCTTTTCATTCAAATCTACAAAGACTGATAAACCTTTACAGTCCTGTATATACATGCATGTAATATTTGAATAAATGTACAGTACAGTACTGTGCCTTTACAAGTCTTGAGCCAGCCCTCATTTCTTCAAAATAAAATACATTTAAATATGTATATTAAATAATAAAATGGCAACAATTTATATAATTGTATTATATTATACAAAGTGCCTAAAGATACAAATTGGTTGTTTATGTACAGTTCCATCCACTCAGCATTCAGCATCACCAGCCTGATCATCTGACATCATCTGCACCTGTTTCTCACTGGATTAAGCCTAAGATTAGCTGCTTTTTATGCTTGAATGATTCATATGTCACTGTGGCTAAACAAACAAAGAAAAAAATACATTCCTCTAAAACTGGTCTGTTAAAGGGAACGAAATGAAAGTCAAGTCCTTCAGAAGCCCTGAGAACTATTTCTCAAGACTGCATAAAAAATCAGGCTGTTTGGAAGCAAAGTATGAAGAAGAAATATGGGGTGGCTTGAGACTTTTGCACACATACAGTATATGTATTACAATATTCAGGAGTACATTGATTTACTGCTGTGCTTGCCCCAGTAATGAGTCACTAGTTTAATCAATATGAGACTATTGGCCCATAATAGTTAATGCTACAGTGCGTATGATTTTTTGTTGTTGTTGTTGAAATGCAGTCATATAATAGGAATTCAGTGCTGTGTTGAAGGTGTGGGGTGAGAATTGGTACCTAAATATACCATAATGATAACAGAAATGGTACCATGAATATCATATGATATCATAACAGCAGCAGGATATTCATATGCTCAGAACTGCAAATACTGGGGCCAGATGACAAACCACATACACATACACATTTTGGCTGCTCCCATTAGGGGTCGCCACAGCTAATCACCCACTCCAGATATTTAATTTGGCGTACGTTTTATGCTGGATGCTGTTCTTTCAACAACCCTCCCCAATTTATCTGGGCTTGGGACCAGCACTAAGAGTGCACTATCTTGGGCAACAACCAGTGGTAATGTTTTTTTTTTTCCCAACAAGAGCAACAAATACTATCCATTAGTTCACAAAGGAACCACCAAACCACATACAATTGCAACCATAAGAATAATCAGCACAATGCTGCAGTCACATTAGAGCCTAAGGTTTAAAATGTTCTTTTGTAAAAGTAGTTTGCAATAGCATTTTTTATATCAGAGATGCTTTAAACTCTTTTATCTCCTAGTTTCTTTGATCTGTTTTACTCATACTATAGATACTGTATATGAATTTAATAGCCCTGTTCTTATTTTTTTTTTATAAACCCATCACTTACTGTACATTTAACTCTGGCTGTAGTTTGCTTGAACAAATGACGTAAACTGAATGACTATTGGACACTAGCAGCCAGTTAGTTACAGACGTACTTACGATTGTTGACCTATGTGATAAGACAAAACTAAACAAAACTAGAGCAGAGTCACAACCTGGCAACCAAGAATGTAGACAACGCCTAGAGGACAGCTGATGATCTCTTCACACATGCCAGCAGGACAGAAAAGAGCTGCATCAGATGGTGACACTGTGCTAGACACACACCATTCTGCTGTAATTAGAAGGAAACCACATTTTGGCCCATGCCCCCAGGGCATTTTTCAGGGCACAGCTGGGCCTGCTGAGAGGGAGACGTTTTGGTTCATACTGCTGAAGGGACACAGAAAGAGGAGACAGGGTAAAAGTCACACTGCCTAAAAACATGGCCAGCTCAGCTGCCATCCATATGGAAATGAATGTAGTAGGCTAAGAAACTGCAATGACGTTGTATAAAAACAGTGTGATCCTGAATATGACAAACTGTAAACTAGGAGGATACAAAGTAAGATTGTAATTGGAGGTTTATTTTCCTCTAATATGCCCAGAAAATGTGCCGATAAAAAAGGATATTTTATGAGTATAATTTTATATTTCAATAAAACAACTGACATAAACATAAACCTGGTAGCTGCAGACATACAGTGCATGATGAGTGACTTAAATTACTGATCACATAAGTTAGGGAGACACAATATATCACAAGCTGCCAATAAACTATCTTTATGAATCTCTGAGAGAACATTAAATGCTCTCTCACTATTCAAACAAAGCTCAATAGAGATACGAAGCCAGGCAATAACTATTTTACTATTTAACTATATAAGGTTCATCACTGGTATGAGCTCATTGTTAAATGAAAAAAAAAATCTATTTTCAAGGATCTTTTCTAAAACAACACCCGAACAGTCTAGATACCTTACAAAATAGGTCAAATTCACGTGATACAAGATATTTTATATCTTATGAACAAGTAGAATATTACATTGACCCCTATTTTAAATTCTGCACTGAAACACAGAATTATAAATATATGTACATGCATTAGTCTTTGTCACACATGAGTTAGGAATGGTTCAGAAACTGAGATGTCTATTGTGCCTTATCAAATTTAGCCACATTTAATTTAGTTTAAATGTTCAAGAATAAATAAATAAATAAATAAATAAGGTACCCTCCCATTATTTCCCCCCAAACCTGTGCAGACATTTGCATATGTAAAATGTTAAATATAGTCTTTTGGGAATGGGTCTTGTCTGTCAGATATAGGGGGGCTCATTATTTTCTTTTTCTACTGATAGAGTAAATGTACTAAATGTTCCTGGAAAAATGAGAGAAGAGTGAGAAGGAGCTAGGAAACAAATAGCTGCAAGGCAAATGGATTTCTGAGTGTTTCAGAGAGCAGCAATCTGAAGAGATGCCGTGCATTAAGGGCAGCTTATATTAAGAGCAAAGAGCTCCTTTGATGTTGCAGAGGCAATGCATCATCCATCCAACGCATCAAAGGCTCGGTTAAAAATGTATGACATGCACAACTAAAAAATACATAGTAAAAATCATAATAATAAAATAACAAGAAGATCATATAGAGCACACACACACACACACACACACATACATATATATATATATATATATATATATATATATATATATATATATATATATATATATATATATATATATATATATATACTGTATAAGGTTAATTGATTTTGGTTCTTGTGCTAAGGTTTATTTCGGCTGAATAACAATGTACCTAAAAATTTTGGTGTTACCTACAGTAATTACACCTTCAGTGTGATGTGAGGAAATGTCACAGACAATAATGCAGTCCTGCATCTTCAGTCTGAGCTAAAAAAAAAAAAATAATAATAAAAAAAAAATGGCAGTTACTACACAATTAAAATATCAGACATACATAATAAGGGACGCGTTTCTGTGTCTCTAATTAAGTGGTTCGATCAATTGTGGGCAGAATAGAAAATTGCTCCCCTTTATTTTGAGGTACATATGCTAGCTTGCATTGTAACATCTGGCAGCAGATTTCAACCTAACAAGTGAAACTTGCAGTGGATTGTCTGTAAGTGTGGTTTCTGTGCTTCATTAGTTTGTATGCCTATAAATCCATTATACTTCTAAGTATTATCAGGCTTTTATTTAAAATACAATTATAGTTGGGAAAACTCACTGACTGGATGTGCATTAGTATAGTAGGTTGAAATAAAACACAATGAATATACAATAAAAGTAAAAAAAAGTGGATTTCAAATGAAGCAGGTTTCTTGATCCTTCAAACCTTTCTATTAGCAAGGAGCCTCTTCCCCAAAGTGAAGGCAAGAGCTCCATTTTTTTTAGCTCATGAGTACAAGTAAAAGGCAGCAACATGACTGAAGCAGAAATTGTGCACATCAAACCACGTGGGACATCAGCTAGGAGCGCTCCAAGAAATGAGCTTGACTTTCAATTTCACTGAAAGTAATCCATGGAATTTGAAACTGTTTTTATCCTGAGTGAATGAATGCCAAATCTCTCAAGCGTGCTTAAATCAGACAAGATTGAAGACAGGAATAGAGGAGTGAAAAGAACTCAAATTATATTCAGCCCATCCCACACTCTAAGGAATCAGATTAGGGTAATCCATGGGAAATCGTCCCTCTGTTGTTGCCTGTTTAATGACCTCCCATTAAGGTGCAACAAGTAGCTGAATTTGACATGATTCATTTGCCTTATAATACAGCTTCTGTTACAACATCAAGGTTGAAGAAGCAGGGTCAGTTATCAGGCTCAGCTGGAGAGACTTTCGGGTCCTTTGTGGAAGGAAGACACAGGCCTGGGGCACACGCTTGGGTTGGAATAGATTTGCTGAGTGTCTAGAAAAAGTGGAGAGTAGAGGACATGTGATCTCTCAGTAGGGCAGCAGTCTGTTCAGCAAGAAGGGACATGAATTATTAAGTGTGAGCTGGAACCCTGGGAAGAGTGGGGAAAAGGGTGGGAAATGCTAACTTGGAGCATGATGGGGTCTCAGTAGGGAGTCGGCGGTCATGGCAAGGCAAGTCCTGGCAAATGATAACCAGAGAGAGAAGGCATAAACGATATGTCTCCATGGATACTCTAATGCAGTTGTTACCTTTCTTTTTGCTTAAAAGACCCAATGGGGGAGAAAAACATGCTTATCTAACTTTGATTAATCCATGTTTTGAGAGTCCAATCTTCTAAAGGTAAATAAAGCTAAAACGAGCAGGGAAAATAGATGCTAGCAAACAGGAATGATTGTGTCTGCGTGTCTAAAGATGTCAGTCACAGCTGTGTGATGGGTCATTAATATTTTGATATGCAGTATTAGCATGCCGGCTGTTTCAGAAGGATTTTATATTCTGATAGAAATAACACTGCTATTGATAAATGAACATGAACACAAGAAATAAAACCATTTAAAAATACAGTCTATTTCAATAAATTATTAATAAAATTACATTTTCTGTGGAGGGATGTGGAATGATCCAGAGAGCTTGAAAATATCTTTGCCAAAAATACTTAACCTTAGATTAGAGTACATTATTTGCCAAAACTACAGTTATAGCTTATACATTTACATTTACATGTTGGCATTTGGCAGACGCTCTTAACCAGAGTGAATTATAAAAGTGCTTTGTAGTTTCCATCATTGGATAGATCCCTACACAGGGTTACTACTGTAGGTTACTTACTGTACCATCATGTCAAACACTGTTCGGCAGGATTTCCTTTTAGGAGAGATTTGCCCAAGTACTGAAGAAACAGATATGTCTTAAATCGTCATTTAAAGATTGCCAATGACGCGGCTGTACGGACATCTAATTTAAGTTCAATCCACCATCTATGCCGGAACAGAAGTGCCTAGATGCACGTCTTCCTCAATGCCTGAGAGATGGTGGGATCAGCCATGCAGTGCTGGAGGATCAGAGGGAACGTGGTGCGGTGCGAGGTGTGATTAGAGCTTAGAGGTAAGTGGGTGCTGGGCCATTTTTAGCTTTATAGGCAAGCACAAGGGTTTTGAATTTGATATGAGCAGCTACAAGAAGGCAGTACAGAGAGTGGAGAAGTGGGGTAGTGTGGGAGAAGTTTGAAAACGACACGTGCAGCTGCATTCCGGACCAGCTGCAGAGGACGAATGGTGAACAGAGACAGACCTGTACCAGGAGCGTATCTTTCTTATAACATAAAAGTATTGTGTAATATAAGGGAGAATAGACTAGAGGGTGTGAAGCAAAAGAAGTACAGAAGTTTGATGGCAGTGTGACACTAAAGTGCACTTATAGTACATCCGTATATAGAGCAAAAAACTGATAAACCTCTAAGTAAGTGAGAGGGAAAATCTACAAGAACTATTCAGAGGGGGAAGATACTGTAGTGTGTGTGTGTGTGTGAGAGAGAGAGAGAGACTTTTACAGGTACAGGCTACAGAGGATTTGTTGGGACAGAATCATAAAAATCTAACGGTGTGTCATAAAATAAATGCTGCTGGATTGATGGTCTCATCTTGGTTCATACAGCCAAAAGGTAACTCTAAAAAGTATTGGAACACCAAGGCCAGTTCTATTGTGGTAACAAGCCAAGGACATTTGGGCTTGAGATCAAAAGATGAATAAAAGACATATTAGAATTTTACCTTTCTTTTCTTGATGTTCCCACCTAATTGTGTTAAAAACATAAAATACAAGGACTTACAGACCAAAAGTTTGGACACACCTTCTCATCTATCTGTCAATGTGTTTTATTTATTTTCATGACCATTTACATTGGTAGATTCTCACTGAAGGCATCAAAACTATGAATGAACACATGTGGAGTTATGTACTTAACAAAAAAGGTCTCCACAGTCACCGGACCTGAACCCAATCGAGATGGTTTGGGGTGAGCTGGACCGCAGAGTGAAGGCAAAGGGGCCAATAAGTGCTAAACACCTCTGGGAACTCATTCAAGACTGTTGGAAACCATTTCAGGTGACTACCTCTTGAAGCTCATCGAGAGAATGCCAAGAGTGTGCAAAGCAGTAATCAGAGCAAAGGGTGGCTATATTGAAGAAACTTCATAGAATATAAAACATGTTTTCAGTTATTTCACCTTTTTTTGTTAAGTACATAACTCCACATGTGTTCATTCATACTTTTGATGCCTTCAGTGAGAATCTACCAACGTACAGTAAATGGTCATGAAAATAAAGAAAACACATTGAATGAGTGAAGGTGTGTCCAAACTTTTGGCCTGTACTGTACGTGTGCACCTATTTTCCACATGAGCAGTAATATTAGGAGATGTATCTGACAGGTGACTGTTGTTGTGCATGTGTGCAACGAGAATGTTTTAACTCTGAATAGCTCTAAATA
The DNA here is from genome assembly GCA_030522415.1 of Channallabes apus. Taxonomy (NCBI): domain Eukaryota; kingdom Metazoa; phylum Chordata; class Actinopteri; order Siluriformes; family Clariidae; genus Channallabes; species Channallabes apus. The sequence continues at coordinate 26,681,798 of CM060113.1, forward strand.
TCTACTGTGGTTGGTTTGATCTCTGGCCTTCCCTGTGAAGACTGAATTTGTTGTTTAAAGAGACAAACCAATGTGAAGGTGAGAAAAAAATCTACAACCATTAAGAATGGCCAATACAACAATTTGGAACGTCCGGACAAAGAAAGAAACCACTTGTACACTAACAAATAGATATATAACAAATCACCATGAGAAAATAACAGCAGGTGATCGCAGAACATTGCGTATTGTGAGATCTATGAAATAAAACCTAAAAACAACATAAATAGGTGGCATTACCAACAACTTCCAAATGACAAGGCTGAAGGTGTCACAGTCCACAGTTTGAAGAAAAATACCATAAAAATGCCAACCATTCATTAGCAGTAGAAAATAATACAAAAGTGAAAGCCCAAGTGTGGAGAAAAAAAGGAACCAAAACTTGAACCAAAACAGGCAAGCTCATTGGTCCAGTGCAGTGAAGGCAGTGTCACAGCTTGGGCTAAATGGGCTGACTAATGTGTATTAATGATGCAATTCATGATAGTAGCACCAAATGAATTCAGAAGTCTACGAATACATCCTTATTGCCAATTTACAGAGAAATTAATCTAGTCTAATAAGGAGGAACTTCATCATCGCTTTTTTTTTGTATGTATTCATGTTTTTCTTATTTTTTTCTGAACCATTGATTTCTGAGATTCACCATGTATTCTTACTTTTGCTCTTGTGGTCGAGAGCACTGTTGCAAAGATAAGAAACACAATCCTTTTTAATAGTCTTCAAATTGTTTACCGGATGCACAGAAACAGTTTAAAAATTAAAAAAACATAAAAATGGATCATAGAATGAAAGGTAGATTATTATATGTTTTTAGAGGAATTACTGTATAATATAATTGAATTTGTGGACTTAAAAAATCATTTTGGTCAATTTATCTCAATTAAACCTATTTTAAACTTTTGGTTGCTTGTGTGTTCTGCTTCTGAATGGATCACATTACAGTAGGTGCTGTAAATGCTTTGGCCATCCAGAGAGGGCATTTTTAGATATTGCACAGATTTCCTGAAACGTAGAAATGGATGATAATGGATTATAAAAACCACTATCCAGTTTAACTGTTATTTTAAAAAATAAAATAAAATAAAAAATAAAAAAAAAACTTTAAAAACTTTAACATGGATGACAGTGGTTATGCCCTCACTCTTGGAGTCATTATTTCTTTAACTGTGTGTCAGCCTCAGCCTGACATGGCATTCATAGCATCACAGATATTTTGTCATTTTTTGATTTATACTGTGGAAGATCATGTGTTTACTTTGTTCTGCTTTATTTCAAAGTAATTTGATTGCACTACCTTTCTTCGGTGGCATCTCTCCAATTCTTGTGCCTGATTTGCACACAGCACAACATGCACCTTCTTTTATAGTGTTTAGGGATGTTACCTTTGCTAATTACATGCTAATCCTATGCACCCTCAATGTATCATCAAGTGGGATTCATCATTTACTGTAGCTCACCTGGATAATAACAGATTGGGATGGTTAAGAGAAATTGGTGCATCTGGCATCGACTTCTCTTTTTTCTCTCTTAACAGAAAATTTAGAGGAAATTTAATAAGAATTTAAGAGAATGTTGCTGCATGAGACACAATGACCCAAACCACACTGGCAACTTCATCAGGGGAAAAAGTAAAAGGTTTTGGATAACCAAGAGAATAACCTCTAACCAAAATGAGCAGCATTTTACTCCTTAAAAATGAAGCAATCATCATCATTGCAAACATTTACAGTAAAAGCATAATAAATGAAGAATGCAACAGTTTGGTGAGGCAAAATTTGATCATGAAGTTATTACATCTAAATTTACATTTAGCAGACGCTCTTATCAAGAGTGACTTATATATTTTTTCTCATTACACATCAGAGCATATGAGGTTTAAGGGCCTTGCTCTTGGTGGTTGTGGGGTTTGAACCTGAGATCTTCTGAACCATAGTCCAATGCCTTAACCACTGAGCTACACCTGGCCCCTAGATTTAAACTTTATTCAGTCTTTATTCTTTATTTTTAACTTCACCATGACTGGAATGTGTAGCACATCAAGTGTGAAGAACCGTCACAGTATATGACCAAATGTGTAATATGAAACAGATATAAAAAGAATGAAATTAAATTGTCACTATTCCATCATTCGCCACAAAGCTTAAAGATGTCCAATATCCCAGCCTAGTGCAAACGAGATTATGAAGATTTTCAACAGGTTTGGTTAGAAAAAACAAATGCAACATTGTACAGAGCAGTTACTCTTGTAAAATGGTTCTATTTAAATATATAAATGTCCATTTACAGTATGTCTTTCTGAGCTGCATGTTAAGGTTAAATGACTGTTCCAATGAAGTGCAGAGGCACAGCGGTGACTCAGGATGCTTAGTCATATGCATTTCACTCAGAATGTTTAAATGACTTTGTGTTAGTCTGACTAAAATCAGGCTTTTAAAAAGTAAAGGTAAACGAGATGTAAATCATACTCAATTTTGCTTCTCAAAATCAGAATTGCACACCAAGATAATCCAAGGTTGGAAGTTGAGCTACTTCTTGCACATATAACTCAATTAGAGACAGTAATATGCCTACTGTAAGTAACTCATCTGTTGATTGTTTTAGTCTTTGACTTACTGTAACAGGTCAAACAGGATAGGATAGGAGGGCATATCGCTACTTATCATAGCAGAGTCGAACATAATAAATAAATAGAAAATAAATAAATTAATAAATAAATAAGTAAATAAATTCCCCTGCTGTTTGTATAATGGAAAGTCCAAATAAATGGTCTTATAAAGCTATAACCATAGCTTGACTTAACTGACTAAACTTGTGCATGTAAACTTGGTGACTGAGAAGGACTAAACTCTCCTGCTGCCAGTACAGCTACACTTGCTGGCATGTGACACCAGTGCTCCATAATCATTACTGTTCCCTGTTCACTCACACTAAGCTTCTCCTCTGACTCTGTTACTACATTTATCTTATATCTATTGCCCTGTGTCTCTTACACTTTCTTTCTCTGTGTCAAGATGTACATTGGAGGTGTACCTCCTCATATAAACATACCTTATACTGCCATTATGCTGCAAAAAAAAAAAAATGTATTAAAGAAGATCTTATTAGTATAAGGGGCATTGGTATGAGTTGTAGATTTCAATATGAATATTTGAATATTCATTAAAAAGATGATTAAAAACATAAACTACTTTTTCATGTGTAAATAAATTAGTATTTATTTTATTTATTTATTTTTTGGTTTGTAGCAACTGTGGATATTAAATTTATTGGACTTTTTTTTAAAATGTGTAATTAAACAGTACATAGTTTTTTTTTTTGTTGTTGTTGCTTTTTCCCTTGCTTATCTCCTACAATTTAGCAATTTGGGATACTTAATCTGTTGTCTTTTTTTTTTCCTCTTGGAGGTGAAGAAATGGAATGTTCATGACTTATGTGCTATGACCATGGTTGAAATCTGTGTGAGACAGTGTATAAAAACATGTTGTTTGCTCAGACTCAAAAATGGGTTCACACATTTATCTTCTCATATACTGTAGCACTAATTTACACCTGGTGTTGGAAAGGTGAACTTAGTCACATGCAAAAATGGTTGCCACTAATTGCCTAAAGTTTAGTTTATCAAATACAATGTGTGATCATATGCTGTTCTCATTTTGCCTCATAGTTATGCACCATTTAACTATTTTTTATTCTCTCTCTCTCTCTCTCTCTCTCTCTCTCTCTCTCCCTCCTGCTCACACCATCCAACAGTTTATCTTGCCACGAGATTCTGGCAAACACAGCAACTGTGTGAGAAAAGGTTTCACACACTAACAAAGTGACCTATAATTAGTTGTCAAAAATTTCTCCAATAGAATTTTGGCTGCCTGCATTAACTCTCTCAGCATACCATGTTTTCACCTTATACTATAGGGTGAAAGAGGTTGAGTATGGACTTGAGGCTTATTATTAAAGGATGTGTGAAGCAGGAGTCAGCTCTGTCCTTTGAGATTACTGAGATATTGAGCTGGGCTGGTCGCTGAATGATAGACAACCTCCTGCCGGTAAATAAAGAGATTTACCACACCCGTGGGAAGGCACCGCACCAACATAGCACACTCGTCGACACCAATTAGCAGCTACAGTACACACAGCAGTTCTGAAGAATGCCAAACATGTACATATATCATGAGTGTTGGAAAAAAAATGTTCAGTCTTTAAACACACAAATGCAGTACACACACTTAAGCTATAAAGAATATTTTACTAAGTACAGTCTTTTTGCACATGTAAGCATACAGTACATGCATTCCAACATCTGCATTTTATCTTCAAAGCCACCTACAGTAAAGGATAAAAAAAACTGCAGCAGAGAGCCATGTCATCTTATGGTTTGCATTATTGAAGTTTAGCCTCCCTTGACTTGGCACATATTAAAAGAAGGACTCGTCTTTTAAGTCAGTGTGCTGTATTTGATAATTCAGGATGTTCTGATCATGACCAACTAGCTCATTCATGAGCAAAACATGTTTTATAATGTTAAATTGAGATTTTAGATGTTCTTTTGAGAATAGGATCATTTTAAAGGCTATTTTAAACAGTAATCAAAATGATTGATTACACAGGCGTAGAAGTACTGTACTATAAATTTTTAGTTGGAACACTGGAGGGTTTTTGGAATATCATTTATTTATTGTTTGATCAAAAATACCATACGCAGTGAAACCTCTGATTGTGAGTAACTTGGTCTGCGAGTGTCTTCCAAGACAAGTTTTTTAACTTAATGAAAGAGCGAGGTCTTGATATACGATTAGTACGTATGTGTTTTGTCTGCAAAGCGTCAAATGATCACGACTGCCAAGGGTTCTCCTTTCTTTCGCGTTGAGGGATTGTGGGTAATCGTCTCCCATGTCTCAGTGTACATGCGTCACTTGTATAGTCAACATACATGTGCAGATTTAATATTTACTATAACATTGATACAGACATTTTTGCGACACTATTCAGACACAGTAACTTTTGTTCTAATATACAGTTTGAAGTCAGAAGCCTCCCTGTTAAGAAAGCAAGGTTTCTATATAAGCACTTTTTTTTTTTTTAAATCACCATCGACCTATGCTGTGTTGCTGGCATGTATCTGTGCTGCTTGTGATTTAAGGGTTTTAATCATGGGGAGATCATGCAAACACAGATGCAAAGGCAGGAATTAAATCATAACCTTACAGGTGTAAGTGCACAGAGGTGTGATTGCACAGTTTCTTCACAGTTTCAAAAACAAACAAAGAAAAAAAAAGGAAAATAGACTTTTAGAATCACTCACACTCACTCTATACCACTTATCCTGTACAGGGTTCACAGGAAGGCTAGAGCCTCTCCAGGTTGCTAGTCAATCACAAGCACTCACCTACACTATGGGAAACACTTCAGTTAGCCTAATCTGCATGTCTTTGGACTGTGGGAGGAAACCCGAGGACCCAGAGGAAATCTAGCAAGCACAGAAAGAATATACAAACTCCACACACACACACAGACCCAAAGGCAGGACTCAAACCCTCTACCCTGAAGGTGCAGGGCCACAGTGCTAACCACTATGCCATGGTTCCCGTCACATTAATTCATCTGTGGTTTAATGCTTTTACACTCTTGTCTGTGTGATTTGCAATGCTTATGAAGGAAATTTATATAATCACATTTCATTATGACAGACAAATCGACAAATACACTGTGTGCCAAAAGTTTGATCATCATATGATCATCACATCATTCATTATGTGAATTGTGCTGTTGTCACAGATGCCATACATTCTGGAACACTGAATTGTCTGTCTTTGTGTGGTGCAGGACAAGCCTACCCATAAAACATGGCTTCTCTTTTATGTGCTGATATTGTAGGGTGAGGCCTACATGGATCAGAATTATTTCTCTGGTGGATGCTCAATTGGACTTGGATCTAGAGGGCTTGGAGACTATGTCAGTGGCCTTGGGTTCTCTGCCTGCTGGCCCCTGTGTCTGGAAGGCCACTGGGTGTTCTGGTGCCTTTCCATCATGGCCACCATTGACTTTTTTTCAGTGATTGGTGCTGCATTGGCATTTCTGTGGCCTTTAGTCCTTGCAGGTCTGATTGAGTATTGGGTACCCATGATACTGTCACCAGTTTACTGATAAATGTTGTTTAGCATCTGGCAGTTAATGTTTTGGCTTTTTGGTCGCTTTAGTGAAGAGTTAATCAGGTGTCTCAGACCACTTTTACTGACATTTTAATGTGTAAAATGTGGCATGTTTATTTGGTGCAATAAAAACAGAAGGGAAGTAAAATATTTTTAAAGAGATTCTTGTTTCTTGATTCTTGCTTCCTCAGCCAAATAAAACATACCCATCACAGACATGGTACTTTGATCAGTTCTTCAAAGACCTTGTCATCAAAGTCTATTAGGATGACAATCGACAAGGGAAATTTCTTGAGCTAATATCAAAACCACAGATAAAATGGGTCAGTAATTGCTAATTACTGAGAAACTAGGAAAGTAGAGTCATGGACAAGACAAGAGTAGCTGAATACACTGAACTACTTAATGACATTTAAATGGGTTGAATATATCAGACTCTAGAGTTAGTCGAACTGTGTTATGCTGGTTAAAGTACAAGAGACATTTGTGCAAAATATGTTGTGAAATGTTTATATGCAGACAAGAAAAATGACCCTGCTGCAAATACTTTCCTGGTGCTTTTTATAGAATTATTGGTAAGACTACAGACAAAACAGTTAAAAACATTCTGAAAACATCTAAAGGTGACATCTAAAGCTAGATAAGCTTTAGTAACTGGAGACAAGGAACATGGTTAAGAGTAGTATCCTAAAAGGAAAAAAAAAAGAAAGAAAAAACCTGCACTGACATCAATAAGCGACTCCATCATGCCACCGGTGTGGAGATAAATTTACATATACGTCTATAGCTCATAGCCGTGCACTCCCAGAAGAGCTGAAATATGAAAGCTATGTCACCCAAGGCACTGAAACTAGCAGGGAGAGAGAGAGAGAGAGAGAGTGAGAGAGAGAGAGTGAGAGAGAGAGAGAGGAAGAAAGAGGGAGACTCTCAAGAGCACTGCATGAGAATAATTCTCACCTAAGGAGATATTTTTTTGAAGAAATTAATGATCTCACTAATAGATAATGGACGTTCCTGGCTCTATGTCATGAGTATTTAAAGGAGAACATTCTTTTTCTTCATCTTTTTCACATCTCTTTGATCTCTTTGTACTGCGATATTAAATGCCCCTGCAGCATTCAAAGTGGATCCATTTGTTGAAGTATGGACGTTTCAAAGCCCACACGCCTGCATGCCATGGGTCATTGGGTGAAAGGGACACAATCAGAGAACAAAGGATAGATATGGGATTAAAAGGAAAAAAAAATATTGTGAATGTGAAACCAATAGAGCAGCGTTTTAGCACGGCTAATTCATAACCCACACACTAAAGACCACAAACCACTCAGTTTGTTACAACTCATTCATACTAGCTCTCATTATTTCTTTCATTGCTTGGCTCAGTTAGGTCTATTTTCTCTCTAACTCACTCGTTCCCTATACAGTACTACCGGGTCACAGGAAGCCTGGAGCCTATTCCAGGGGACTCTGGGCACAAGACAGGGTACAAACTGTTCCAATCCTTCACAATGGCACACACACAGACACACACTGACTCCAACAATATGAACAATTCAGAAAAACCACTTAGCCTAATGAGCAAATCTTTGGACTTTAGGAGGTAACTGTAGAAGGAAACCTACCAAGCATGCGGAGAACATACAATCTTCAGGCACACAGACTCTTGACAGACAGGAGCCAAACCTTTGACGACCCTCATGATGTGTGGCCACAGTGCTAACCATTACGCCACTTTGCCACTGCATTCTCTATTCTCATTAAAGTAAATTCAGAGATTCCTAGAGAATAGTGAAACCATTAAGCAATGCATCCTCAGAAGGATCAACATAACATAGATAACTATTTTTTTTTCCTCCTATTTTAGAAAATGCAGTCATTTCCAGTATTGTTTGTTCTGACTACATTTACACTTTTCATATCCAGCACTCATAGTACTGTTCAGCTCTGCTTGGTTATGAAGTTTCCCACCTGGATCCCTGCAGACCCTGAGCTATAGCACGCTGAGGAAGATTAGATTCGAGTTGCATTTTGTCACAGCGCTCCCATTCATCAGATTATACAATAAATATGACAACCCCAATCTGGTCGTGTATTGGTAGGTGTTGCGTTGTGTGCTTAGGTCAACAGAAATTTAATCAAATGACAAGTCCACTGAGCCTCTACCTCCCAACCAAGTCAGAAACACTTGAGCAGAGCAGAGAGCTGGTTGATACCTACAATCGTGAGTCTACTTCAAATTAATAGTGAGCATGTGGTGTAATGTAAAGCTGTATACATGCTATTAAAGGCTTGGGCACAAAAACAGGGTATATTGTGAGCGAGTTTTAATGCAGTTTGTCATGAACACACATGTGGTTATCTGTGTTAATTGTGTCTGCAAGTCATTCATATTCCCAACAGATTCATGTATACACTTGGTTAGAAATAAAAAAAGACCTGGCTAACTTTCTCTGTTTTTCACTCTTTCTCTTTCTCTCTAACTCTTTATATCGCTTTACATCGAGAGGAGTCATTAGCACTAGCTGATGGCCTGACCTTGGCCACTGTTACTCAGGCCATTGCCACACTGGCTGAGGTTATCTCTGGGAGTCAGTTGTGCATTACAATGATGGAAATCAGCAATACACAAAGCCAGCTCCAATTAATCTGGTGTGTCAGTGTTTTGGGCTCCATAGCGTACATTTGCTCTCATATTCTCCTGGCATAGAGATGCTGATGTGTGTCGTGTGCATATTTGTGTGTGTTTCTACAGCATAATATGATTTGCTCATTCATAAATCTAACTTGTGCAGGCATTTCCTGCATATTCCACATTTTATCATATTTTTTGGGAGTGAAATTATGCTTACTTCTATTTTTTAAAGTACTTAGATATTGCCTTTTTGTCTATGTGTCAAAGGGTATACACACTTCACATATTAAACCCTGAAGCTATGCACTTCTCCACATTTGTCTTTCTGTAAGTTACAATATACCCAAAAGTTTTCTATAACAGCTTAAATACAGTTTCTTCCACATTATTTATTTATTTTAAAAAATTTTAAAGAAGGAAAATAAAATGGCTGGTTTCACAGCTCCAGTTTCTCATCTTACTGTTGTTTTCCTTCCTGGACCATCGTCACCAGTGCTCTCATTACACCAAAGTAGAAAGCAATGCTCGAGACAGTGCTGAATCAACAGCAAAGCCCACAGAACCTCCATATCTCCTGCATTAGACAGAAAAACCCAGTGGAACACTCGATTTCTCTGTGTCCAAAGTACTTCCTGGAGAAAGCCCTATGAACAGGTTTGAGCCTAATTCCGAACAAATAGCTAAATTTTACTCAGGCGACATAAGACAAATTTGGCATTTAATGGGTAGAGTAGATGCCTCAATGTGACTCTGATGTACCGTTCTACATACGCTTAGTTTCACAGTTGGCTTCAGGATCACCATGTGACCCGTCCATGTTTCACAAGACGTCTGTGCATTAGTGTTCAGCAGCTGCCATGCTGGCACTGACACTGGCCTTGATAAGCAGTTAGAGGATTGGTGCTGCCTTGCTGATTCACTGCTATTAGCAAAACAGCACTTGGTCTGCAGTGCTGTGCCACTTTTGGCAATGTGCATCTGAGTCTGTACAGACACCCAAATAATTCCTGACTTGAAGCACTAAGTATTCATTACTAGGCAGAGTGTGGTGTCTTTGGATGATAGATACTCAATTAAGACTAATAAATCTTTATTTCTTTTCTATTTTTTGGAGGTAGACTGAGCTATTTACTACCTGACTATTTGACTATATTGGCTTAATAATTACATAAAGCGTAGGAATACGAAAAAAAAAACTAATCATTTAATTAACTTTTTAATTGCAAGAGTGCTGTTAGGGTAAATCTGCTTTGTACATTGTGTAAATAGATAACTAATAAAACTGATCAAAGAATGTTTCACTCACTCATCTTCTATACCACTTTATCCTGGATTCAGGGTTGCAGGGACCTGGAGCCTATCCCAGGAGACTTATAGTAGGTCTTGAGGCAGGGTACACCCTGGACAGGGTGCCAATCCATCGCAGGGCACACACATACTGTACACTATGGGCAATTTGGGTAAGCCGATTAGCCTAATCTGCACATCTTTGGACTGTGGGAGGAAACCAGAGTACCCAAAGGGAACCCATGCACTGGGAGAACATGCAAACTCTATGCACACAGAGATGGGAATGGAGCCTGGCTGGAGTCGAACCCGGACCCTGGAGGTGGAAGGCGACAGTGCTAACCACTTTTCTCCGGGTACTCCGGTTTCCTCCCACAGACTGACAATATGCAGGTTAGGCTAATTGATGTCCCCAAATTGCCCATAGTATGTGTGTGTGCCCTGTGATGAATTGGCACCCTGTCCAGAGTGTACCCTGCCTCGTGCCCTAAGCCTTCTGAGATAGGCAGATATCCGAGACCCTGAATACAGGATAAAGCGATATAGAAGATGACTGTGTGAGTGAAATATTTATCATTAGCCTCATATATACTACATTTATCATAGCCCATTTAGTCTATTCATTTTGCAATGCTGACAACAAAAAAAGGAAGTGCAGTGAAGATTTCTAAAGTGAATTGTGAGTTGTGCTGAATGCGTAGTTTTTAGACCATATGGAAGTTAATACAGTAAAAAAATTATTATTAAAAAAAATAAAACTATGGCAAAAGGTTATAGTACATAGCAAGTAAGTAACATTACACATATTAAATCACAGCTAGTTATGCGCAGGTACACTGTACATATCAAAATGTAAGCTGCGCTCAGCAATTATCATCATCTTCATTCCATACATTCATGCCAGCATGACATCAAAGCAAATCAAATTGCATATCAGGTCAAGATTAGCAAAGCCTTCAAGTTCTTTGGCACTTTAAAAACATGATGAAAATGCTTAAGAGAATCTCATCACTTCTCACCACAGGGTGTCCCAAAAGAGAAGATAAAAAACTTTAGCAAATTTTACCTTTATTTACAAATCATGCTCCATCTCTCTCCTCAATTCATGATAAACTCTTGGTAACAAATCTGGTGTTATGCATTTACAGTACTTGCACTTTGAATGTGGTCTTTAAAATTTTCTCTGTGCTATATCCTTTCACGGGAGCCTTCACATTCCCCCCCACAGGTAAAAATTAAGTAGATTCAAGAATCTCAGAGGCCGCTCCACAGGGTCTCGGCAACCTATCCAAGAACTATTTTAATAAAAAGTGCTAATTTCCTCTACATACAGTATGAAGACTTTTGGGACATATAATTTCCCCTATGTATGAAGACTTTTGTGTAGATTAGCCTTATTAACTTCACAGCTATATTGAGCTATACAGTGGGTAATTAAAAGAATCATCCCCTTAAAAATAATAAAATTTTGTTGCTTTTCAGCCTGAAATGAAGACCGACACAGTTTTTGTTTTATCCAGCTGTATTTGCTCAGTGCAACTTTTAACATCCAAGTGAAAGGTAGCACACCAACAAAAAAAAACAGAATGATTGAAATTTGAAAAACATCAACCCCTTCTAAAAATGACTTGTAAACTCAGTTAGGTACAGTATGGCTAATCACCTTCTCAGTGGCAAACAGAACATCCAACTGCAATCAGTTGTGGTCATTTTGATTAACTCAGCATGAAAAGCTCGAGCATTGCAGTACCTGGTAGTGCAACCGAAGCAAACAATCAACTACGGGTGGCAAGGCCCACTCAATTTCATTGAAAGTAAGTGTAACGGGTTCGACCCATGTTGAATGGGCTGGATTATGGTGATCCTTTCACCAAAGAGGAAAAGGCCACAAGGAGAATCACGTCACGGCCCTTGTTCCGAGCCGAGAAAAGCCGATGTCAGAGAGGACTCCCATCTGAGGCCGCGCCCACAGAGAGAGCTGGGAGGGACCGGTCCGGCCATCCGCTGAGTCAACACTAGCGGACGGACGCAGGAGCTGCTGTCCATGCGGGCCCACGCTGCCACTCTGCCCGTTGTCTAAAGCTCACCAGCCTGTGCCCGCATGCCAGCGAGGCACTGCCCAACAGATCTGCACGTGCACAACCTTCCTTCCCTATCTTTCCATGCTCCCTCCTTTAACCCTTTCCTTTCCCATTTACCTAAATAAATTTCCCTTTTTCCTGTAAGACCTCGCCTCATGTCCATGCTTTATGGTGCCGCCCATGCAACATGTTAGTTACAGTAAATTAGAAAATGGATACAAAAATGTCAGGCTTTATCACTGCCTACAAGCACAATGAAGTCTATTATTAAGAAAAACCCTAGGTGTTTTGTAGATGTTTAAAGTCATCAACAGAGTAGATATGTCTTGATAAAACAAAAACTGTGTCTGTCTTCACTGAAGGCTGCAAATCAACAAGATGTGATTATTTTACAGTAAGTGGGGTGACTCTTTTCTATGCCCACTGTATTCCCATGCATTCATTGTGTCAGGGATAATCCCTAGAGGGCACCGTGCGCCAGAGACTTTTGTGTTTGTTTTGTTCTGGAACTGCATTTCCCAGAGTGCACCTCGGTCAGGTGATGGGAGCACTCACCTGAACCAAGGTGGCTAATTAGTTTGAAGATGAATAGCCAGGTTCTGAGTTAGTTGGTGTCTTGCATCTGTTCTGTTCTGATACTGTTTAGTTAGTCTGTTCTTGTTATCCTGTATGTTTTGTTTTACTACCAGGTTTGCTATGCTATGAATGCTTTTGTTTGTTCATGTTTAGTTTATGTTTGCTTTTCTTTATTAAAAACCTGAAGTCTTACCCTCTGCGATTATGCCTCGCCCTTCATCCCACAATCGTGACACATTGTAATGAATACAATGCTGATTCATATAAGGAGACCAAAAAGAACTGCTATTTGGCTTTTACTTTTTCATCTTTTCAAAGTAGATACGAGAGTATTTTATGAGACAAGTACCACTGAGTATAATATAATTGAAAAACGTCATGATTATACCTTTAGTGTGGTATGACCTCATGACCTGCTTCAATATTTTATTAAATCTTAACAAACTGCAAACTCGCATGTAAAGTGAAAAAATGTCTAAAGACTTATAATGAAAATGATTGATCGGTTTGCCTGCTCATCTCTCCTAATACATAAAGGTTGGAGCTATGCCAACAGATGAAATAGCATCACTCTCTATTTACATACTTTAGACATCTAGAAAACACCTAGAGACTCAAGTTCTCAGCATGAATTCTGTTTCCTGAGTCTCTTTTTTGCCATTCTTCAAAATCCCTGCAGAGTCTACAGAGAGCAGTTTGTATGATAGCACTGCCAAACCCAGCCAGCTCTGAGAGCGAGGTTTTGACCACAGACATGGCAGAAGTGATCCGTGTCATATTTTCTGGGAAGCAGTGTTTGACTAATGAGCAGTGCTGACAGGGTTGTGGAAAGGTGCTAGCTGAGTGGAACACATTTGTTTCTCTCCGGTCCGGTGAGAAGTCTGTCAGAGACAGAGAAATGACCGGCAGTCAGCCCCAAGGTGCCCTCCTTTTACTGGCACTCTGACAAATTGATCATATGGGAAAAGGTTGGCTCATATTGCCAGTAAGATTAAGAGGTTTTCAATGTTTGTGATGCCTCCTGTTGCAAAAGCAAGGAAGATATGAGCGCATGTATAAATGTTTGCAAAATGACAACATTATTTAACAGCAGCCAGTTCCAGATAAAGACTGGTAATCGCCTGTGTTACCAGTAGGACCACCTGATCATGGGGCAACCAGTAGAAACCAAGGGAAAAAGAAAAAAAATATTAGATTTAAATTTTTTTGCAATAAAATCACTAATAAAGCAAGAATGACTACTTTTCTATTCACATTACCAATTATTTTAAGTGATTGTGCATTTTATGCAGCCATACAATTTTTTGGAAATTATTTTGCATTTTTTTCATGCTTCATTGTTAAAGATAATGGTTGTCAAAGTGGGATCCAGCAAACCTAGTCAGTATGTCTGTAAACCTGTTGTAAACTTTGATGGAATCACAACCCACTATTATGTCATTAAATATATTATTGTTTTTTATATACAGTACAGGTCAAAAGTTTGGACACACCATCACTCATTCCATCTGTTTTCTTTATTTTCATGACTAATTTACGTTGGTAGATTCTCACTGAAGGCATCAAAAGTATGAATGAACACATGTGGAGTTATGTACTTAACAAAAAAAGGTGAAATAACTGAAAACATGTTTTATATTCTATGAAGTTTCTTCAAAATAGCCACCCTTTGCTCTGATTACTGCTTTGCACACTCTTGGCATTCTCTCGATGAGCTTCAAGAGGTAGTCACCTGAAATGGTTTCCAACAGTCTTGAAGGAGTTCCCAGAGGTGTTTAGCACTTGTTGGCCCCTTTGCCTTCACTCTGCGGTCCAGTTCACCCCAAACCATCTCGATTTGGTTCAGGTCCAGTGACTGTGGAGACCTTTTTTGTTAAGTACATAACTCCACATGTGTTCATTCATAGCTTGGATGCCTTCAGTGAGAATCTACCAATGTACAGTAAATGGTCATGAAAATAAAGAAAACACATTGACAGATAGATGAGAAGGTGTGTCCAAACTTTTGGTCTGTACTGTACTGTGTGTGTGTGTGTGTGTGTGTGTGTGTGTGTGTGTGTGTGTGTGTGTGTGTGTTATAATATATCTTATTTGTCCAATTTGCCGGCAAGGTGACCTTGACCTATATATCAACTTGGATCTAATGTCTTTTGTTGGTGGAGATTTTAGGAATAAAATGATCTATGACTGAAATTAAATGGGCAGAATAAAATTCTCTCTCTCTCTCTCTCTCTCTCTCTCTCTCTCTCTCTCTATATATATATATATATATATATATATATATATATATAGTATTATCGATAGTGTCTCTTTGATGAAAGAGATTAGCACCTAGCTCTGCCTTCTTGCCAAGCTGAATGAAGAGCAGTAGCTGTCAGTGAGTCATCAGTCTCAGCATTGCACCATGCTTGTGAAGACATCTGTCAACAGCTGAGTCCTCATTACCAAACACATCACAAAATGCACACTACAGGCTAATTATATGTGTCTGTTTAATAAACATTGACGGTGATATAAATATATAAAATCACACCAGTCTTAAAGACTTTTCTCAGACCATACAGGAATGACTGGAATTGAATGCAATGTGAAGGTAAGTCAGAGACAAGACAGTGGTGTGGTGTGGGTTTATTCATATTATATTAATCTCTAGGTTCATATCATTTCATGTCATTTCAGCAACTGAAAAAAAACAACAACATTAAAAATAAAGCATCCTTATTTTGTCCACATGTTTTAAACTCTTAAATGTTCTCATGTCAAAATGTTGCCAGCATGTTTCAAGCTCTTAAAGATTCTCAGAGACATGTCTGGGATCTCAGAATCAGTTCTACCAGGGCAATCCTCTGCAATCCTTCATATTTTATATAAGAGAAGTATTTCATGTGTACTGACTGCAGCCTACAGTACTGTATGTTTCATTTCAAGTAAAGAGGACATACAGTATGAAAGGATCTGAGTGAAATAATTGGTTGATCCATGATGTCCTGTCACAGCACCAGACTAACTGACAGCTTCCACCCAAACCCTCCCTGGTCCACGTCTAGGGACAAGAAAGCCTCGACTACCATTAATTGCCTCATTTGTACTGTAATGTACTATTGAGTGAACTAAGGGAAAGCAGATAGTGAGGGAAATAAAAATGACACCTCATTGAATACAAAGTCTGCCTTAGACATGGAAAAAGGAGTCATGGAATCTGCAAGCAGTTCAGTCAAGTGTTTGAGATTGTGTGTGTGTGTGTGTGTGTGTGTGTGTGTGTGTGTGTGTGTGTGTGTGTGTGTGTGTGTGTGGGAGGGGGTCATACTGTGTGGCAGAACAATAGCTGGAGAGAAAGTTTGAAAATCAGAGCGTAGATCAAACTCATACATGCATATCCGGACATCTGACTATTAACATTCCAGCAATTCCACACCTTAGCTGATGCAATGTTTTCTCAACCTAAAGAAATCAGGTGAGCCTAAGGTACACTGGAAATGATGAAGGTACGTACTGTGACTTATCATCTGTATTTGACAAGTAAATTAGATTAAATTGCGAGAGAACATAGGCCAACCAGAAATGGGTTAATTGCATGTTCGGTTCCATTATGCAAAGATACAGTATAATATAAAACAGTGCAATATAACAGTGCAATCAAGAAAAACAAACTAACAATGCAAGGTACAGTAACTGTAAAGTGACAACTGCGAATTCTTCAATATGATTGTTCTGTAAATTATTTAACATTTCATGGAATAAAAGGTGTCTAAAAGGACAGCAATTGAACCCTGTGTTTGCTTTTTCGTGATAGTAATAATAATGTAATCATTTAATGGCTAAATTAGTTTTTAATTACCTTTCACATCTATAATGAAATGTTTGCTCCCCTCAATCCAGTCAAATCTATCCAAATAAAAAGAAAGATGATCTGAATTGTGTTGAACACAGGCATGTCAGAGGATTGCATTGCTTCTGCAGCCACATGTAGTTATGACATCACCAACAAAAATTTGAAATATTTTTACCGACAGGCAAAACCAGACTAAGAACTACATTTTGCATTGCATGAGTAAAACTTTTTTTTTTCAACCATCAGGCGAACCTTGCCTACTCCTCCCCTGGACCCATAGAGCTGCAATCATCCTAATATGTCAGCACAAAACAAATGAGTGGAGACCAAATGGGGGCCCAGAGTCTGGTGAGGGCTAGCACACTTTCTATCTCTTTCTGTCTGTCCCATGGCTCCCTGTGGGGGCTGTCTGTGGCTAACAGGTGTTCCTCTCTCATTAGCATTCTCAGAGACGCACATTGTCTTCGGGGCCAGATTAGGCTGCCAGGCTTGGCGTCTGTGACATGCACGCCAACCTCAGCGGGGCAAGGTAGCATGACGCCATCTCAATCTGCCACAATCTGTGCCTTCAGATGACAGCCGGAACCAACCCCTTAGCCAATCACGGTCTCAATGAAGAAGTCAAGCATTAGATTAAATGGAGCCACAGCTCAGAGTAAAGAGCACAATTGATTAAGGCTTGACTCTTCTGGTGGACAGAGCAGACTGTTAGAGGCTGAGGTGATGAGCCAAGGTGATGCTCCCAGTCCCACGGTACTGTCTGAACATCTGCACTGAGGCCTGTCTTGCATTTATTAGCACTCTACAAACAAGAAAGTTTTGGAAACTAGCCAAAAGGGCACCCCGGGCAGTGTCTGGGCGGCAGATAAACTTGATTAACTTAATAAGCAATGATATGGTGTGCTCTTTTTAACATACAAGTGTAAGTACAGTACCCATCATTAACAGAAAGATTATTCTAAGAAATAGTTAAAAAGTAAAATCCAAAAATAAACATATCAGCTTTAATGTGATCAGTGATATTATTATTTCAAATTTTCAGAACTCTCTAACTTAGTTATACAAAGAAATAAAATGTTATGCCTTGTTCCTGCTAAGTTGTACTTCTTTTGTTGTCAGCCAAATACACTCCCTGTTTGGTATTCAGACGGTGAATCACAGATGACAAAAATATGAACTAAAACCAGTAAAAATATTCACTTTGGCTTTTCTAATTAATGTCTATTGGTGCAGGTGTTTGTTTACATTGAGCATATTTTAAAGTAGATTTATGGAGCGATATCGTGGACAATATTCAAATGCAATTGCAAATTGCATTTGCAGTTGCGTTTCCCATATGTTGACGCACAAAGTGTGTCATAATTCAAATGCAATTGCAAACTTTGCATTACCGTTTGCTGTTTCGCCTTTGCGAGCGCACACTAACTGCCAAATTTCAAATGAAAAAGCAAAGTCCATTTGCATTTGTATTTCCTTACACGTCATGAACCTGTCATATTTAAATAGCAAAATCAATCACCACGTTTGCTTTTTCACTTTTTCACTTTCTCTGCGTCAATTTTGGCGTCAAGCCGGCCAGAATTCAAACGCAATCGCTAATCCATTTGCAATTGCATTTCCAACACGTTACACAGAAACCTGTCAATCAGCATCAGGGGCGGGTCTATACTGTGGGGCGGGATTGTATGGGGAGTGATGTCACTCGCAGTCGCCGACCAAGAGGGGGATATTTGAACAATGGAGGTGAACCGCTGTAAAGTTGGTGTTATGCGCTAAAATGCCCCCCTGCCACTAATTGCACCCCCACAAAATCTCTGTCAAATATATTAGGACATCACAATCAAAAATCCATATTATTATTATCAAATATATTATATGAGTATTATCAAATAAATTATTACTATTATAATTAACCCTATGCGGCGCGGTGGTGTAGTGGTTAGCACTGTCGCCTTGCACCTCCAGGGTCTGGGTTCGTTTCCCCGGCCAGGCTCGATTCCCGTCTCTGTGTGCATGGAGTTTGCATGTTCTCCCCGTGCTTGGTGGGTTTCCTCCGGGTACTCCGGTTTCCTCCCACAGTCCAAAGATATGCAGGTTAGGCTAATTGGCGTTCCCAAATTGCCCGTAGTGTGTGATTGGGTGTGTGAGTGTGTGTATGTGTGTGTGCCCTGCGATGGATTGGCACCCTGTCCAGGGTGTACCCCGCCTAGTGCCCGAAGTCTCCTGGGATAGGCTCCAGGTCCCCCGCGACCCTGAACACAGGATTAAGCGGTATAGAAAATGAATGAATGAATAATTAACCCTAAGCATGTGACATGGAAATTAAGACACATAATACACATTCTCATATAATGTTTATTTTGTGGCACATTTATTTTGCAGGGGTTTGTCATGTAATACAACAATTTTTACACTAAACAAATATTGTTTATGATGAAAAATTACACAAAGCGATTTTTATTTTAAATAAGAAATATAAAAAATATACATGTATATGAAAAAAATATATAATTAATATTTTCCCCAATACTACATGTGTTTTTTATATAGCTTATTTTATAATCACATTTTTTTTTGCAAAAAATTAATTAAAAAAAAAACAACTGAATTAATATTAAACTGAATATTGCAAAGGGAAGGGTTGTGAGCAAGGATAGAGTGTATTATAGTACAGTTGGTTTTACATTTGAAATTTCTAGAGGAAAAAAGTTATTGAATTTTGTTGATTTAATTGTCATTTTTTGCAACTCATAATATACTGTACCAAAGTGCATTCATTTTCATATCTTTACAATTATTATTATTATTTTAATAATAAAAAACACCCAAACTCTCATTAAACAAATTATCTGTTTTATTGCCACAAGAACTGTCTGTGTAATCATTTATTTGAAAATGTACATTAAAATAATTATAAATCAATTAAACAAACAAAAAAAAAAAACATCCATACTGTAGCCTAACAGTGTAATATATTTGATGTCCTGTGAGGTATTTCTGTGTAATCTTGTGTATTCTTCTGTAAATAAACGTTTGGGTCTTGGTCATGAACTTTTTCGACGGTCCCTTAGTGACTCCATCGGTATAAAGCACCGGTACGCAGCGTTTCTGAAAGATTTAGCTCCAGCAGGCTGTAACAGGAGAAGATCTAAAAATATTTTTACTTGTAAAAACTTCTCTGTCCACTCCGGAGCAAGAAAATATGCGATTTATAATTTTTGTGTGTTTATTTCTTGATAAACAAATGAGATAATCTCGGTTCACCTCCAGTGCTCAAATATCCCCCTCTTGGTCGGCGACTGCAAGTGACGTCACTCCCCATACAATCCCGGCCCACAGTATAGACCCGCCCCTGACGCTGATTGACAGGTTTCTGTGTAACGTGTTGGAAATGCAATTGCAAATGGATTAGCGATTGCGTTTGAATTTTGGCCGGCTTGACGCGTGACTCAGAGAAAGTGAAAAAGCAAATGTGGTAATTGATTTTGCTATTTAAATATGACAGGTTCATGACGTGTAAGACCTGGGAAATACAAATGCAAATGGACTTTGTTTTTTCATTTGAAATTTGGCAGTCAGTGTGCGCTCGCAAAGGCGAAACAGCAAACGGTAATGCAAAGTTTGCAATTGCATTTGAATTATGGCACACTTTGTGCGTCCACATATGGGAAACGCAATTGCAAATGCCATTTGCAATTGCATTTGAATATTGTCCGCGATATCGCTCCATATAGATTATATAATCTGCCTCTATCTGTTCATAACATCACTTTTACTTAATATTTTACTTATTAAGATTTTACTTATGGTGCAGGTTAAACTACAGGCAGATGCAAAAGTACTGCAAAAAATTTCCATAAATTCTTTCAAGCCAATTTGGCATGATGTGATCCGGCACATAACTGCTCATAACTTCTACTCAACATTTACATTTTAGCGTATAACACTGGGCTCTCAGCTTGGGTATATTACATGCCCCCACCTCGTACTTCTGCAGATTTTCGTTTGCTCTAACAATACGTGTTTTATACATGATAGTTTTTTTATTAATGCAACAGTTTTGGGACATATGAGACAAACTAATTTTAATCTTCCCGCAGGAAGAATAAACATACATTGAGCTGTCCATTCATCTTTGAAGGTTCAATTTTAATAGTATAAGTAAAAAGTTTTTGCATTAAGTCATGCAG
The DNA here is from genome assembly GCA_030522415.1 of Channallabes apus. Lineage (NCBI taxonomy): Eukaryota > Metazoa > Chordata > Actinopteri > Siluriformes > Clariidae > Channallabes > Channallabes apus. Next base: position 26,702,584 of record CM060113.1, read on the forward strand.
TGTCATGCTTTCCTTTCTGTTTCTTGAGGCTTTTGGTCGTTTGTACTGTAGGTGCATTGCAATCTGTCCTATGTCTTCCACATACTCTTTGTATACAGAGTAAACTATCGCTTTGATTAGCTCTGTTGAGTGATGCATATAGCACACTTCAAAGGAAAAAGGGTTAAATGAGTAAAATAATAAGCTAGATGCTGTGACATAAAAATAACACATAACTGCTCATAACTTCCATTCTACTCAACATTTTTATTTCATTTATGGCGCAGGTTTAACTCCAAGGACTGGCAAACTTCAGACTATTAAATTCTGTCCAGGCTGTTATGTGCTCATTTTTAGTCATTTAACACTTAAAAATCATTGTAATATCATTAAAAGAGCAAGTTCTGAACAAAACCAAGTTCTGAACAAAACCTTTTTTGTATTGACTGTCAGATTGACTGTGATTACAAAGCCATATTATTTTCCTCCACCGGAAAAAGGTTTTAGAGAATGATGTTTTAAACATATTGCCCATCCTTACTGCATATTCTCATATATTCATGTCATAACAAAAGAAATGGCAATACAGTACAAATCATCCTTATTACACTTAAGTACATAATTTTAGAAAGCAGTGGATAGAATTAATAATATTTCATGCATGTACAGTTAGAGCAAATATATAGATGTAAAAAAAAACAATAATAAAAAAAGATAACAGCTACATTTTGTGATGAAATAATGATCGAAATGAGATTTAATGATGTCAACACAGAGGATTTATCAAAGTAAGTAAGTAATAAAGGAGCAACGTGGCAACATGCCAGATCATTATACCTTCCTAACTTCCCCTCTCTTTCTTACTCTTGTTCCTGCCTTCTGTCTCACTCTTTCTCTTTTAACAGATGTGAGGACTTGGTGTCCGGAGGCTGGTCTGGTGGAATGAGTTATCCCCATGTGCAAGCCAGCCTAATGGAGGCCACTGACTCAGACATCTGTTTCCAGGGCAGGGCATACAAAAAGCCATCTACCAGCCAGTAGTTTATGGAGAACCACAAATACTGACAAGGCAATTACAGAAGAGTCACAGAGACCAGGAGGAAAACCAGGACAAAAAGTAATGTTATGACTTATTCAGTTTATGGAAATTTTTATTATTCAGAGTACCAGAAGGGACACGCCCACACACACACACACACACACACACACACACACACACACAGTTTGTCAAATGTAACCACATCACCAAGAATTGATGAATAGCACGCTTATACCACACATCAAGTCTATACACTATAGCACTAACCTTTTACATCAGCCCTGCAGCAGTCTAGCTTCTTATCTGGGAAAACACTGTAGCGCCGATAACAAGAGCTTTCATATCCTATTTGAGCGAATACCCCCTTAGGACCATTTCTTGGTCTCAGCTCAATCTATATTCATAGACAAAAGCCTATTGTGAAATGTTGCTCAACTCTAATTTGATGCAGATAAAAATAATGACAATGGAACGTAAAGATAAGATGAACTTCCTGTACCCTAAGTGTCTGAGCGGATTGCTAAGGGGCTCAGTGGAGGCATTCATGGGAGATGGGATGGGTGGAGTGCCTGTTTTTATTAGACAACCTGGTGATGATATGTAAGAAATGAGAGAAAAGGAAGACAAAAAGAATGCAGAGTCAGTGATCAAAGGTAACCTAGTTAGTTTGGAGGCCACATGGGGATGATGACAGTGACACTGACAGGATTTTGTAGTTCGTGATTCATAGAGTTCTCTTTCTATTTCCTTCCTCTTGTGTCACATTCAGCACACGATGTCAGGGATTAACAGAGGAGCTAATCTCACTGCACACATCCTGCATCTGTCTATGTCCTCCCGGAATAAGGAAAACCCTTTACGTGGTAGAATGTTGACATTTTCTAGATAAATGTCTGATGATTACCAGACAAAGGGAGAGAAAATTATATTTAAATATTCAATTAAATTCCACTTAAAGAACCCAACATATTGATTGTCTAAGTAACTGCTATGTATTCATATAATTTGCTTTTTTTTTTTTTTCATTTGTATTAGCTGCAAAATCATATGTGTTTAGATTTTACGTAGAATTTACATTTAGCAGATGCTCTTATCCAGAGTGACTTACATTTTTATTTTATTTCATTATACATCTGAGCAGTTGAGGGTTAATGGCCTTGCTCACGGGCCCAACAGTGGCAACTTGGTGGTTGTGGGGTTTGAACCACAGTAAGTATGGATCTTCCGAACCATAGTCCAATGCCTTAACCTCTGAACTACCCCTGGCCCTATAAGAATTAATGTACAGAGGAGCAATAGCATGGTAACCTGCTTTTACATTTCTTTAAACATTAGCAATTATGTGCATGGGGTACATTCTGAAGAACAATAGTAATTTGATTTGCACACATTCACAAAAAAATAATACTAAGTTGTACCTTTCAGGGTAAAACTCTTGGCATTCGGAAGTGGATCATTGTAAAGATATATTTGGGAACATACATGATAATACAACCCTTTTTCTGAAATTAGCTGGAATTGTTCAAGTGAGATAGGTTTCAGTGGGTGAAACCAAGTACAATATGCATGTCTACACCCGGGTAAAACTTCTCAAACCCAGATTATTTCTAACATTTGGTTAACATACTGTCATGGTACAGTAACTGTCTGGGTGACGTGTTTTATTGTTGCGGTTTATTTGCATTTTCGACCGGTTTTGTTTCCCGGGAACTCTTGTTTTGACAGGTCTGTGTTCTGCTTTCTCACTTACTCTTCACATTCATGCTTCTCACGTGTCTCTTTTTTCCACAGTAGTTCTATAATATTTAAGTGCCCAATTTTCTTCAGTTTGATGTCTTGCACCTGCTTAATCTCATTGTTTCATTGCTGTTTAGCTGTGTTGAGTTCCCAGTAGAGTATTACTCATTTCAAGTTCAGCCATAGCTTTATATGCTCTTCTGTTTTATTTATGTATGATAAATGAAGACACGTCAGTGTTTCTTACCTGCCTAATTCCTCAACTCATGACACATACAGCAAAACAACTGCTCATTCACTGATTTCTAGAAAACTTCAAGTGTCATGATGTTGTGGCAGGTTGAGGTTATACCTAAATACAAATTTCAAGTGGTTGGCAGAAGTACACAAGCACCAGTCAAGTAAAAGTACAAGCACTTGCCTAAAAATGTCCTCCACTACAAGTATAAATGTCATATTTTTACTCAAGTTTAAATGTTCTAAACTGTGCTTTAAATACAAAAATACAAATGCTCACCAAAGAAACTGGATATTTATTGGACTGAATTACAACTAAACAGTATTTTAAAGTATTTTAAACACAACTGAAGTTGATGGTGTTGATAACATGAATGTACAAGTCTAGCAGAGATTGATAGCAATACGATTTGACATTAATTAAACATATTGTGGGTAGCATTGTTAGCTTCTTTCATTGCTTTAGTAGCTTAGCTTGCTAGTTTCTACCATTGCTACGGAAAATAAGTATATTACAGATACTTGAAAATTAGGTTTATTTTAGAGCCTTGTTACCTGCCACCTCTGCAATCTTTACTAAGGCAACTGATAGAGTTATCCGAAGCTTGCTTACTTTTTTCTTTCAAAATGAATACTTAAGGAAATAGATGCTCCACTGTCGCCTTGCACCTCCAGGGTCCGGGTTTGATTTTTGATTCTTGAATGGTGATGACTTGAAATGGATACTAGGCAATTAGAACTAGATGTTGAATCAGTAATAAATAAATAAATACATACATAAATAAATAAAAAAAGAGACTGCAAAAACAATTGTGGATGATTAACAGATGATAACATAGAGTTCTTTGAACAGAGTTGACAGTAGGTAATTTAGTCTGCAATTTTTCTCTGATCAGGAGAATATAACTAATCTGGAAAGAAAATAAGCATAAAAGGAGCACATTTAATTTTAATCTAATGTGAATAGGCTAATCGAAGATTGAGCAGGAAAAAGTCTTGAACCTCGCCTACCATGGAAGCCTTTTTCTGGCTAACTCAGGCTTGACCTTTAGCAGGTGGGCAAGTTAATCAGACCACCTACTGGCTGATTGCTTTTAAAATGCTTGAATTGAGTTCTGGATGAAAAGGTGAAACTAAAAAGGTAAGTCTAGGTATCTTGCCAAACTGAAAAAATAACAGTTTGAGCACATTACTATCTGCTTCTGAATATGTTATGTTTTCTTTTCATATACAGTACTTACTGTATTAACCATGCTTATTTTGAGCATGCTGCATTTATTCGTGCAAACAAAAGGACACAAGAGGAATAGGGGCAATGTCAAAGACAAGTTCAAAAAGTAAGTCAATCAGCAGAGCAATCCTGTAAAAACAAAAGTACTTCAAGGTTAAACCATGTATGTGTGAAATGAAACAAGAATAGGCTAGAGGAGAGTATTCATATCAGCAGACTGTTGCTATAATTCAGGTTTTTGAGGGGCATATGTGATGCACAGTGGGACTGGACGTGCAGAGAGGCCCTCAGGGACCGACAGGAGCTCATATGCAGTGTTTGGAATCAAAGAGGCCCCCTGCCAGAAGCCCATCTCCTGGAAAGCAGGGAGTCTCTAGTGGGGTTAAGTGGAGCTGTGCTGTGTAATCAGGAATACAAGTCTACCCTCTAGCTATGGCGCCTTTTGTAAGGTGGAAATAGAGGTTCTATTGTTTTCTTCTTTAGCACCCACACACTACAGTTTAGCTTTATGTGTTCAAACATTCCATGACTGAAATGTAAACTGAGACATAAAAGATTTTTATGATTTGTTGTGAAAATTTGCCCAGTGCTTAGTAAGATATGGATGGGTTGATGCCATTAGCGGGGCTTTGAATATTATAATGCAAAATTATATGATATGACGAATGAGAATGTTTCAGTACAAGTCTCAATACAGAAAACGTCTCGGGTTACATTTCTGTAACCCTGTTCCCTGAAAGGCGGGAACGAGATGCTGCGTGAAAACGCTATGGGAACCAGTTTGTCGCGTTGCCGGTCGTTGAAGCATGCTGTGAAAACACGCCAAAGTTTTTGGCTATATATAACCTCCACAGGTGACGTCATCTGATTAGATGTAGGTGGAGGTTATAAAAACAGGTGAGCCGGCAACGACCTCAGATTAATTTGTCTGAACAGCCGTCCGGTCACGTGGTAGTGCGGCATTGCGACGCAGCATCTCGTTCCCGCCTTTCAGGGAACAGGGTTACAGAAATGTAACCCGAGACGTTCCCTAGCAAGGCTACACTCGATGCTGCGTGAAAACGCTATGGGAACGAGAATACCAACGCCGCCGCACTACAGGTGTCTGGACCCCAAGGTTGTGTAGCGTGTGCGCACAAAGCCAAGAAGGTCTCAGAGCTATGCCTGGGCAGCTAACTCAGGGGCAGTGAGCCCGGAGTAGCATGAACATCCAGATTTATAAATGTAAGAAATGTGTGCGGGGAGGAACCAACCCTTCGCGCCACACAATTACTGCAGGGGATACCTCCTGCTGGTGAGACTGGGATGATCACCCTGGTTGGGTGAGCCCTGCTTCCCAGAGGCGAAGTGAACCCACGCGCCTCATAGGAGAGGGCAATATGCATCTCTCACCCAGTATAGTGGCGCTCTGACTTACGCCACTAGCTGATGCGGTGGACGTGAATCTGAAGAGCACATACTGGATAGTAAGTGAAGTTTCTCCTGCTCCGAAGCTGTAAAAGGCGGAGGACAGAAGGCTTCAAACAATGCAGCTAAGAAAATCCTGAGGGTACTAGGGCACAAGCCCAAGGACAAGCTTTTACTGCAGAAGCTCCAGCACTGAAACATTTTGGCAGTGGACTGGGTCTACCTGCTTGGCACACACTTGTTGCAGGGGAATACCTCTTGCTAATCCAATAGCTGAGGCGATCCCCTGGTTGAATGAGCCCTGATTCCTAGAGGCGAAGTGAGCCCACGCGCCTCATAGGAGAGGGCAATAGCATCTGACCTACGCCACTAGCTGATGCGGTGGACGTAGATCTGAAGAGCACAAGCTGGACACAGCAAGTGAAGTCTCTCCTGCTCCGAAGCTGTAAGCGCGGAGGACAGAAGGCTTCAAAAGCAATAGGGTGCCTGTTGGGTTTATAGTTAGCTTTTGGAAGATAGTTGAGAGAGGATGCAGTTACGCACGTCCTGAAAGTGCTAGGGCATAGACCCGAGGACGGAAACTCCAGCACTGAAACAATTCGGCAGTGGACTGGGTTTACCTGCTTAGCAGACACTTGCTGCAGGGGAATACCTCTTGCTAGTGCAATAGATGAGGCAATCCCTTTGGCTGAAAGAGCCCTGATTCCTAGAGGCGAAGTGAGGCCACGCGCCTCATAGGAGAGGGCAATAGCATGTCTCATCCAGAACATGTAGAAACTGCTCTGACCTACGCCACTAGCTGATGCGGTGGACGTAGATCTGAAGAGCACAAGCTGGACACAGCCAGTGAGGTCTCTCCTGCTCCGAAGCTGTAAGCGCGGAGGACAGAAGGCTTCAAGAGCAATAGGGTGCCTGTTGCGAGGAGGGAAACTCCAGCACTGAAACAATTCGGCAGTAGACTGGGTTTACCTGCTTAGCAGACACTTGCTGCAGGGGAATACCTCTTGCTAGTGCAATAGATGAGGCAATCCCTTTGGCTGAAAGAGCCCTGATTCCTAGAGGCGAAGTGAGGCCACGCGCCTCATAGGAGAGGGCAATAGCATGTCTCATCCAGAACATGTAGAAACTGCTCTGACCTACGCCACTAGCTGATGCGGTGGACGTAGATCTGAAGAGCACAAGCTGGACACAGCAAGTGAAGTCTCTCCTGCTCCGAAGCTGTAAGCGCGGAGGACAGAAGGCTTCAAGAGCAATAGGGTGCCTGTTGGGCTTATGGAGCTTTCTGAAGATAGTTGAGAGAGGATGCAGTCACGTACGTCCTGAGAGTACTAGGGCACAGACCCGAGGAGGGAAACTCCAGCACTGAAACAATTCGGCAGTGGACTGGGTTTACCTGCTTAGCATATACTTCCTGCAGGGGAATTCCTCTTGCTAATGCAATAGATGAGGCAATCCCCAGGGTTGAAAGAGCCCTGATTCCCAGAGGCGAAGTGAACCCACGCGCCTCATAGGAGAGGGCAATAGCATCTCTCATCCAAAACATGTAGAAGCTGCTCTGACCTACGCCACTAGCTGATGCGGTGGACGTAAATCTGAAGAGCAGTAAAAGGCGAAAGGTCCGCCTTGCTACATGAAAATCTCTCTCTGACTACTTCGGAGTGGGGTTACCATTCCCCGTGTGTCAGAGATAGACTGGACAGTACTACTGCTCCCGCATCCATGCTGGAATGTAAATCGCTCTGAGGGACAGGAACCTGGTGCGCTAGCTGTTAGCGGCGCGAGCACAGTCCGCCCTGGCGATAACATATGAGACTGCCATAGTGTTGTCCCCCGCACTAGGACATGGCAGCCTCTCAACTGCTGGAGGAAGTGCTTTAGGGACAGAAATAGAGCCATCATTTCGAGGCAATTGCTGTGCCATGCGAGAAGATAGCCTCTCCAGCTCCCTTGGGCTGGACAGTCATCAGAGACCGCACCCCAGCCTATGAGGGAAGCATCTGTCGTTAGCCTCAGCGACGACAAGATGAACTTAGAGTGGGACCCAGAGTAGAGACCGGGGTCTGAACCACGAAGAAAGGGTACGAAGCACCTGGCGCGTAACCCATATTGGGGATTGGCCCTAGTAATATCCCCTGGTTCTTAGCCACAACTTAGAATGCTCTCATGTGCAGAAGGTCCAAAGGTGTCACCGTGGATACAGCTGCCATGAGAGCTAGGATGTCTGAAAGTGATGGTCACTTTCTGGTCTAGCTTGTTTTCCTTGAGGGTGTTGAGAATGGGTTCGATACGAGCGGGAGACAGCTGTGCCCGCTTACGACCGAATCCCATATAGCACCCAATGTGTTGTCCTCTGCACAGGAAAGAGCACGCTTTCGTGGCGTTGGGTCCCAGTCCTGAGAACAGAGATGAGCTAGGACGACATGCTGATGTCGAAGCACTAGCCACCGGATGCCCTGGGACTCCCGTAAGAGCCAGGGCTAAATCCGTGCATTTTGTATGTGTGCGGGTGAGCTAGACCAATGGAAGGACCCGATACTGGTAAGCTTCGCCCCCCGAAAGCGAACCTCAGGATCTCCCTGTGTTGTGGCAATGTTTCTGTATGAAAGTAAGCGTCCTTAAATCGATTGTCAGAAACAATCGCTTGGTAGGGTTGAGAGCAATCACCTTTACAGTCAAGAACTGAACTGTATTAATTGATTTTCAGGTAGCGGGAGAGCCCGCAGAATCTGTAATATTGGACGCAGCCCCCGTTCCTCTTGGGAACCAAGAATACCGACTGTAGTAGCCTGACTCACTGTCTGGTGGGGGAACATGTTCCATGGCCCCCTTCCCGGCAGCCTGTCAGCAGATGCGCACTTTCTGGTTTCATGGAAGTGGAGGCCACGCCATTGAAAACACAGAAGGTGAAGTGAGAACTGAATCCTGTAGTTCCTCTCTCCAGTGCTTAGTACCCAAGGAGATATTCTTGGCAGTAGCTTCCACGCTGCCAGTTTCTCATAAAAGGGCAAAAGTTTCGGCAGCTTGGTTAAACAGGGGGGGGGGGGGGGAGGATGTTAGATGTTCGGCATCCTGAAGCATGGCAGGAAAAACCCAAGAACTAACAGCCTATTGGAGACTGGTGTTGCCCGAACACCAGTGGTGGCGGAGCAAACACCGACCTCCTGGGGGTGCCAGGGAGAACACATATTCGTTAAAAAGGAATTCTGGGTGCCTTCCCTATTGGGGGGGCCACCCCCATTTATTTTATTTTATACACACATGTATATATATATATATATACATATATACACACATATATATATATATATATATATATATATATATATATATATATATATATATTATTATTATTATTTTTAATCAGTCTGACCTCCTGTGTGCAGTAGAGCACCAAGCTGACCCACTGCCTGAAAAGCTTTTCCCTCTAGGGCAGATAAAAGTCTACACAGCTAGAAAGGAAGTATAAGCCTACCAGGGAGGATGATGTCCCAGGAGAGAGATAGCCTGTGAAGCGTCTCTGCTATCTGGGCGTCATCATACAATCCCGCGTTTCCATATCGACTATATTTAAATAAACAAATAAGTCGATGGCATGAAAAACACAGCATGAATACAGCCTACTCCATGAAAGGGTTAACTCATATGAAGAGAGCTGAGAGGGGGTGGGGGGGGAGAGAGCGCGTCATTGAGGCTCCGCCCCCCAGCCACCCGACAGAAGCTGCCGTCTACTGCTTGTTTTAGTGCCTAAGGCTATTTTCATCTCCGGTAAAAAAGAGAGAAATCCTCGTGATGACGACGTGGAAGAAAGGAGTTTTCTTACCTCCGTCTGCCACAGCTCTGTCAGATGCACGAGTTTTAAGCCAGGAACGCGCGGCGGCTCGCAGCTTCTCACGGAATGCGCGGCGCGCGCAGCACTAGTCGGAGCAGTGTAGAGATCGCACTCCGATATGGATTATCACACACGGAGGGATTAAACTCGTCAAATCGGTGAGTTAAACACCTTCTTATTTTGCTGGTTTATCACAAGCACGCTTCACAACTAGGCACTGAAGACAAATGATCTGAGGTCGTTGCCGGCTCACCTGTTTTTATAACCTCCACCTACATCTAATCAGATGACGTCACCTGTGGAGGTTATATATAGCCAAAAACTTTGGCGTGTTTTCACAGCATGCTTCAACGACCGGCAACGCGACAAACTGGTTCCCATAGCGTTTTCACGCAGCATCGAGTGTAGCCTTGCTAGGGAACCAGAGGTATATACTTTGTTTTCATGTGAACAAGAATTTATCCTATTTGAATCATCCTTTATGGAATGAGATACTACACAGATACTCTAAAAAGGTGGATATTTACAAAGTACATCTGGCATGCCATGTTTATGATAAATTGTTTTCAGAATGAATGCATTATGGCCGGCGGCACGGTGGTGTAGTGGCTAGCACTGTCGCCTTGCACCTCCAGAGTCTGGGTTCGATTCCCCGGCCAGGCTCGATTCCCGTCTCTGTGTGCATGGAGTTTGCATGTTCTCCCCGTGCTTGGTGGGTTTCCTCCGGGTTCTCCGGTTTCCTCCCACAGTTCAAAGATATGCAGGTTAGGCTAATTGGCGTTCCCAAATTGCCCGTAGTGTGTGAATGGATGGGTGAATGTGTTTGTGCCCTGCGATGGATTGGCACCCTGTCCAGGGTGTGCCCTGCCTTGTGCCCGAAAGCCTCCTGGGATAGGCTCCAGGCCCCCGGCAACCCTGATCACAGGATAAAGCGGTATAGAAGATGAATGAATGAATGCATTATGGCCTTTTGCTCATTTTCTTGATTATGTCCACTGATTCAACGACATCCTGAAGGTTCCGAATTCATTCTGAGGCATTATAATAAAAATCATAGCAGAACTAATCAGTTACTATGTCAATTTGTCAATTTTTAAGTCAGAAATAGTCAGAAAGTAAATTAGGTCAATCACTCAATTTCTAAGTCACAAATTTTTAAGTCAGTAAGTAATTAAGTGAGTAAGGTGATGTAATGGTTATTAGAAGGTCCCAGGTTCAAACCCCAAGGTTGAACCAAGTTGTATTGTTGAGAGGCTCTTATCTCTCAACTTCAGGAGTGGATAAGGGTGACTGCCAAATGCCGTAAACATAAACATTAAGTAAATCACTTAGTCAGAAAATAAAGTGGTCAAATCAAAGTAAAGTTAGTTAGTCAGAAGTAAAATCAATCATTCAGAAAGTAAAATCAGTGAGTCAGTCATTCAGAAAGTAAAGTCAGACAATACGCCAGGTAGTAAGTGAAGTAAATTATATTGTAATAACTGCAGTGTATTTAAAGATGTAATTATGGACAAAGTTAAAGTGGCACTGGATGTACAGGTATCTGTACAAGAGATGTAAAAAAGTTGTTTACCAATCTGGCCCACATTTATAGTTTCAATAAAATCAGGTTGTGCTTCAGGTGGCACTTTCCCATGTGATATTCTCCAGTTTGTGACCTCTCTCTGCATTTAAGCTATTACATGTAAGAAACATTCTTTTCATCTTTGTCATTTTTAAATAAATGCTGGTCATAAAGAGATCATAAAGAGATTTTTTACACTAAGCTACTGTATGTCCTGCTACAGTTATTAACAACCAAAGATTTTAGTTTGGATCTAATTGTAAACAAACACAATCTGTGGTAAATTTACTCCTGCAGTAACAATATCAGCATATTGTATCCTACACTAATTTGTTTAAAAATGTAGATTCTTAACAGGTCAGGGAGATACACATGGAACTCAGTCATACTTTAAAGGCAATAGATTTCAAAAGCCCAGGGACCATAAACACAGACAGTGTGACAAAGTGTGACTGATGCTGTTTAAAAAAATTCTGAGGCATTATAATAAAAATCATAGCAGGCATATAGCTTTAGTAGATTTGCCCAGTTGTGCATGAAGATATCTTGGCCCTTTATTTGTGCTGTTCATTAGCCAATAAGTTATTTGCCAATGAGTTAACAGATCAATGATTGACTTATGCTCAGCATTCTCCATATACTGTACATACTGACATACACATTTCAATTAAGTCACCATTTTTGAATACAGCCTTCCTATGCCGCTGCACATCAACTGAAACAACAGCCATACCAATAACAAGATTAGAAATCAAAGGATTAAAATGCTATATGGAGTGACTTTGAACACACTCCATCAACTACTGCATACACTGAGAATTGGAAAGAGTATAAGTGTGATGTATTGTGGACTTTCCATACACTATCTACCTGGGGGTCATGGTCACAAGGTGACAGATTTTCTAGTACTCCATTACTTTTGCATGGAAATACCCTGGTGGTCCAGAAGACAAGAAAGCAAGAAACCCATTTATTAAAGTATTGTTCATTCATTCATCTATCTTCTATAAACCCTTTATTCTAGTCAGGGTTATTGTCCTGATGCTTGTTCAAGGAACAATTGCTTCAACCCTGAATGAGACAACACTCACAGTGTATCACAGATGCACACAAGTTTACACAAATAAGTGGTTTCAATTCAGAGCCAAACAGTTGTCATGATTTGGGTGATAAGTTCAATGGTACTTATTGTGATATATATTTTTAATTATTATTATTTCTTGGAATAGTTGCAAAATCAGTCTTTAAACACTAACCCAGGCATTGTATAATAAATTGCAAACAGCCTTCATTTATGTAATTATTGCATAGTTTATAATTAAATATTACTCACTTTATTATTAGTTCCTAAGTAATTAAGCAGCATTCATTAGTAGTTACTTGACTTAATTGTTATTGTAACCTTAACTGTAACATTTAATTGTTAATTTAATTATTAACCACTGCATAGTTACATACTGTATGATTGTATTGAACAGTATTGAACATTGCTGCCAATGTAATTATCTAAACTGGTTTAATAACACTAATTAACAAATAATTGCCACACGATTCATTGCTAACATACAATTACATGTTTGCATAATATTTTTTGTTTTTTGCTATGTTTCTACTCTCCGAGAAAACAATGCCCTTTGTAAATCCATCTAACAAGAATAAATGAAAGATTTTTTTTTTTTTATTAGCTGTAGCTCTCTGTGCCCTTTAGTATATGAACGGTGAATGCATGTTGCAGGCACACCAAACATGAAGCTCAGCTTGTGGGCAAAAGAGGTTAGAGCACCAGTGACACACAGCAACCTACTTAACTGCTTAATTTAATCTCAATAGGAAAGGAGGGTCTTTGTTAAAGAAAAAAGGCGATTAGGCAGGCAAGCGGCACCTTTGCCTTTTCTTAATGCAAATCTTTCATTTATTCCAATTACCCTTTCCCCTAGGCTATTCACTGAACATTCATCCTGCCAATCTGCCAGCACTATCCTTTCACGACGCCTGTTTATATTATAATCAAGTCTCTGTGTTTGATGCTTTTTGCTAGAACCTTTAAACAACCAGGACCTTTCACCTATTAAATTCATATAAAGCAATTATTATAAGTGATTTAGGTGCAGAACTAATCAGTTACTATGTCAATTTGTCAATTTTTAAGTCAGAAATAGTCAGAAAGTAAATTAGGTCAATCACTCAATTTCTAAGTCACAAATTTTTAAGTCAGTAAGTAATTAAGTGAGTAAGGTGATGTAATGGTTATTAGAAGGTCCCAGGTTCAAACCCCAAGTTTGAACCAAGTTGTATTGTTGAGAGGCTCTTATCTCTCAACTTCAGGAGTGGATAAGGGTGACTGCCAAATGCCGTAAACATAAACATTAAGTAAATCACTTAGTCAGAAAATAAAGTGGTCAAATCAAAGTAAAGTTAGTTAGTCAGAAGTAAAATCAATCATTCAGAAAGTAAAATCAGTGAGTCAGTCATTCAGAAAGTAAAGTCAGACAATACGCCAGGTAGTAAGTGAAGTAAATTATATTGTAATGACTGCAGTGTATTTAAAGATGTAATTATGGACAAAGTTAAAGTGGCACTGGATGTACAGTACAGGTATCTGTACAAGAGATGTAAAAAAGTTGTTTACCAATCTGGCCCACATTTATAGTTTCAATTTCAGGTTGTGCTTCAGGTGGCACTTTCCCATGTGATATTCTCCAGTTTGTGACCTCTCTCTGCATTTAAGCTATTACAGATGTCGCCCTTAAAACCCTGCGTGTTTTCCCGCGGGATGCCGCAATTTAGCGCGCGGCGTGCCGCGTCTTGCCGGAGGCAACATTCGGGAATTTTAAATAAATGTGTTGCGCTTCACTGAATATCCGCCAGATGGCGCATGGAAGGACTTTATCTAAAAGCCGGACCAAGTACAACAATGAATGTAAGGACGCGGATGAACAGTGCTGAAGCGAACATGAATTTTATTTTGTTTTATAATAGATCTTTCATGATGAATGAGTGTATATGTGCTTCACATTATCAAACACAGGCAAAGGAGACAGAAATTATTGAGGGATCCACTGAAAAAAGTAAACCTAGTTTAATGTGTTTTTTTTTCTCATTCCATTAGTAAAAAAAATAATTTGCTCTTTTTAACTGAAGTGTCTAATTTATGCTTATGGGTGAATCTTTTTTTTTTTTTTTTTTTTTAGTATAATGCTGTTTACAGCAGGAAACCAAAGTGAAATATTTCATTTTGATCAAGGTACTCTTATTAGGTTGAGTGTGATTTGCGCATGCGCAGTCTTTAGACCATAGTTTTGCCGGTATAATTTTATTTCCGCCTCAAACCGGAGCATGACGTTGAAACAAGTAAGGAAGGATATCAGAACCTGTATTTCAGTTACTGTTAGTTAAAGCCCCTGATTAAACTTAAATCTAATCCATTCACAAAGGACATTTCTGCTTCAAACCGTGTCTCATGACCTCATGACGCAGCATTTTCACGGACTGAATCACATGCGGGTGGAGATTCTCAAAGAAAACTCCTTTAAACCAGGTAAGAAAGCAAACTCATGTCATTTCTATGTTAAATGTATCTCTTCTATGAGCAAATTCATGATTTATGTCAGGAACAACTACTTTGTAGATTGAGTTTTGTGTCCGTGTTTGCTACTGTAGCTAAAACCACCTATATTACCTGCATTAGCATTAGCTAACTAACGTGGTGATTTTCAAAAACACCGGAGTTTATACAGTAAGTCAGCGGCGCCGAAGAAAATAATTATATTTAAGTACCGTTGGTTAACGATGTAAAAATTAATAGGAAAGTGACGTAAACATAGAACAAGCTAATTTGGAGTGAGTGCTGTTTGTAGTGTACTGCTTTCTATACTATATACACACTGTAATTAAGATTTGCTAACCTAAGAACTTGAGCCAGTCCAATTTTTGTTTTTACCTTTTTTTTTTTTTTTTTTTAAAGATCAGTAATGAGTTTCTGAGAATTATATCTGCTCCACTTCAAGCAAGATTACTGGTTTCCTTGGACAAGCAACACTACAAACTAATTGAGATCATCAGAAACTAGGGAGGAACCCGTCAGAGAGAAGACCAGAGATATAATCTTCATCTTCAAGTTCTTGATCTGGTATGTATGGTACGGTTCAGGACCAGGGAGGGAGCCGGAGACAGCAGAACAAAGAGATGATATTGCCAGCACCAGCACAGGGAGCACAGTTTTTAGTTTAGATCTCATGTTTACATTTTATTGTATGTTGATGGCTTGACTGTAAACAACAAACAATGCAATGAATGTATAAAAAAATATATATATTTATTGTCTCTTTCCAGGACCAGGCATATCGTTCAATTATTTTTTGGCCAAATAGGCAGTCGTAACAAGAGGTGAGGGCGCGCGCGTCATCACATGTGCTTAGCCGACTCTGCGTTCACCGTAAACTTCAATATACATAGACGTTTATATTTTTGTTTATTTGTATATGTATGTTATTAATTTTACTTTTTTAGAGATTGTATGTGCGTGCACGGAGAGTATGTGTTGATAAGTTTATGTGGATAAGTTGATAAGTGTATCAGAAAGCATTAAAATGTTCATTTGAATTAAAATGCCACACACACGTCTGTATATACAGTATATCAATTACATATATATCAATTTCATTAGTTCGTTCATTCTATTTGAAGCTTCGGATGTTTTTTTTTTTTGGTTTGGTTAGATTAGTTCTGAACTCGCTTCCATGAAACTATCGCTAAAACAATGTACTGAGCCCTCCTGAGGATATAAAGCTTTATTATTGTGTTTGAATAAATATTCAGATCTACCACAGCAGGTAATAAACTATGGTGTGTCATAAGCGAAGCAAACACCACGATTATGCCTCGTTTCGTTCGACGGGAACGTGGTTCACTTGGCCGCGGTGTATTATAAACCTGTGGAATGTTTCACTGTTTATGCTCACATAAGAGGAACAAAAGCTCAATGAGGACTAAACCAATGATTTCGGTAACTCCACTGAGTGTAACATCTGCATAGTGACACTGAACATCTTCACTTTTCCGTTTACCTCTGAAAAAAAAGCTGTATTTTGTTTGTTTATATTTAGAGTTTTTATAACAGTAGAACAAGTACCTGCGCGCACGCACACACATAGACACACACACACAGACACACACATAGACACACACACATAGACACACACACATAGACACACACACACAGACACACACATAGACACACACACATACGTAGACACACACACACACACACAGACACACACACACTCCCCTGAGCCCTTGGGAAACATCCAATCACCGTCGGTATACAAATGAGTCAAGACGTAGCCTAACGTGGTGTCGTGTCGGATTTCAGTGGTCACGGAGTGGGAAGACTTTGAAGAAGCTGCAGTGACAGTGAACAGCTGAACAACTTCACTTTTCCATTTACCTCTGAGGAAAAAAAGCTGTATTTTGTTTGTTTATATCTAGAATTTTTATAGTAGTAAGAGAGAGTTATAGTTTGGTCTGTACTGTTGTTCGCACCCTTGTAGAGAATAAATAAATGAATAACACCTTCATATCCCCTCTCAAGAGTGTCATAGTCCATTGTTAGTTTTAATGATCTGGCTGAAACTAATTATCACTAGATAAGTACCCTAACACCATTGATCATGAGTCTCAGCTGAACCTAATTCTATACTTGTAACAGAAAATGTAGATGCAGATTCCAAATGTGTATTTATATAATAGATAGATAGATAGATAGATAGATAGATAGATAGATAGATAGATAGATGTGTGTGTGTGTGTGTGTGTGTGTGTGTGTGTAGGCTCTACGCAGGGGCAAGAGAGGGCAGCGCACCCTTAAATGTCTGCACATGTTAATATATTCCTAAAATGTATATATTACAAGTTGATAAACTGATCTGCGGTAGCGGAAAAATCCGCTGAAATAGGACAGGCACACTAACCCGCACACATACACACGCGCGCGCACACACACACACACACACACACACACACACAGACACACCTCCCTTGAGCCCTGCGTCTGTCGGATTTCAGCGGTCACGGAAAGACTTTGAAGCAGTTTATATATGAATCTAAGCTTGAACTTATCAGCATTGTAAATATATAATACTTTTCAAATAAAATCGCTATTACTTTGACCCTGAAGTTTAGTTTAGCACACACAAAAAAACAGAAAAGTCATTTCTGGTAAATCAACGGAATGTGTAGTTTATTTACAGTAATTCATTAAAAAATGAATATACATTGTACAGTACACGGTAAACACGGGAAAGATTACAAAATGAAAAAACAAACAGTGTCTACTTTATAAACAGCTTAGTATGTGCGTCGAGATGCTGAAATCCCTTGCATGTTTTTGCTTCCAAGTGGAGAGATATTTGACCGATAGCCTAGAACAAAAGATCTATAGGTGTGATCACAACCCCCTCCGACCGACCGTGCCATCAATCACTGACCACCTCAGAAGTTCCCTCCAATGTATGGCTGCAATACTTGTTTTGCAAGTATTTTTAACACCATTCAAAGGCTTCAAAGGGGCAGTTATCGGCTATGACACGTTGAAGGAGAACTTAATAGTTCTCAAAAATAGTGTAAATGTCTGCAACAATCACTAACCACTAAATCGCTAAAGTTTGCTAGCGGATAGCACATATTGCACAATATTACAAATATATATTTTTATGTCACATACACTTTACTGCATGCTACAAACAAATATGAAAGTTCAGTAGCACGGCATTTTGCCGAGCATTTGATAACGCATTGTTTGTTTTGCTTACGGCCATACACTATTGTTTTGCTTACACTATTCTTACTTATTGCAACGTGACCACAGTTTTGTAATTTATATTCTGTATATGGACGGCTGAGGAAACCCGAAGACTCATCCGTGTTTGTGGTGAAAATGAGCAACTTTTTTAAAAATCGAAATACGGCGCAAAAAACCTTTGGGAGTGCGTAATCTCTCTTATTGGAATGTGTGATAAACATCGGCGCATGTCCTCTGACATAACATGGACACACAGGAATGTAAATGAACACTGCATTTATGACCCAAAAAATAAACGCTTTGAGATGATTTATTTGCCGTATCGTGTGTTTATTTGAATATGTTCAGTAAATTTATGAATTACACTCAAAGTGTCAGTGAAACCGGTTTGCAAATAATTTGTGTGTGTGTTAGGTGATGTGAGAGTGGGTTTTTCAAACTTGCAGTAAAACATTTTTGGGGGCAGTTTTTGATTCCCCCTTATCTAAGTACTGTAAAAACTTATATAGTCTTGGGTTAAAAAGTCTGCATTTCAACATGCATCCCCCACCTCCAAAGACTAAGCTCCTGTTGGTATAGCTCTTAAGGTCACTGTGGCACGCAAACCCCCTGACCACAATAAGGTGGCAATCCCTCAGGGGGGGGAGGTGAAAATACAAATTAAATTAAATAAATTATCCTTAATCCAGATTTTATCAATCAACGACATAATATTTATCTTAGCTGGATGGTCTAATTCTCAAAACCGTTTAACCTAAAGAAAAACATAACACACTATAACTAGAATATTTACAAAACTGAAAGGTTTTCTTATGAATAATAAAAAAAACATTATAACTCAAAAAGATCATATTATGTTTATATATATATATATATATATATATATATATATATATATATATATATATATATATATTTTATAGTAACTGAACAGCTCTCTTCTCTCCAATCCACTCATACACCACAGTCTCCTATTTCTCTGTGCGCGCGCTGCAGCCTGTGAATGAATACACGCAGCGGAGGTTTTACATATTTAAAACGTAAAAAGGTGCCTCCATCATAAATAGCCCTGAATTACCTATATATATATATATATATATATATATATACAGTGGTGTGAAAAACTATTTGCCCCCTTCCTGATTTCTTATTCTTTTGCATGTTTGTCACACTTAAATGTTTCTGCTCATCAAAAACTGTTAACTATTAGTCAAAGATAACATAATTGAACACAAAATGCAGTTTTTAAATGAAGGTTTACGTTATTAAGGGAGAAAAAAAACTCCAAATCTACATGGCCCTGTGTGAAAAAGTGATTGCCCCC
Source organism: Channallabes apus (assembly GCA_030522415.1). Classification (NCBI taxonomy): domain Eukaryota; kingdom Metazoa; phylum Chordata; class Actinopteri; order Siluriformes; family Clariidae; genus Channallabes; species Channallabes apus. The sequence continues at coordinate 26,721,730 of CM060113.1, forward strand.
CTTGTTAAAAAATAACTTAACTGTGGTTTATCACACCTGAGTTAAATTTCTGTAGTCACCCCCAGGCCTGATTACTGCCACACCTGTTTCAATCAAGAAATCACTTAAATAGGAGCTACCTGACACAGAGAAGTAGACCAAAAGCACCTCAAAAGCTAGACATCATGCCAAGATCCAAAGAAATTCAGGAACAAATGAGAACAAAAGTAATTGAGATCTATCAGTCTGGTAAAGGTTATAAAGCCATTTCTAAAGCTTTGGGACTCCAGCGAACCACAGTGAGAGCCATTATCCACAAATGGCAAATACATGGAACAGTGGTGAACCTTCCCAGGAGTGGCCGGCCGACCAAAATTACCCCAAGAGCGCAGAGACAACTCATCCGAGAGGCCACAAAAGGCCCCAGGACAACATCTAAAGAACTGCAGGCCTCACTTGCCTCAATTAAGGTCAGTGTTCACGACTCCACCATAAGAAAGAGACTGGGCAAAAATGGCCTGCATGGCAGATTTCCAAGGCGCAAACCACTTTTAAGCAAAAAGAACATTAAGGCTCGTCTCAATTTTGCTAAAAAACATCTCAATGATTGCCAAGACTTTTGGGAAAATACGTTGTGGACCGACGAGACAAAAGTTTAACTTTTTGGAAGGTGCGTGTCCCGTTACATCTAGCGTAAAAGTAACATAGCATTTCAGAAAAAGAACATCATACCAACAGTAAAATATGGTGGTGGTAGTGTGATGGTCTGGGGTTGTTTTGCTGCTTCAGGATCTGGAAGGCTTGCTGTGATAGATGGAACCATGAATTCTACTGTCTACCAAAAAATCCTGAAGGAGAATGTCCGGCCATCTGTTCGTCAACTCAAGCTGAAGCGATCTTGAGTGCTGCAGCAGGACAATGACCCAAAACACACCAGCAAATCCACCTCTGAATGGCTGAAGAAAAACAAAATGAAGACTTTGGAGTGGCCTAGTCAAAGTCCTGACCTGTATCCTATTGAGATGTTGTGGCATGACCTTAAAAAGGCGGTTCATGCTAGAAAACCCTCAAATAAAGCTGAATTACAACAATTCTGCAAAGATGAGTGCGCCAAAATTCCTCCAGAGCGCTGTAAAAGACTCGTTGCAAGTTATCGCAAACGCTTGATTGCAGTTATTGTTGCTAAGGGTGGCCCAACCAGTTATTAGGTTCAGGGGGCAATTACTTTTTCACACAGGGCCATGTAGGTTTGGATTTTTTTTCTCCCTAAATAATAAAACCCCTCATTTAAAAACTGCATTTTGTGTTTACTTGTGTTATCTTTGACTAATAGTTAAATGTGTTTGATGATCAGAAACATTTTGTGTGACAAACGTGCAAAAGAATAAGAAATCAGGAGGGGGGCAAATAGTTTTTCACACCACTGTACATGTTTTGTGAGATTTTCCCTTACTTGGTTTTATCAATTTATATTACTCCCTATAATAATGTAAACATTGCTAATTTATGTTTTGGAAAGAAACTTAAGTAATTATTTCATCTATATCTTTCATAAATCACACAACTAAAATATAATTAAACAGTTTATTCACCAACATTACCAAATATTTGTGACATTCACAGTCTAGATCCAAGTTGTCTTTTTAATAAAAGTGCATTCAGCTAAATTTTGCATCCACAGAAAAAAACTGCACGGCACCAGGGCCTGAAATACTTGTTTTAAACAAAATTGTGTAAAATAATAAATAAATAAAATACAGCATTCATTTAGAAATAAAATGCAGCAGAAAATACTTTAAACAAACTGTAGAATAAACGTTAAAACATAATAGCCCTCTGAAGCAGTGAAGTTGCAACTTTCAAATCAGCACTCTGGACTAGTGCACTTAAAAGTATGCCATTGAAACCTTAATGCATGAAAACATTTTAAGCTGAACATGTAAACACAACATGTAAACACTTGTAGTCAAGCCAAATCAAATGTTTTAAGATGATAACTTCATCTTTAAAGCTTGCACTTTTGGTGATAGCTTAATCCCATCAAGTTCTAGAAGAACTTTCTGAAAATAGCCTCTCCTTCAAGGATTATGGATACACCAACCGGTTCTTCCCCTTCAACAGCACGGACGACAAGGATTTTAAGAAGGTGTCACTTCGTCTGTCCCCCTGCATAAAATTTACAAGAAAATAAATCATTTATTTTGAGAAGCAAAAAAAATCTGAATTGCTTCAACCTGTGCTGACTTCATTGAGAAAAAAATAATAATAAAAATAAATGATAATAAAAAAATGACCATCACTTCATATACTTCATATTGTTAAACTTGGGTTAAATTGCTTTATCTTGCATCAGTAAAACATGGCATGAGATGGCTTTACAGTGTCAGGAAATCCTATGATGAATGCTGAGTTTGTATTTAAAAGGGTTAGTCCAAACATGAAAAATTCGTTCAATAATTACTCATATTTATATATTCATTTGCATTTATATGCTTCTGTCCAATACAACAAACACTATATTCAAGGTATTAATAAATTGTATAATTAATAAGAAAACAATGCTTTACCAGGCAATCATCAAAGAGATCCTCTTCAGATTCACGTCTCATCTTTACGCTTTGTTTCTGTGAAAATATTTACATTGTATCATTACATAATCTTTTATTCGTACAACTACATTTAGGCCTTTATCCAAAGCAAATTACAAAAGAGGAAGGCATCAAGCATGTCAAGCAGTGCTACTAACACAAAGTTTCTGACACCGTTAGAAACAGATATTTGCATTTCTGCTTTAATATCCGTGTTATTTATTGGTGACTTTGACGGTTGTCTGTTACAATATTTTTCTTAAATATTCACCATTCAAATAATTGTTTTATGTAGATAAGTTACAGCAGAATTCGTAGAAAACAGACAAAATAATGTATTTAGTCTTTCTAAATACCAGAATTGATTTTTATTTTGTTTTACTGTTCAAAAGTAGCAGTTATTCTTCAATGAATGTTTTCTATAATGAGGATTAACGTCTGCTTTGGAAGAGAGGTCAAATAAACAAATGTTCACAATGGGGGAAAAAAGTTAAATAAAATGCCTTTATTTCACTTCAGAGACCTATGAAAAAATTAATTCTAGTAAGTATAAAACGCCATGGTCAGTTTTTATCCCATATAATGTACACACATTATATGATAAAAAAAAAGTAGAAAAAAACAATGATCAGTTCTTATTCAGGACGTCCCATACTATATACACACCACATATGAAACTATTTTACTGCAGCATTTTTCAGATATGGGGCATTATTACATTTCAAAGGGGTATAAAGACCCCATTTCTAATAAGTGTAAAAGCTAAACTTACCTCGAACACGACAAACTCCAGCTGCAGCCACGCCGTGTTGTAACCTCCGTGATGATTCCCAACCGACTGATACTGTACACAGCGCGGGCACACACAGCGACTCCAAACACGCATGCGCAGTTTAATGTGCACACATTTTCGGCTTCAGTAGACACACAATACTTCAGACTGAAACAGAAAAAAAACAATGATCAGTTCTTATTCAGGACGTCCCATACTATATACACACCACATATGAAACTATTTTACTGCAGCATTTTTCAGATATGGGGCATTCTCTCTGTGTTGTTCATGAAACTACCGTAATCGCTGTAATATGCGCGCGCACTAAAATCAATCGCGGCTGGCTTGACCGTGTTTTTCTGAACCGCGGCTGGCTTTACCGCAGTAAATTAGAGCTGCTGTCAATACTGTATGAACATATGTACAGGTTCTTTACTCGTAACTCATTAATAAAGTTCGGCTTCAGAAAAAAAAACGTTTATTGCTAGTGCTCTTTTACCATTTAATGCTTTAACACACACGACTCAGTTTGTTCAGAAATGGCATCTAACTGGCGAGGCTTTGTCTGAACACGCCGTTTTCACTCGGGTTGGGGGTAAGAAACACACATCTCGGTGTATTAATCCGCGCGCTCGGTTCGTTATTATTTTATTTATTTATTTATTTACCACAGGACCCATGGGGGCTCCGTAGGTTCAGGTTTTTACACGAAAACGGTGTTTTGTGAATCTCCACACTATTAAAAACTGAAATTGCTAATTGTACGTCCTGAGATTAAGATGAACATTAATTGGGAGTCATGAAAGCGAGAATCACATCCAAAAAAGAAAGCTAAACTTACCTCGAACACGACAAACTCCAGCTGCAGCCACACCGTGTTGTAACCTCCGTGATGATTCCCAACCGACTGATACACAGCGACTCCAAACACGCATGCGCAGTTTAATTTGCACACATTTTCGGCTTCAGTAGACACACAATACTTCAGACTGAAACACGACTGCCCCCTTCAGGTAATGAAGGGCATGTTCACAGCTTCCCGCACGCAGCCGCGCAAAGCCGCGGCAAGTCACGGGATCTCTTTTCTCGAAACGCAGGTTTTTAATGGCGACATCTGTACATGTAAGAAACATTCTTTTCATCTTTGTCATTTTTAAATAAATGCTGGTCATAAAGAGATCATAAAGAGATTTTTTACACTAAGCTACTGTATGTCCTGCTACAGTTATTAACAACCAAAGATTTTAGTTTGGATCTAATTGTAAACAAACACAATCTGTGGCAAATTTACTCCTGCAGTAACAATATCAGCATATTGTATCCTACACTAATTTGTTTAAAAATGTAGATTCTTAACAGGTCAGGGAGATACACATGGAACTCAGTCATACTTTAAAGGCAATAGATTTCAAAAGCCCAGGGACCATAAACACAGACAGTGTGACAAAGTGTGACTGATGCTGTTTAAAAAAAAAAAAAAAAAAGAAGGTAAATATTCATTTTAGGACTTTTTTTTATTGTGTTTGTTTTTGAAAATCAATTAACAAACATGAAAAATAACCTAGAACCATAGTATTTTTCAAATGAAAATGTTTTAAGCACAAAATAAAAACAATTTTTTATAGATATATTCACATACATATATCAATGGTTTTGGTTATTATATGTTTCTATACACTAATCAGCTATAACATTAACACTACATAACATTAATGCATTGGTTATCAATTATATACTAGTAAACTAGGATCATGGACCAAGGATCACCCATGCCCTCAGGGACCGAAGGCCATCCTGCCTGGTCCAATCCCAAAAAAATCCCAGCACAAATCCTAGACAAAAAACTATACTGACCATAATACAAAGGCATAAGAAATTCCTGTGCCCCACAGCCTGCCATGGTCAAGGCCCAGCAGGCAAAAAGTGTGCTCTTCATATTCAGCTGAGGACCCATGAGATGCGCCGGACAAATAAATCCAATCCAAAGAGACCAACCCTGCAACCCACAGCACCCAAGAATCTACTGTCAACGTCCTGGTACCAGACACCACTCAAACTGCCCAAGGCCCTGTGGAACCTTTCCCAGAGGGGCCAGAGTTACCCTGGTGCCATAAGAAGTACCCAAATCCTAGGTGGTTGTAATGTTTTTAAATGTTATGAAGATCTGTGTATATGTTTTTCAGACTGTTTCTTTTCAAAGTATAACTGTATACTTGCCATAAACAAGTGTGTGTAAGTATGTAGATATTTCTAAACACCTGACAAAGTTGAACTTTTGGTTGAGCATTTGTGCCCTCTCCACAGCTGGCAAAGAGCTTGGCATCTTTACCTACACACAAGCCTAATTATTTCATGAAATAATTTAATGTCACTGATGCTGTCAGCTCTTCTCGCCAGGACACCAGACTCTCTGCTGTGAAATTTATCTCCGTCACGTTTGATAAATGAGGCGGCCATCACATTTTTGGCAGAGGTTCCAGGCACAATGTTGGAGCTGGCTCTGCGGCTCCTCACAGCCAGGGAGATAGGCAGCTCCAAATGTCATCATCCTCATCATTTACAATTAAATATATTTATTTGGGAGAAAAGACACCAAGTGACATCATATTCCTGCGGAGAGATCTGGGCTCTGTGCCTAACATGAATTGCCCTGCAGAAATCAAGCATTTAAATCTAGAAGATTTATTAATAATTCTGAAGATTCTAAGGTTTGACTTTTAATCACTCTCACTAGTTTTAGCTGCAAAAAGAAAATTTAAACTGATTAAAAATAGACTGCATTGGAATGTGTTACTTCGCTGTCCAGATTCGAGCATAAATATTAAACTTTTCAATGAAACCTTAAATAGCGAACAGGTAAAATGGGCAATTAATTATACATTATCCTTGGCTATCTTGTGATGAAAAGCTAATTCTGGATTCAGGATTAAACGTACTTCAGTCAGTATAGACATACAGCTGCTCAGAACAAACAACAGCGGGTGTATAATGACATCTCTCCTTTCAAACAGAGAACCACAGAAGCCATTTAAATGTAAAAAGAAGCATTTTATAATTCGGCTAATTACACTTAAGTGTGAGAATTAGAGGAACACGGGGATGTCTAGCTTTGTGGGGACAGATATTGATAATTGCAGTTATTCTAATTAGTCAATAATCATACCTCTAAAGAGACCTGCTAAAGTGATGATCTCCTGTCAGCCTTATCTCAGCAAGGACATTTTGTCTTCTCTTTATGTGTGTGTGCGTCTCTCTCACTCACTCTGTGTGTGTGTGTGTGTGTGTGTGTGTGTGTTCTGTGTGCATCCCAGGACTCTAATTTATCATATGACCATACTGAACATACTTTCAGACTGTTCCCCACATTTTACTGTTTAAGTTAATGCCTATAAGTGTATATTGTACTGTAATGATTTATAATCCCACTGTTCCAAAAGAGGATGGGTTCCCTTTCGAATTTGGCACCTTTCAAGGTTTCCTGCTGTCTCTGAGACATTTTTAGGGATCTAAATTTACATTTGGAATTCTGTTAAGCTAGTTTGTGACATTGTGTATTGTTAAAGGTGCAACGCAAGTTGAATTGAACTGTACTGAATCCCGTTTAAATTAATTCTAATTCTCTTCAAGGATTCCCCACATTCAGACAGTTGGAACAAAAAAATGCAGATAATAAAATTTTAAATCCAGCACTAACCAAGCTAAATGAGTGAGGAATTGCAAAAGTGCTGCTTGCACCTGTGCAGAACTGGAACACTTGTCACATGAAATATGGACAGCTGTCAGTGTGATTTCTCATGATAGATGAGATGCAATGTTCAACTAACCATGGATGGAAATTAGATTTCCGGAATTTAAGACATTAAAGAAGCACACTGTGTCCCAATCGGAAAGAAAGAGAAATGAGTGTTTCGTCTTTATATTTTGCTGAAAAGTATAATTTAGCATTCAAGAAACATTCAAAAAGCCACCTTTTTGCAGAAATTCCATTTATATAGTGCTTTGAGCCAGGTACCAAAGCACCATTTTTGTAAACCATAAGAAGGGAACATGCAACCCAAGTGTGATCTGTAGGTAAAGCTGATCTAAGTGGCCTCTTTATAGGAAGTGAGCGCCTCTTTCTCCTGATTTAGTGGACTCTTCAGCAAGGGGTCCCTGAGCCTAATTGCACATCAGATGTGTGAAAAATTATAGAGAGGATGTGAATAAAGGCTGACACTATCCTACCACAGTAATTGTGATGTCCCTCTTAGCATAAGGACCACAGAACTATTTCAACCAAATGCTTTGGTTGCAACATTGCTAAGTACTACAAGCTTGGGGGAGTTCAAGAGGAGTGAAAAGGGATTTATATTAGCATTATGTCGACAGAATTTGGCTGACTTTATTCCTTACTACTCCAGTTCAGCGGTTCAGTCTCTTTTTAATCAAATTCACAGCAAGAAGAGCCCAGAGCAAAGACTGTGAAGGGCCAGATCTCTCTCTCTCTCTCTCTCTCTCTCTCTCTCACACACACACACACACACACACACACACACACACACACACACACACAAAGATAGATAGATTGAAAGAGAGGGGGAGAGAGAGTCAATGTCAGTTTTAATGAACTTCAGGTCATGCCAAATCAACTGAGTCTCAATTCATAAACCTTTATGATTGGTAGAAATAGATTATCCACAGTAGATGAGCCAGATCATTTTTTTTTTTTGCTTTTGTAATTTTCATGCATTGCACCTCACCATGAGCATATCACATTGTAATCTCAGACTGTGATCTTTAAACAGCAGGGCCTGCATTTTTCCCCCCTTTTCGTTGAACTTTAAACAATAGCCTACATTGCAAAAATTTTCCAGAGAACGAGAGAGAAGTAAAATAGAGAATTGTAAACTCATTACTCAAAATAAATGTACATTAATGTTATTCGGGGTATTTATACAATCAGCAATATTCAAATGAAAAAAATGAAAATCAAAAAAGCACTATATTATTCAGCCATCCAGTAACTTCTCTAGTCCATCTAGGGACTGTGAAGACCAATGGTGACCATTATATTTGTTCCCATTTGTACAAAATGCAGTAGAATCAACATTCACATGCACACACTATGGGCAATTTGGGAAAGCCAATTAGCCTAAGCTGTGTGTTTTTTGCAATGTGGGAAGAAACCAGAAGGAAACGCACCAAGTACAGGAATATGCAAACTCCATTCACACAGGCCCGGCATGGGAATTGAAATCAGGACCTGGAGGTGCAAGGCGACAGTGCTAACCACTAAGCTACCTTGCCACCAAAACTATCATGGGTCAGACCTAATAAGTATAAATTATATTATGAGTGTAGATAATAATACAAACATACAAGGGTGGGTTATAATGTGTTGTTTCTTATGTTTCCTGTTATATAATTTCACTTGAAGTCACGAGGGTTTTCTCTCTCTTCAGGAAAACAGAGAAAAGAAAGGAGAAAAATAAGCAATGAGAAAGCCAAATCTGCCATCACAGACATACAAGCAATGGATCAACAAAATAAATTCTTTCTCAAGATAAATCAACATAGTATTTCCAAGGATAGAGCCTGAAATCTGAAGGTTGTTTAAAGTTCACAGAGCTTTTATATTAGAATTACAAGCATAGACTCAATGACAAAACTATCCACAATTATTCACACTTTGACTGTATGGGTGCTGGTTCCACACTGTCTAGTTTGAATATTACAGAAATTGTAGTTCTCTTGGGATTTTATACACAGTAGTTTACACAGAATTAAGTGAATAATAATAATAATAATAATAATAATAATAATTATTATTATTATTATAAAATCCAGTCAGCAGAAGTTCTTCAGGAGTTAGTATTTGTGAATGTGAGCCTGTGCCTGCTGTAACCTACAGTAAGATTTATGATCGATGTCTTTTTCTGGTGGAGCATACCAACCTCATGTTGTTATTAGAGTCACCAGTTCTTCTGTTAGCTTGAGATCGTTCTCCTTTGCCCTTGATCATCACAAAGGCAATTCTATATGCAGCATTACTGCTCACTGGATGTTTTTTGTTTTTTACACCATTCTGTATAAACCCCTTAGAGAGCAGCAGTTCCTGATATACTTAAACCAGCCCACCTATAAACTATAGATGCCATGGTCAAAGTCACTTTGATCACATTTATCCAGATCTGATGTTTTAATGTGACCATTAATAGAGGCTGTTTACTTGTATTTGCATTGCCCTGCTGCCACATAATTGAGTAATTAAACAATTTAATGAATGCGCAGATTTATGTGTTCCAATTAAAGTGGCTGGTGAATGTAATCAGAGTTGATTTAACTGGGAATCAGGGCCAAAGGGGCTTTAGGGCATATTCTCACTAGGGTCCGGGAACCGTTTCAGAGAACACTTGGCCCCAGGATCAGTAAATTTTTGTTTGTGAGCATGCAATCATTCCAAGCTCAGGAACCAATCACTAAACCGATTGCAGAGGTGGTCTCGGGAACGATTCATGCGTTCCCAAGCATGGTAGACGGGACATACAGTGGTGTGAAAAACTATTTGCCCCCTTCCTGATTTCTTATTCTTTTGCATGTTTGTCACACTTAAATGTTTCTGCTCATCAAAAACCCTTAACTATTAGTCAAAGATAACATAATTGAACACAAAATGCTGTTTTTAAATGAAGGTTTACATTATTAAGGGAGAAAAAAAACTCCAAATCTACATGGCCCTGTGTGAAAAAGTGATTGCCCCCCCTTGTTAAAAAATAACTTAACTGTGGTTTATCACACCTGAGTTCAATTTCTGTAGTCACCCCCAGGCCTGATTACTGCCACACCTGTTTCAATCAAGAAATCACTTAAATAGGAGCTACCTGACACAGAGAAGTAGACCAAAAGCACCTCAAAAGCTAGACATCATGCCAAGATCCAAAGAAATTCAGGAACAAATGAGAACAAAAGTAATTGAGATCTATCAGTCTGGTAAAGGTTATAAAGCCATTTCTAAAGCTTTGGGACTCCAGCGAACCACAGTGAGAGCCATTATCCACAAATGGCAAAAACATGGAACAGTGGTGAACCTTCCCAGGAGTGGCCGGTCGACCAAAATTACCCCAAGAGCGCAGAGACAACTCATCCGAGAGGCCACAAAAGACCCCAGGACAACATCTAAAGAACTGCAGGCCTCACTTGCCTCAATTAAGGTCAGTGTTCACGACTCCACCATAAGAAAGAGACTGGGCAAAAACGGCCTGCATGGCAGATTTCCAAGGCGCAAACCACTTTTAAGCAAAAAGAACATTAAGGCTCATCTAAATTTTGCTAAAAAACATCTCAATGATTGCCAAGACTTTTGGGAAAATACCTTGTGGACCGACGAGACAAAAGTTGATCTTTTTTCAAGGTGCGTGTCCCGTTACATCTGGCGTAAAAGTAACACAGCATTTCAGAAAAAGAACATCATACCAACAGTAAAATATGGTGGTGGTAGTGTGATGGTCTGGGGTTGTTTTGCTGCTTCAGGACCTGGAAGGCTTGCTGTGATAGATGGAACCATGAATTCTACTGTCTACCAAAAAATCCTGAAGGAGAATGTCCGGCCATCTGTTCGTCAACTCAAGCTGAAGCGATCTTGGGTGCTGCAGCAGGACAATGACCCAAAACACACCAGCAAATCCACCTCTGAATGGCTGAAGAAAAACAAAATGAAGACTTTGGAGTGGCCTAGTCAAAGTCCTGACCTGAATCCTATTGAGATGTTGTGGCATGACCTCAAAAAGGCGGTTCATGCTAGAAAACCCTCAAATAAAGCTGAATTACAACAATTCTGCAAAGATGAGTGGGCCAAAATTCCTCCAGAGCGCTGTAAAAGACTCGTTGCAAGTTATCGCAAACGCTTGATTGCAGTTATTGCTGCTAAGGGTGGCCCAACCAGTTATTAGGTTCAGGGGGCAATTACTTTTTCACACAGGGCCATGTAGGTTTGGATTTTTTTTCTCCCTAAATAATAAAACCCCTCATTTAAAAACTGCATTTTGTGTTTACTTATGGTATCTTTGACTAATAGTTAAATGTGTTTGATAATCAGAAACGTTTTGTGTGACAAACATGCAAAAGAATAAGAAATCAGGAGGGGGGCAAATAGTTTTTCACACCACTGTATGTGCACTTGTGCTTACATATGTGCTGACACACTTGTGCTTTTAAAAGAGAAAATGTCGTAATTACTATTTGACTCCATGCTCCAACAAATGTTGCTGCCAAAGAATCTCTGTAAAACAACGCTGAAGTACAGTGTTTGCTCGAAATTTAGGAAGACATCAAAGTTATACATAAAAACAGTAAAACTTTCTCCTTTCGTCTGAAAACACACACACACACACACACACACACACACATATACGGGAAGACTGTTGTTCTCTACCAAATTATTAATGTTGCTCGCGACAGCGTAACAGTCCGTTAATTCATGCTCGTGTAATGATGAGATGGACAAACTGCTCAATGCCGCTGTTCTTTTATTTTCTGCACTGTCTGCATCGAGCTATTGTACAAAATTTCGGTAGATCCTGCACTTAAATCCAACACAAAAAAAAAACTACTGAAGAACAAAACTCAGACTCTTTATCCTAGTTTACATCTTGCATTCGCGTTCAAACACTCCAGACTGCATTACCCACAATGCATCTACCCACAATGCATCTCCCGCACTGGACTACACTTCCGTAAACAGGGGTCATAAATCAACCTCTCTCTCCTGCTGATTTAATCTTTAAAAAAAATAATAATAATTTCTGAAATAAAAAGCGATAAACATCATTAATGACACTCGTGTGAGCGCAAACTAAGAGAATCACTGCTGTAAAGTAAAACAAACAAACAAAAGAACCGCACCTTACCTCTGTGTGTCAGAGCAGTGTGTTTTTGTGTGTGTGTGTGTGTGTGCGAGCATGGTTTGACACTGCAGGCTATGCGTGTGTGTGTGAAACAAACACACACATGCGCACATGTGCATGACTGGCACGGTGTCGAGCGCGCGCACACACACACACACACACACACACAGCGATGAGCTGAGGAAGAAAATGTTTTTTTAACCTCTGCATTGAGAATTTCTTTTGCTTTACTCGCGTGACCACATGTGTGTTATAAGAAACGCGCTTCCAAACACAAAATAAAATATGTTTTACACACACACAGGGTCACAGTGTTATAGTGAGCAGTGCACGGATGTTGATTATACCTGTAAGAGACAAGCACTAAGATCCAGCAGGGGAGATGATTACCTCCAATTCGCAGCGCAAGAGAGAGGAAAACCGTTGGCTCAGTTGTGATGACGTGACACGCAGCGTCAAAACAAGAAGCACATGCGTGAAACATGATACTCGGTGCTCGTAAACCAAGACAACGCTCGTTTTCCAAATCAAAATTTATTAAAAATCTTTGCTCGTCTTGCGGAACACTCGTAATTCGAGGTTTCACTGTACAAGATGATCCTTTCACATAGCTTACAAGAAAGGTAGCTTCGAATGCTCCTCATATAGAAGGCCCAAGATAATTTCCCTGTTCAAAATGCAAAAGAGTAGAATGTGATGAACTCAAGTGTTGAGCTTATGTAGCTATTACAGTTACACTATTTTACTCTTTACTCATTATTTTATGTAGAACCTTTCTGTTTATACTCCAACACATCTCAGAGACACTTGTGAAAAGTGAGATGCTGATGTTCCACATAAGCTCCACACACAATTTCAGGTTGCCTGTGATTGCTGTCACAAAATTTGGATGTTGAAAGAATTTAATTTGTGCAAGCTGTTATGGTTGCAACCTTCAGTTAATTTCTTGCTTCTTGCTTTTATACTTTCCTGTAGACAGACACTCCAGGAAACACAGAATAAAATCTCTGATAGTAGAACAAGACGAGCAAACCAATGGAAGAGGCAAAACAGAATGTGCAAAAACAAGAGCAGGAGACTCTTAATGCATGGATGAAATCTAAAATTTTCAGAGGAAAGAAAATCAAGAGATCGAATCGAACATTGATGCAGTTGGTGGACAGACTGTTTAATTTCATGGTGCCATTGTCTTTATTTTAGTAACACACACACACACACACACACACACACACACACACACACACACACACACACCTTCTTGGTATGCAAGTTCAAGTAAATATAGAAATATGCTATATTTTAATGTACATGCTTTTCTTGTATTTAATTCTGTTACAACACATAGTACTTGAAGGATATTTTACTTGAATCATTTTAATAAAACATTTTGGTCTCCTTAAGTATTTTGTCTCTATTCCAAATCACTAAGACCCACAATCATCTTGAATTTTACAGTATCTATTTATTTTCAAAAACACAATATATACACATTGCACACAAAGCATGTTAAACACAAAACATCAATTGATGCATGGTGAGGTTTCAGATTCAACAGTTTCAGCACCTACTAGGAATGTTGTATTCTTGATAGGACAATTCCGGGTCTCTACAGGACATGGTGCCATCACACACCAGACGTCTCTTGAACCCAAATGATCCTGGGAAGAACATAAAATACATGATTAGATATTTATTATATTATATTATATAATAATTTTATATATATATATATATATATATATATATATTTTAGTGCCCTCTCAGGGTTGGGAGTGAGATCCTGCCCCAAGGTGAGGAGTTTAAGTATCTCGGGGTCTTGTTCACGAGTGAGGGTAAAATGGAGCGGGAGATCGACAGGCGGATCGGGGCAGCGTCCGCAGTGATGCGGGCTCTGTATCGGTCCGTCGTGGTGAAGAAGGAGCTGAGCCAAAAGGCAAAGCTCTCAATTTACCGGTCGATCTACGTTCCTACCCTCACCTATGGTCATGAGCTGTGGGTAGTGACCGAAAGAACAAGATCGCGAATACAAGCGGCCGAAATGAGTTTCCTCCGCAGGATGTCTGGGCTCTCCCTTAGAGATCGGGTGAGAAGCTCAGTCATCCGGGAGGGGCTCAGAGTAGAGCCGCTGCTCCTCCGCATCGAGAGGAGCCAGATGAAGTGGCTTGGGCATCTATTTAGGATGCCCCCTGGACGCCTCCCTTGTGAGGTGTTCCGGACATGCCCCACCGGAAAGAGACCCCGGGGAAGACCCAGGACACGCTGGAGGGACTATGTCTCTCGGCTGGCCTGGGAACGCCTTGGGATCCCCCCGGAAGAGCTGGAAGAAGTGGCCAGGGAGAGGGAAGTCTGGGCATCCCTGCTGGAGCTGCTGCCCCCGCGACCCGACCTCGGATAAGCGGAAGAAAATGGATGGATGGATGGATATTTTAAATTTACTTGTATTAATGATCCATTTATTTGTGTGTTATTGTTTAGTTTTTTCCTATTATTTTCCACTAATTTCCTCTCGTTCATTGCGCCCCACCTGTCATGTCTGTATTCCCCACTAGTGGGGCGCGCCACACACGTTGAGAACCACTGATGTAAGCTAATGTAAGCCAACTGAAACTAAAGATACAGCAATTAAGTTGTTGTAAACTTAAGGAAACAGTAATGAGATACAGCAAATAGGTTGTTGTAACCACTGTGGATTTACTCAAGACGACTGTATGAAGTGTTGAATCTTTGATGCTGAAAATAAAACAAGAGACAAAGAAACCAATGGACTTCCGTGTCGTGAGTAACCGAACACGATGAAAAGATACGCGCCAAAACTGTGAAATAACATGCCCACACAGCTTTCTCCGTTGTTGAAGCGAAGATAAGCAACTGTTGAATTCCAAACCGAAAAAGGATTAACCTGACTTTGAAACTCATTATGTCAGACAACGAGGACAATGCTGCTACTACCGAGTCTGAGCGTGAGATGGCGCTCGACGACAAAGATTCGAAAGAGAAGCTTCAACAAATGAAGGAAGATAGAGAAGAAAATTGGAGTCAACTGACTGCATTATCCAATGAAATAGAGTTGCTTATGTACAATGTCTGTAATTTGTACGATGTTGAAACTAAGTACCATATGAACTATTAAAGGCTAAAGGACTGCACTCAAAGCAATAGAGACGTGCGATTGTGCTTAAACAAAGACGAACGCGAACAGGACCTGCACAACTGGTACAAGTCTAAATCACTGTGCCCCACAGAATTCAAGAAAAACGTAGAGTCGTGGATCGCTGAAACTAAGAGTTTCCTCATGACGTCTCAAGTGTACGACGATGGAGTTTCGTCAGTTGACAGCGTGTCACAACTGGCAGCGGCTAAGAAACCAGCTTCAAGTAAACATGGAAGCGTAGCTTCAGCAACATCCAAAAGGTCCTCAACATCTACAGTATCCTCAGCTCGACTAAAGAAGGCAGAAGCCGACAGAGCAGCCCTGTTGGCTGAAGCAGCAACCCTAGACCAATGGCAGGCGTTAGATATTGAGGAAGCACACCTAAAAGCCAATGAAGCACAACTAAAGGCCAATGAAGCACAACTACAGGCAGAAAGGGAAAGGTTGAGACTCGAAACGGAGCTTGCAAAGGCCAACGCTAAAATAAATGTGTAGAGAGTGCGTAACCAACGAACCAAGTAACGCATGCGCTCCCAAATCGGAATAAAATGAACTTTACGACAGCAGTGCGTCAACAGAATATTTCAGGCTGCCATTACATCGCGGGGCAGCCCATCCAAGTGTGCCCGTAAGTTTTAAACCAAAATTGAAAAGTACTTTAAATGAATGGTCTAACCAAGACAATGAATATTCACGTTATGACATTGATACATTAGAACCTCAGAGTATGATGCAACAGCAAGCATATATTACAGCAATGCTTATGAAGTGCCAAAGGTAATCTTACTTACCTCAGCGCAATGTTCCTGCCTTTCATGGAGACCCTATTGAGTTTACGTCCTTCATGAAAGCGTTAACCATGTTGTTGTAAACAAAACCGATAGTGATGCGGATAAGCTGTTTTATCTTGAGCAGTATACTAGAGGAGAGGTTAAAGACCTCGTTATGAGCTGCCAGCTTATGCCAGATCATTGTGGTTATGCAGAGGCAATGAGACTGTTACAGGACAGATTTTGAAATAAAAGAAAAATCGCAACTACGCTGATGCAAAAGGTAGCCATTTGGCCGGAAATAAAGTCAGAGAATGGAAAGTCGTTAAGCGCCTTCTCCGTGTTTCTAGTATCCTGTCACAACATCATGGCAAGCATTGACCACATGTTCCAAATCACTAAGACCCACCATCATCTTGAACACATTATATACACATTGCACACGATATTTATTATATTATATTATATAATAATTATTATATATATATATATATACAGTATATATATATATGTGTGTTTGTGCCATTCGTTGACCTTTATTATAGCATGCATTATATTTATTTGTTGCATTTCTTGTATTTCACTGCCCGGAACCAATGTTATAATGAACACGCAAGCCTGTGGGGGGATTAAGGAGGAGGGAAAAATTGTGCTTGAGAATGGAACAGAACAGTTGTTCAACAATGCAACAACAGTGAGAAAACCCCCTAAAACTCCTTTTGTTCCTAAAAATCTGGTACAGTATGTGTAACAAAGTATAAAATGTAACATGAATAAGTAGTAAAAAATATGTGAAATTGAGGCTTGGCTTCCAAGACTAGCACAAAGCTGTGCAACAAGATAGGCCAGAACAAAGACAGCAGCGTGAAGAGTCAGATGCACTTTATTTAAACAAAGTAGGGTAAAAGAGGATAGGATGAATCAATTGGTGAGGGAGGGGTAGTGAAGTGAGGATTAAGTGAGCGGGTGCAAATAATGCACTCCTTGGATCCTCCACGGTAGACTGGCCATGTTTAAAGATGAGGAAGCCAAGGAGAATAGCTCCTTTTTGGTGGTTTGTACCATTTTAGAGAGTCTCTGGAAGACTCTGAGTCTGCAACCAGGGAACAGAGCGAGCGGATCCGTGAGTCAAGCATCCAGAACGTATTATTTACTGGACTGTCCTTCATGGGGTCTTTTATAGGATGCTAATGACACCAGAACTGTGAATAATAATTCACTGCAAGTAAAGATAAATTAAGGCGCCAACCACTGCAGGGGATCGTGGTTGGTGACTAAGGTGAAGTGCTATCCTGTCAGATAGTATTTCAGATACTCTACATCCCACATAATGGCAAGGGCCTCTTGTTCAATAGTAGCATATTTTTATTCTGCTGGTGTGAGTTTCCTTTTCACATACAGGACCGGCTGTTCTTCACCATCAAACTCCTGAGAAAGTACGGTTCTGAATTTGGTTCCCAGATCGTCCATGTATACTAGGGACGGATGATCAAAATCAAGGTTGTAGAGCTGGGGAGGTGTCTTTTCCATCTAAAATGCCTCTCCACAGTCCATTGCACCTTTTTAGGCAGTCTGTCCATGACCAGGGGACATACAGCCAGGAGAAGATGGATACAGAGCACCAATAATAGTTTAATAGCCACCAAACAGAGGGTCATCCACTTGGGGCAGCGGGTACATGTCTGAGGTTTAAAAATGAGAAGAGTGTCTGAAATACGTTTTAATCTGAATTAAGGGAAGAAGAGTTATTCCGTGTTGTGTCTGCCACACCTTGATAGACTTACCGGTGGGGCTGGCTAAGACAAACACACACACACATAGGCATGATGTCTAAAGATCTCTGTTTATTCTCAGCAAAATAAGTATTTTTTAAAGATCTTGGTTAGGTGCTGTGTCCCAAACATTTGCATTCTCCTGGTGAAACAAATGTGTTCTAGCAGACAAAAGTCGGATGTATATTCATCTGGATACAGGCCATAGAACGTGTTAACACACAAGGAGTCAGGAACCACTTTGAGGGAGCTTTTCTCAGGGCACAAGAATCTTCTCATTAGATTATAATACCTTACAATATGATAATATGTTACAAAGTCAAACTCTGAAATTTGCAGTTGATCCAAGTTGAAGCTGCTTTCATTCACCACTCACCACAGAATCTGCAGCACATGACTAAAATTCCTTACCAAGCTGTCAGTTTGGGGATGGTATATTGAGGTTAAGATCTGTTTCACCTGCAACAGTCAACAAATATCTGCCACTAATTTAGACATATGCATAGTACCTTTGTTGGTGAGAAACTCTTTTGTTAGACCTGCATGACTGAAGAGTAGCATCAGCTGACAATGTTTTTAGAGGTGGCTTCCTGGAATGAGACAGTTTCTGGATACTGGGTGGCATAGTCTACCATGACCAAGATGTAGCCCATTGCCTTGGGAGTGGTCAGTCAGGTCCATACCAATACATTCAGATGGCACTCTGAATGGGCAGATGGATGATAATGCTGCTTTGGGAACCACATCCGCAAGTTCTTTATTTTGGTTTCGAGCCCCAGCCAGTGGATGTGATCTCAGATTTTTTCCATGGTATTTTGGTTCACACTGAAGTGATCACCAAGAGGATGTATGGCATCACAATGTCGACTTTCCCTTAGGGCACCAACAGGAGACTGCTTGGTTCTCCTCTACTCTCTGTATGGTAGTGTAACAGTCCTCCATGAATAAGACAATACAATGTCAGCATAGGCTGACTGCCATTCTCGGCCTTTCCCTCTATTTCTTTGCACATCTTTTTCTGCTTCTGGGCAAAGCTGCCATCTCATGTAACCTGCTGAGACAGGGAGAGAAGTGAACTAGAGGGAGTATGCTGCTCACCTTGAGCCTTGGCATCTTCGCTTTCATCATGGGTCTGGGCAATCCACGCTCGATGGGATTGCGTATTTCCTTTTCCACTGTTTGTTTTCTTCTTCTCCCATGTTTTCTCAGCGCAACCAGACTATAGATACACATAACCTGTCATTAGTTAGGTTTACATGGACATTATTTATTCAGTTAAATTATTGAAATAATTCTGAATAGAGGTATTGAATAAATTCCAAACATAGATGTTCCTACTATAAGTATGCTAATCTGGTAAGATGGACATTTACATGGAAACTTGTCACATCACCTGTTATCATGTTAATGAGCGGAATGTATTTATTTATTCGACAAGACAGAAAGGATTGGCTTAAACATTTACATGCTTAATATTTACCTATTGAATGTATTTTCAAAGGCTTATACCACCTCTCTCATTCCCACTTAAATTCCATTCCAGTCAAGATTGATCTCAGTGAAGTGACATGTTGCATTTTTACTCTGAATAATTAATATGATTATTAATGAAATATTAGAGTCCATGTAAATGCACCTATCGACTGTTCTATCACAAGAAGAAAAATTATGCTGTGAAGATACAGTACTGGGCCCGGTTTCTCGAAAGCTTCTTATCGCTAAGTAGTTCTTAAGTTGTACCTTAACCTCTCTCTTAACTTTATGGCACATTTCCCGAAACGTTCTTACGCTAAGTATCTCTTAGCTAAGTCACACGTTCGTAAGGTTGGTCTGGACCAACCTTAACTCATAGTTAGCGTAGTTTCAGCTCAAGACGCTAGTCGCCGCCACTGAGCAGCAGTCTTTATAAATCAGCGGTGTATGCAAACACATTATGGCACGTTATTAAATTATGGTCGTATTAATGATGGAATATACTGTAGACCTGTTTAAGAATGTTATTTTATTTGATATCAGAACTAATAGAGTGACTTTTAATTAGCCTATTTCATAATGTGACTAACGCATTAAAATCGGCAATCACAATTAATATTAAACAGCTGGTGAGCAATTTGGGAGCGATACAGCGTGGTGTTGTGTTAAACTGAAGACGGTGCTGTCCGTGGAGCCATGTGAGTCATGTACATTTTTCCTTTAGACAAAACTTCAGCCCTTTTCATATTTTCCCCGTGGTCGTTATTAAAAAAAATATTTCAATAAAAGTTTTGACTCCTAAGGCAACAGATTATGGAGCTTCTTGAGCTGCTCAGACCTGCGCGTGCCAGACCAACTTACACTCTCCGTCCCGATGTCCAGCTGCTCACTGCTTTTTGTTTAAAATATGTTTCATTGATCATTAGCCATTATCCATAACTTTATGGGTTTTTCTTTTGACACGTTTTATTTTTATGAAATTTGATTTAGTTAAATGAGAAAATAACCATGGGAGTTTCAAACCCCGATTCCATTCATTTTTCTGTGTGATTGTAATGTTTAATATCCCTACAGTATTCACTTACTGTATGCGGTGTGACTCGCTGTGAGATGCGGTGTGTTATACCCCTATCTCACCTGCACGGTCTCGCGCTGTGGCCGTAGGCTTGATCATGATTCACCCCGAGTTTTTGCGTTGTGATTACGTTTCCATCTTTCCGCGTGAAAAATTCAACGTTTAATTTTTTGCTGGTCCTCGCGGAAGCTTGCAGACTTTGCAGAACTTCGCGGAACGTTAAAGGAACGTCGTGGGCAATCGCGGCAGCTCACGGAGATGAGTCAGGCTGCACAGGTGAGAGAGGGGTATTAGGCACCGTGATCCACCTCGAGTGACCGGCGCCCGACGGTCCGCGAAGATCTGCAAGGTCCGCGAGCTTCCACATGTTAAACATGTTTATTTTTTTTGCGTGGTAAAATGGAAACGTAATAACAGCTCCAAAACTCGCTCCGAATCATAATGAACCGCACTTACGGGCCCGTGTGTGAGATAGGGGTATTAAACCTCCACTCTGTCATCTCATCGTATTCATTCCATAGTGCGTTATACAACCTCAACAACTGACACTTCACATTGTTTCTGAAGCTGGTGAAGAGTGTTATCAGCTGTTTGTCCATCAACTATGATTGTAAACCCGTTTCACGGCCACATGTTACATGAAAATATTATATACTGTATTATATTATTATATTAATTAATATTAATTCATATATTTGTCTATTATGACGTTATTGTTAAGTTAACACATGTCGAAATAAACACTATTAAAAGAATTTAGTGCAATGTTTAATTTGCATAGTCTTTCTTAACGCTGTCATGAAAAAGGAGTCAAAAATCGATTCCTGAGCAACCGATGTCCGCTAATTCAGGACCTTCACTGTAGACAGCGCCGCGTAGGCAGCGACTTAAGAAGACTCCTAAGAGACAGTTCGAGAAATACTCTTAGAAAAGTTATCACTTAACGTAAGATATATCTTAAGAGTCTACTTAGCGCGCAAATAGTGTGCGTTATCGAGAAACCGGTCCCTGGATAATAAAAGATGCTATGATTACATCAAACAAGCAAGGTGATATTTAGTTAGACAATAATCTATGAAAGACTACTTCTAAAACACAATTTACTTAAAGCTTATTTTAAATAGCAGATTATATTGGGATATAATTAAATGACAAAACTGTTGCATTGCAAAGTCACGCTATGCAAATGAATTAAGTACCCTTTAATCATTTGCTGTATGATTTGCAAGTCAAAACAACAGGCCTTTTTACTTGGTCGGGGATTTCATAAATGTCTCAGTTGGCTGATAGTTTTGTCTTTATTTGTCTAATTTATTTTGATTGTTTTCCAACATGCCTGTTTCATTTTTTTTGACAACATGCAATTAATTACTATGCAAATGATTTCAAGCAACACCCGCACATTTTGCCAAGACATGGCATTGTTTCACTTCAAATTTCAGAACGCTGTCAAAGACAGTTTCACTCATGTGTTTGTGAGCATAGGCAATCACATAGAGGACTTGAGTTGACATTTTTCCATTGTCAGGGAATGAAGAAGTCTTAAAAGTAGCTAAAAGTAGCAATATAGGACACACACCTGCTAGTCCAGGTGCCCTGCTCTCTTACTCAAGTGATTGATACAAATTTCTCTGGAACTAAAAATGAAAAATGAGCCAGAAAATGAGACCTGCTGGCTTGATATACTTCTTCTATACTTCCTCTCTCACACACACACACATGCATACGCACACGTACATGTACACACACACACACACACACACATACACACACACACACACACCTCTTGCTGAAAGAGCCACTGTAATTAGCAAATACACTTTTTCATGAAAGAGTGTGCTTGGTCTGCAATATTGTTTAGGTGGTATATGTCAATGTCATACAGTGGAACCTCGGATTATGAGCATAATTGGTTCCGGAAGCGGGTTCGTATTCCAAAACACTCGTAAACCAAATTTAATTTTCCCATAAGACATAATGGAAACTTTAATTATTCGTTCCACAGCCCAAAATAATTAATACAGAAAAATTATTAATACAAAATATAAAGTAAAAATAAAACAAATTAACCTGCACTTTACCTTTCAAAAAAGTAAAAATAAATCCCGACAGATAAATGTTTCCGTTGTGCCCGCAGGTGCTGTGTGTGTGTGAGGCTAGAGTAAGTGGAGACTCTTGCTTTCAGCCCCTCCTGTCTCCCCCTCCAAACTGCTCGATGTCCGTTCTTTTATTTTCTGCATTGTCGGGCTATAGTACAAACTTTCGGGTGGATCCTGCACTTAAATCCAACAAAAAAATCTACTGAAGAACTCAGGCTCTATGTCCTAGCTTACATCTTGCATCACACACACCGGACTGCATTACCCACACTGCATCTCCCGCACTGGACTACACTTCCATTAACAGCGGTCATAAATGAACGACTCTCTCCCACTACACTGTTTTATCTGAAAAAATAACAATAAACATCACTAATGACACTCGCGTGAGCGCAAACTAACGGAGTCACTGCTGTAAAGTAAAACAAACAAACAAATGAACCCGCACCTTACCTCTGTGTGTGTCAGAGCAGAGTGTGTGTCTGTTTTGTGTTCGGAAGTGCGTGTGTACAGCGCGTGTTCTTCCTCAGCTTATCGCTGTGTGTGTGTGTGTGTGTGTGTGTGTAAAAACAAACTGTATATTTTAGACACTATACTGACATACACTTTAGATCCATAAAAATCAACAGATGCACCAATAAAGTGACTTTATTATGACTCAGCTGTATTTTGTGTCTAATGTTAAGTGAACTGTGAAATTCATACAAAATGATCTATAGTAATTGACAAACAAAAATGAAAGCTATGAAAATGTGAGCCTTGGACCCAGTGTCACTGAATCTGGTTTCAGGTAATTTGCTAAAACACTATCACTGACCTTCAGGCAATTAAACAAAGCGAAGCCTCTTGATATGGAGAGAGACTGAAATAATAGGAGTGCCTGAGGATTTCATTATGAGGAGAAATGGTGGTGTAAATGCAGTGACGTAAATTGGGCTGCTGTACTGGACGTAGATCATGTTGATCATTTGAAGTCGAGCAGAGATAGAGTACATCAATTTCATGTCACTATTCTTAAGATAGCTAAGGGCAGGAGCAGTTAAGGCAAGACAAAATACCGCTCTCAAATAAGTATACATTATCATTTCTCTAGGGGGTACATTACTGGGGAAAGGGCATGGTCATGTAAAATCAATGGTTTAGCATTTTTCTTAGTTCCCTAAGTGGTAAAAATATTTTAAAAGAAATTACACAATCAAGGAAAGAATGCGGGAGTGTTTTGTGAGCTAATACTGTAAACACAAAGAGGAGACGGTTTGCCAAAGAAGGTTGAGTGTAGGTTGTTTAGATGTGCACTGTGACTGCACATGTCCTTTCTGACTCTGTGGTGGAAAAGATGTTGCCATTTTAACTCCACTGCTCAAGACTTGCAGAGAAAACGTCTCGAGTTACTTTGCTGTAACCCTGTTCCCTGAAAAAACGGGAACGAGATGCTATGTGAAAAACGCTATGGGAAAATCTTTCTGCGTTGCCGGTTGTAAAGCATGTATGTATCAAACACACCAAATCTTGGCATATATAACCTCGGTCAGGTGACGTCATCTGATGAAGCGCACCTGCAGGTTATAAATAAGAGTGAACCGGAAACATTCCTCAGATCAATTTTGTCTGAAAGGACGTCCGGTCACGCAAGCAGTTCGGCATTGGAGCGCAGCATCTCGTTCCCGCTTTTTCAGGGAACAGGTTTACAGCAAAGTAACCTGAGACGTTCCCTTTCAAAAGCTACACTCGATGCTGCGTGAAAACGCTATGGGAATGAGAATACCAACGCCGCCGCACTGCAAGTGTCTGGACTCCCAAGGTTGTGTAGCATGTGCGCACAAAGGCCAAGGAGGTCTCAGAGCTAGCTCTGGGAGGCTGACTCGAGGACCCGTGAGCCCGGAGTAGCATTAACATGCAGACTATAGATTCACACAAATATGTGCGGAGAGGACCAACCTGCCGCATCACACACTGTAACACACAGGGACGCCTCTTGCCAGCGCAATAGATGAGGCAATCCCCCTAGTCGAATGAGCCCTGATTTCTAGAGGCGAAGTGTGACCATGCGCCTCATACAGTAGGCTAGGGAAATGGCATCTCTCACCCAATGTGACAGCGTTTGGCATAAAAAAGACTTACGCCACTGGCTAGTGTGGTGGACGTAAATCTAAAGCGTGTGTACTGAAGGCAGTAAGTGAAACCTTTCCTGCTCCGGAGCAGTAAAAGGCGGAAGACAGAAGGCTTCGAGGAAAACTCGGTGAGGATGCAGAATAGCTCTGACTAGGCCAGGGGCAAAGTCTAGGCAGGACGGGAAACATGCAAATGTCCAATTCTCTTGAAAGAAGTAACTATAAGAAAAAACATCTTGAGGGTCAGAAGCCAGACAGTCGCTGACTCTAGTGGTTTGGAAGGGGTGTAAACCAGACCCCATCAGTCAGAACATGACAAGCCAAAATAGTGGCTACGTACATTCTGAGGGTACTAGGGCATAAGCCCAGCTCTTCTTGGAGAGCTCCAGCACAGAAACAATTCGGCAGTGGACTGGATCTACATGTTTCGCCATGCACCACTTTCAAATACCTTTAGGGCAGAAATTTTTCTAGTGAGCTAAGGTTCCAGGACTCCCAACTTCATGTGCCCTGGAATGTAAATCGCCTTGAGGGACAGGAACTCGTCCTGTGCCCAAAGCAGAACATGGTGCGCTAGCTTATTCAAGCGGCGCGAGCACAGTCCGCCCTGGCGATTTATGTATGAGACTACCATAGTGTTGTCCACCCGCACTAGGACATGGTAGCCTCAACTGCTGGAGGAGGTGTTTCAGGGCTAAAATAAAGCCATCATTTCGGGGCAATTGATGTGCCATGTGAGAAGATGGCCTCTCCAGCTCCCTTGGGCTGGGCGGCCATCTAAGACCGCACCCCAGCCCATGAGGGAAGCATCTGTCATAAGCGTTTCGCAATGACAAAAACGGATGTAGAATGGGACCCAAAGTCAGAAACTTTGTATTCATGTGAAAATATGCGTCCTTCAGATCGATTGGATTTGAGAACAATCACTTTGACAGTCAGCATTTTGAACCTGTCTTATTTTGGATAGCAGTTCAGCCAGCGAAGATCTAAAATCGGAGGCAGCCACCCGTTCCATTTGGGAACCAAGAAATATGACTCTAGTAGCCTGACTCTCTGTCTGGTAGAGGAACATGTTCTATGTCCCTTTTTTCCAGCAATGTCTGTAACTCCAGAGTCAGAAGATGCGCCCTTTCCGGTTTGACAGGAGTGGAGACCACACCATTGAAACGCGGAGGGCGATGTGAGAACTGGATCGTACAGCTCTCACTACAGTGCTTAGTATCCAAGGAGATATACTTGGCAGTAGCGTCCACGCTGCCAGTTTCTCCGAAAGGGGCAAAGAACACTTCATCCTTGAGAGGAATTCTACACGCCCCTCCCCGGGGGGGAGGCACCCCCACGGTCCTGGGCGAATGAGCCTCAGGACTTCTTCGTGAAGAAGACAGTCCGTAGGTCTGACTTCTTTGAGGCGGATTGTAAAGGGTGGCACGCCGCACCCCAGTCTTACGAGGGGGTGCCCGGCTCAAAATGCTCTCTTTCTGAGCTTCACGCCTCGCGATAGTCAGACCCAGTTGGGACTGGGTGGCCGACATTCCCGACACTTGAGCACGGTGGGGAAGGAATTTCCCGAAGGATTGTACATATAAGTTCGCCTCCCAAACCTAGTGGCGACGTTAACGGCGTCATCAAACAGGGCAAGATGGGGGGATCAAGGAAGAAGGCACGATCCTTATCCTTGATTCCTGTGAGATTTGGCCACAGGTAACTCTTCGTGGAACACCATCGCAGCCAAAAACAGCCAATAGCACAGGCCGTTTGCTTTGTTGCACGAAGAGACAGGTCTGTGGCTCGGCGTAATTCCAGGAACGACGTTGAAGAGCCCCGCCAGTGCTCAAGTCTTTCAGCAAGCTTGCAAAACCGGTATGGTGTGCAGAAGAGCACCAGCCTGATCAGCTGCCTGAACGCATTTCCCCACCAGGGAAGATGTCAGTCTATGCGGCTTGGTGGGGAGTGTGTGCTTTTTCAGGGAGGATGACATCATCATATAACCGCGCCTTCGCATGAATAATATTTGAATAAATCGAAGTTGATGGCATGAAAAACACAGGATAAATAAGGCTTGAAAGAGTTAACTCGTCATGAAGGTTGCCAAGAAAGAAGGGAGAGAGAGAGAGAGAGAGCGCCGCTGAGGTTTCTCCCGACAGAAACCTGTCAGGTTTTTTTTTGAGCGCTTGGGGAAATCCCGCTTCTGCGGCCAAATACGATATGCGATCGCTCGATCGCATACATTACTTACCTGCAGTAACTCCTCCTTACCTGCGGAAGCGAGAGTATGTCTTTCCTATCCATTCACAAGAAGCACCGAGGCACGCTTGAGAAGTGGACGGAAAACTTCCTGATCTGGCGAGAATGTGAGAGAAAGGGGGATTCCCGTCTCGTGCACGCCTGCCAGATTGCACTGTTTAATCCAGGAAGTTCTGGGTGGCTCGCGCGCGAAGCACTCGAAACAACAGTGTGGAAATCGTGCTCCAAAAGAGCGGAGGTACAGATCTGCTAACAAACTCCACTAAATCAGTGAGTTAATGTAAGGATTTCTTGTTTGTGCTAGACCCCGTCTAGTCAGTGCTCAGCCTGTATTTTGCTTCCCGCCTGGATCCAGGGAACCCCTCAATAATACACAAGTCCGTGCTCAGTGAGACGTTCCAAGTTTATTGTGGGAGAGAGCAGTATATATAGCACACACACACAAAGAACCAAAGAAGAGGGT
The DNA here is from genome assembly GCA_030522415.1 of Channallabes apus. Taxonomy (NCBI): domain Eukaryota; kingdom Metazoa; phylum Chordata; class Actinopteri; order Siluriformes; family Clariidae; genus Channallabes; species Channallabes apus. Next base: position 26,749,112 of record CM060113.1, read on the forward strand.
GCAGAAGTGTTTACATTTGGTCAGGAATGTTTAGAAAAGATAAGGAAAAGAAGAACATAAAAATTAGGAGTAGCTCTGCATTTACGAGCGTTTAACAGTTTTACGACCTTTAACATAAACTACTATAGGATGTGTTTATTGAAAGTGCAGCTTGTGTCGAGGTAAGAGAAAGAAGTAACATTCTGTTCTCACGCACACAGAATATCATAAAACATACTAAAAATCAAATATTCCCTACAGTTCCCCCCTTTTATTCATAAGAAACATCGTTGAATAAAACTCAGAACTTTCAAGAAGTCGCCGGCGGATAATAGGTCATCGGACGCGGCGCAGGAACATAACCTGAAACATACTTATACAAAAGATTTTGCACACAGTGAAGAATGCATGGACCTAAAAGACACAACAGGTCTGAATCATTGGTATATCGCTTAGCGGTCCAATTAGCGAATCGCCAAAAAACCATTATCATGTGGATGAGGTTGCACTATGTACAACAATCTCTCATTCAAGATTAAGAGGACAAAAAGAAACTTCATTCTAAGGCAGGAGAGGTTACCACCTTACTCCAAGTGCTGTTCTATAAACTCTACAGAATGAAGTGTGACCAAAAGAATACACAGAAATATAACAGGTTGAGTGTAAACCTGTGTGTGTGAAAGATCTTGTTCGCAATGTCAAACATATAAATAACTACTAGTGGTGAACTATTGCCTTTCTTGACGCTACAGTGCTCAGAGTGCGGGCACGCCCAATCTGCACTCGTCCCACCTTACGAGGCGCTAAGACACCACCAGGAATGGTAAACTAATAGCAATAGTGAAATCGTCCCGTGGCAACCCAAGACAATCCCTCTGTGTCATGTCATGGGTTGGTCATCACTGCAGCACGTCTTCAGTCTAGGAAACAACAAAAAAATCACAGAGAAAGAAAGATAATAATACACAAACATTTATTCATCCTTTGATCTCACGCCGACAGGACATCTCTTCAGCCTAGTAGCATGGATCCACTGTGGAAAAAGATCAGTTAGGACAGCAGTACGAGTAATTGCGATTATTTCTGCTGGTCCGTCATATTTACAATCTCCCAGTTTTCTGGGGGTCAAAGATCTTACCAGAATAGTATCTCCCACATTAAAAGGATGTGTGGGTTTTGTTGAGGGTACTGGAGTCACATTAGCAATTCGTTCATAATGTTTGGTTAGAGTATCTATTAGAGCAGCAGAATATTCAGCAATATGTACATCAAGATCAGTTGTTCCTATCGCGGGTTTACCTTTCCTCCATGGCACGGGAAAAGGTCTGCCAAATATAATTTCATGTGGTGACATGTGCACATCTTTTCTTGGTGTCATTCTCATTTCAGCTAGAACAGCAGGTAACAGATCAACCCAGGTTTTACTCCCCATAGTTTGCATTGCTTTAGTCAGTTTTTCTTTCAGTGTCCTATTTGTTCTTTCTACTATACCTGATGACTGTGGATGATAAGGAATGTGAAAATGCCAGGACAGTGAAAGATATTTACACAAATTCTGTGTTACCTGTGATGTAAAAGGTGTTCCTTTATCCGAGTCAATAGCATGAGGAACGCCATAACGAGGTATTATTTCTTTCGCTAAGACTCGGGTCACCACCTTTGCATTCTCTCGAGCACACGGGAAAGCTTCCACCCACCTTGAAAACTTGTCTACCAAAACCAGAAGATATTTGAATGGGCCACATGCAGGCATATGTGTAAAATCAATGTGCCACTCTGCAAACGGAGCAGTAGGTAAGGGAAGACTTTCGTGTTTACCTAAACCCTTTGTCACATTATTCTGAGCACACACCAAACATCTAGATATTAATAAATCTATTGTTCCAAGCATGTTAGCTATGCAAAAGAGTTTTTTCATATCTTCCTTAACCCCCCTTCGTGCACGATGTGTAACACCGTGGAACTCGCGCACGAGGAACGGAAGACAATGAGACGGCAGGCACAAACGACCATCAGCACAGTACCATAAACCATCAGAAGCAACGTAGGCACCCTGAGCTTGCCAAAAAGAGGAATCATTCGGCGTGGCTGAAGCTTGCAAAGACAATAAATCTACATCGGGAATCAAAGAGCTAGCAAGAAAAGATGTATTGATCAAATCAGAACCAGAATCAGGAAAGAAAATCTGTTTTTGAGCTGCTTTTTTAGCAATACGATGAGCTAGCGAATTCCCTCGCACTTCTGTAGAATCACCAGAAGAATGAGCCTTAGTTTTTACAATAGCAAGAGTACCAGGTAGATGGCATGTGTCTATTAAATCCTGAACAAGGGAAGAATGAGAAATTAGCTTACCCTCAGCAGAACGAAAACCCCTGGATTGCCAGATGCGGCCAAAGTCGTGAGCGATACCAAAAGCGTAACGAGAATCAGTGTATATAGTGACATCTTTTACTTCAGAAAGAACACATGCACGAGTTAGAGCAAAAAGTTCAGCTGACTGAGCAGATGAGAAAGGGAGAGAGTAAGCTTCAATGGTTATATCTGGCAGTGCACACACAGCATAACCACAGAGAAATTTCCCATCATATGGTTTTGAACAGGAACCATCTACAAACAAAGTGTCACCAGTTGTTAATGGAGTAGAAGATAGATCAGGACGTATACTAGTGGAGTGAATAATCTCTGAACAACAGTCATGATCTGTGTCTATTAGCGTGTCGTCCTGTGCATTGATCAAGCGTGCCAGAGCATATCCGAGGGTGTCAAAAGAAGAGGTGGTTTTTATCTCTAAGTTACTTGTAGAACACAGGATAATCTCATACCCAGACCGTCTCTGAGCCGTCATGTGTTGTGTTTGAATGTTCTGCAGCACTTGTTTAACCTGATGTGGAGAATACAAAATTAAAGGATTAGAGAGAACAATCTTTTCAGCATCTTGTACCATCACCGCACAGGCGGCCACAGCCCTGAGACAGGCAGGCAAACCTTGTGCCACAGCATCTAAAGTTTTAGATAAGAAAGCACATGGTCTCATCCTCCCCCCATGCTCCTGTGCCAATACAGCAGAAGCGGTGCCCCCGTGCTCACACGCATATAGATGGAACGGTTTTTGATAGTTAGGCAGGCCCAGTGCTGGAGCAGAACATAGGGCCTTTTTCAGTTCCTTGTATGCCTCAATCATGTCAGCAGTCCATGTCAGAGGCTGTTGGAGCGGATCATTGTGTGAGATGGCTGTCCTGATGCGTTTATCGTAGAATGAGCAGTCAGGAATCCACTGACGACAGTAGTTGATCAGTCCCAGGAAAGCCATGAGAGCATGTTTAGTGCTGGGACGTTTAGTGTCGAGAATAACCTGGATTCGTTCCTTTGAGAGCCCTCTTTGGCCTTGGGAGAGTTCAAAACCCAGGTATTTTACAGTGTCTCTGCAAAACTGTAATTTAGTCTTTGATACCTTGAAACCCTTCTGTGCCAGGTGTTTCAGGAGACAAATGGTGGCTTCTTCGCAGATGGCAGGCGAAGCGGCAGACACCAGTAGATCATCCGCGTAAGATAGGACAACAGAATCAATGGGGAGAGTTAGATCACCAAGTGCATCTCTTACTACAGCCGAAAAAACAGCCGGTGAGTCAACACAACCCTGCGGAAGACGAGACCAGGTGAACTGCCGCCCCCTGTGGGTGAAGGCGAACAATGGCTGTGTCTGCTCTTACACAGGAACACTGAAGAAGGCAGAGCAAAGGTTGATAACAGAGAAATGCGAATGATGACAAGGTATAGAGGAGATGATGGACATCACATCAGGCACAACAGGTGCTACAGGGACAATTATGTCATTTATTTTTCTCAAATCTTGTGTAAATCTCCACGTACCATCAGGTTTCAGTACTGGATTAACAGGTGTGTTATAAGAACTTACACATGGTTTAATAACACCCTGCTTGAGCAATGAGCTTAAAATTTCATCTATTCCTGAGGCCTTGGCCTCAGAGAGTGGATATTGTTTGATGTACACAGGTTGCAAATGTTTTAATTTAGCTTCATAAGGAACACAGTGTACTAACCCCACCTCATCCTTATGTTCAGCCCACAGACTGCTCGGCACACATTCAAGGGCAGCAGGAATAGAGCTGTTCTGTGAAAAAAGGAAACAATTATTTACACGCATATTTGTGAGGTGGGAAAAAGGAACTGAATCAGGCACTTCAACAGTGAGTTTTGCGCCAGAAAAAGTCAAGGACATGTGTAATCTGCTCATTAAATCGCGTCCTAGCAGATTAAAAGGACAATCAGGCATACAGACAAAACGATGAGAGAGATGAATTCCCTTATCTAAAGGACATGTTACAGTTACCTGAGGAGTGAAATAATTTCGTTGAGCAACCCCTTCAATTCCCACAGAGCTGATACTTTTATTCGAGAGCGGTCCCTCATAATCACGACCTAAAGACGACATTGTAGCTCCCGTATCCACCAAAAAAGAGAATACAGAACCATCTATACACAATTCTATAAAGGGCAACTCATTAACCTGAGGTGACTCGAAAGTACAAAGTAACATCGCGGGGCTGGAACTCTGCGGGCATCCCTATGCATCATATGCTCCTACCTGCATCCCTGAGAAGGGATTGGGTCTATATTGCTGCTGCTGTTGTTGTGGTTGTACTCGCTGTGGTGGCTGCTGTGAAGGATTAGGAGAAAACACCTTATTAGCATCATGCCACTGATCATCATTCAATCGATTGTACACATTCTGTCCACTACGTCCCTCATCAAGGGCCTTCGTGCGACATTCACGAGCCCAATGACCTTCTTTATAACAATAATAACAATAACCAGATCTACGGGGTGCACTCTGACCCTGCAGACCTCCTTTACCTCTTCCACAGCCTCCTCTACCCCCCTTTTTTCCACCTCTGTGTCCTTCACTCTCCACAAACAAACATGCCACTTGTCTGTTTTCTAAAATACCGTCTCCTTCCAGTGTTCTCACACGCTCACCTAATTTTTTAATAGTTGTTGTAGAACGGTCTGACAATTGAAACTTTAAAATCTTCATGATTTCTGGTCGACAATTATTCAAGAAGGTGGTAAGAAAAAGTGGGTTAGGGTTTTCTTCAGGGAGGGGCATACCACCCAAAAGGGACCAGGTCTCTCGAAACCTCTCCAGAAACCTGGATGTGGTCTCACTCTTTTCTTGTTTACAATTAGTTACCTGTGACAGATCCTGACTAGCTTGTTGACGTGCAAGAAGATAAGTAGTTAGCTCATCTTTTAAAAGTTTCATAGCCTCATTAGAATTACCCCAAAGAAAATCATATTCCTTCTTTTTTCGTCTCCCCCCTCCCTCTACGTCTTCATGTTTCACCACTACAGTCCATCTGTCTTTTTCAGGATCTAAACATTTTACCGTCTTTATCAAATCAGCCTCATCGTACCCATCTCCCAAAACCGATTGCAAAATAAAGCGATAATCCGCACCCACGAGCTGACAGTGCCTGGAAGCCTTTATCAGCATATCAACAAAATGCAAAGGTTTGTTGGGAGAAGGGAGCATCTTAATAATGTCCTTCAGCGTGCTTACGGATGGTGGAAGGATTTTTGGACCCTTTGGTCCCATAGAGAAAACAAACGCAGTGTTTTCTTGTCGAGGTTTGGGGCGAGACCTCTCATCCGGACCTTCATCGTCCGAGTTATCAAAATCCTCACCATCAGTATCCTCGGGATCATCCGAAAGAGGGCTCTCAGGAGTTCGTCCTGACACCCTCTTGGGAGTCTTTCCCTTTCCTGAGGCACACACTTCCGACGAAGGTGAGCACGGTTTTGTGGGTACGGGAGAGACAGGCACAGATGGGCAGCTCACAAAAGGATTAGTGGGATTCAAATTATGATAAATTTTCTCAATTATTTGTTGGTTAGATGCTGATGTTACTATGTCAACATGATATGGAGGAGGGATCGGAAAGGTTGAATGAACGGGCGGCTTGAATTTAGTTTCGGATGTGACCTTTGGAATCTTTTTCTTCTGTATTTTAGTTTCTTTTATGTCTAAGTATTTATCCCAAAGAGCTTTCATTTCTACCCATTTTTGATAACATGAACCCATGTAAGGATAATCCCATCCTGGGTCACCCATACCCTCAAATATCTGAGAGTAAGCAGAGGCTAGATATTCAGGCTTAAAAGTACCTCCGCGTGGATAGGTTAAAAATTTAAATTGTGGTTCAGTCCACCCTGATAAATTATCAAGCCAAGGTGTGGTAAAATAAGTGAGTCCACACCTATTCATCCAGTCGCGCGGAACCTCTTCTGGGTCTGGCTTTGGATAAGTAGTTGTGTTCTTATTACCCATTTTATAAATGTGAATTAACCCGCGACAGAAAGAACCAATATCTTCAACAAAAAACACACAATACAACAACAAAAGACAACAAAAAGAACTCAACAAAGACAAAAAAACAAAAAAGAGCGGGCAACAGAATACAGCTTCCACACTATGCTTCAGTTCAAGGAACCTTTCAGAAGCGAGCGCGCGCTATACTGGCGTAAAAGCCACAAGACAATCCTCCCCCGTACTATATATGGTCCAGATACCAAAAACCAGGGAGCGTGCTTGCTCTATCCTTATAGAGAAAAATAAAAAAGCAGCACTCACCTGATTAGAGGTATCCCGGACGAGCCCCCAAATTGTAAGGATTTCTTGTTTGTGCTAGACCCCGTCTAGTCAGTGCTCAGCCTGTATTTTGCTTCCCGCCTGGATCCAGGGAACCCCTCAATAATACACAAGTCCGTGCTCAGTGAGACGTTCCAAGTTTATTGTGGGAGAGAGCAGTATATATAGCACACACACACAAAGAACCAAAGAAGAGGGTGCAGAAGTGTTTACATTTGGTCAGGAATGTTTAGAAAAGATAAGGAAAAGAAGAACATAAAAATTAGGAGTAGCTCTGCATTTACGAGCGTTTAACAGTTTTACGACCTTTAACATAAACTACTATAGGATGTGTTTATTGAAAGTGCAGCTTGTGTCGAGGTAAGAGAAAGAAGTAACATTCTGTTCTCACGCACACAGAATATCATAAAACATACTAAAAATCAAATATTCCCTACAGTTAATACTTTTAAATTCGCTTGCACACATCACAATACGGTCCTGAAGACAAAAAGATCTGAGGAATGTTTCCGGTTCACTCCTATTTATAACCTGCAGGTGCGCTTCATCAGATGACGTCACCTGACCGAGGTTATATATGCCAAGACTTGGCATGTTTGATACACACATGCTTCACAACCGGCAACACAGAAAGTTGTTCCCATAGCGTTTTCACGCAGCATTGAGTGTAGCTTTTGAAAGGGAACAGAATGAACAAGAGCAATCTACAGGGTTTTTATGGGTGAATAAGCAGGAAAGGAGATGAGAAAAAGAATCAGTATGGAGGATTGGGGTTGAAGGTGTGGGTACAAATGCTAGTGGGGGTGCTGTGTAATAACAGAGCAGAGGTCCCACCTTGAGAGATGAGAAGCTCAATGAACATCTATGGAGGTCAAGAGAGTCCACATGTTTGCACTAAGAGGAGATAGATGTCTTCCTGGTTTAATACTCAACCATACAACTATACAGTAGCACAAAGGGCAGCATCAGGGCTTGGCTTAAAAAGCCACAGAGGAAATAATGAACTGGAAGTCAATGTAAACTGTCATATTTACAGGAATGAAGTAGAATGAACAACATACTGTGAGCAAACATAGACTGGAAAATGCAGTTTAGACATTTTCAGTTGAAGCAAAAGGACACCAATATTTAAATTCTAACAAAGCATCTTCCCATCTAATTATTTATCATTGAAATCTTTTTTTATTCATTAAATGTACAAACCTAATGCTCATAAAGAAGTATGCCTGTGGGGCTTTGATCACATATCCATCACGTGTAAAATTCTATCATTATAATACAATAAAGTTTAACATTAGGAATCTAGTAAATTTTGCAAATTAACTAGAAGAACCTGCACACAAACTATTTAAACAGTGTGCACAACATACATAAAATAAGTGATAAGTAAATTGTGGTCTTCGAAAATTCAAACTGAGCGAAAGAAAGAATAAAATGTGCTCGCTCTCAACATCAGATCCACATGATATGTGCATACAAGTTCCTGTCTCAAAAGAAACTAAAAACCATTTAAAAAAAAAAGAAATACAGTATATAAAGAGTGGTTCTGTCCGACATTCTTCTTCACGTCCTGAGTCATAAGTACCTTATGTGTACAAATTAACCAAAACATGGAAGAATTTTCTCATATTAACCCAAAATGTGAAAACAAATTGTACCCCATGTGCTAGATGCTAGATGTAGTAAAGCGTGGTCATGATATGTCGTTTTCTTTCTTTACAAGCATGCTACTCTAGGGCCTACTTTCTACAGCATACTAGCAAATGTCCATTACAAAGGGTTAAAGGCTATTTTCCCTAACCCCTTCTGTCTCTGGTCTTATATAAAAAAAAATCACACTTCAGGTGTCAAGAAGTCTCTGTGCTTGCCATCAGCAAGCTAAAAGTCTGGTTTCAGCATTGCAATGTTAGCGGTGGCAGCACGGTGGCTTAGTGGGTAGCAGGTTCCCCTCATGCTTGGTCGCTTTCCTCCGGGTTCTCCGGTTTCCTCCCACAGTCCAAAAACTTGCAGATTATTCAGAATGTTGACTAGAGGTCCTATCATGGTGGAATGGGAATAAATATAATGGTCAGTGGTCACCAGTTTATAGTTGGACTACAGAGGTTCCTAGATGGATGGATGGATGGATGGATCGATGGAATGTTATGTTGTCAATGTCATTATGTTGTAAGACAGGACATTTAAGGTGAGAATTTCCATCCAAAATAATTAACTTTACCAATACTTTCAATATGGTTTGGTTGCTAAAGATGATACCTCCTCTGGCCCATTTTTGTTAAACACAATTACAGAGCAGGTAGTAAATTTTTATGGGCATTTATTCTTGCATTTGAGCACATAAAACTAAACTAAAAAAAACCCCACACAATTTTATAATCACAGTTTTAAAAGTATAATAATGAGAAAATCACTTTAAAAAATCTATCTGTCTAGTATGATCATGGTGAAGGTGATATTTACAGTTTATTATTGTATGGCACTTCCAGTGCCAACACCAAATGTTTCCCTTAGAGGTAAAACTGGGACTTGTGAAATTTCTTGTGAATGAAGGTATAAACCTGATTGACTTTTGCAGACGACTTGAAGCAGATTACAGTGATAAGACTCTTTGCCACTGTAAAACATTTGAATGGTGGAAATGTAGTAAAGAAGGCTGTATATCTGGGAATGATGATCCTGGTCGAGGTGGCCCGGAGCCAGAGTCATTCATGTGAAAATCATATGTTCATGTGGCCGGAATGCCTTATCGATTAAAATCGATGAATAACTTGCGGTGGAGATGCATCTATCTACAACACTTTTGCATTAAAGGGAGTTATTGTCACATCACCTGTATAGTCCAGACCTTCCTCCAAGCCATTTCCACATGTTTGGCTCATTAAACCAGTTCTTGGGAGGCCAGCATTTCAGACGTGAAGTAAACAGTCCGATCATGGCTTTGACATACTGAGAAAACATTGAAGGTACCTTGATGGTATTCAGGCAGTAGTGAAGCACTGGGATGAGTGCATCAGTGTATCAGGGGATTATATTTTCAAAAATAAAGGTAGTTTTTACTCTCTGTGTTCCATTATACTGCACAATCAGAAGTTCTGGTTGAATCTACTTGAATCTCCCTTGTATATACTTTATGAATAGAATGCACAGGGCCTGAACGTGCATAATTGTTTTTCTCTTTACTGTCACTCAAAGTAATTGGTAGAAAATTCTGTGTGTCTGTTAGCTCATGTACACAGGATAGGGCTGTTAATGTTTTTCTCCAAGTGTTGCAGCTGCATTGTGAAGAGGCTATGACTAAATTAGGAGAAAAGATATTGGGTGAAAAGTGAGCAAGTTTTAAATAGTCTTCTCCTCTTCTTTTACAGGCTCACAAAAGACATTCTTGTCCATTAATTTATACTGAAAAAGCCATTTTCTAACCATCAATTCAAAGGCATTTCCTCTTTTACTCCATACAGCTCTACATATGTATGATAGCTTTGTACTCATGAACATCCCTGTCTGTACAGCAAGGCTCTTGTGGTATATTAACATCTAGCCAAACTGACTGAGCTGAACAATTCCAAGAACGTGAACTGAGAAACACAATGACCACCCACTGCCCCATATCATTTTTTTTTTTTTTCGCTCAGCATGTAAAAGGAACAACTGTTTCCTATGATCATTTGCAATGATGATAGTGCTTGGCTGATCTCCCTGGCCAGTACCATTTCTTTGCCAGTGGCATTCTTCATGTCCAGTACAACCATTTCATTGTGTCATATGAAAATAAATTCAGACTGAAAAAAAATTGCAGGCTGAACTAGGTATGTGATCAATGAGTAACATAAACAGATTTTGCACATGCAGGACTACAATTTAATTTTCTTATGATTTTAATTAAACATTGCGTTCAGCAGAAATACTGTAAGCAAAGTTAATTTACTATTTACCAGATAAATTACAGTTCTTATATACTGTATACAGTAGTTTACAATTCACTGGTGCATGATGGTCTCATTACGGTGAGGCTGACAATAATATTGCTATCGCTCACCATGTAATACTCCTACATATGCCCTAACCTCAGAATTAATAGAGACATTATCACCTTAGTAGTCTCAAAAACAAGTTGCTCAGCATGAATTATCACATTTGAGAGTTATGAACCTTCATAACTGCCAACAGTCTGGCACAAGAAAAAGAGGATGTGAGTTATACTGACACATGGGCACAACTATAAATTTTTGTCCCTCTAAAATGGATAATAGTTCCTTTAATAGATAGACTTGTTTTGTTTTATTTTAATACTGTACATGGGTCTATGTTATACTGTATAAATATATCCCAAAACAGCAACATATGGTATAAAGGCATACCTTGTCCTCTAAAAAGCATAAGGACACCAAAAGTACACTTTTGTAATTGGAGAAATTGTAAGAAAAACAGAAACAGATGGCAGTTACATCAAAAAAGAAAAAGGTGGCAATACTTCCATGCTATCTTTGGCTTGCCCTTGCTTTGGCTGTCATTCTTTTTCTTTCTCTGTGTAAAATCCTGGATTAGACAGGCATGGCAGCCAGTTCCATGTTAATTCTCTTGGCCTTGGGGATCGAAGCTCTTCTTCACCATCCAAACAATAAACAAGACAGCATCTCATTTGAAATAAGCTCCTCTGAGCAAATATGAAAAGACTAAACAAATATAGCCACCAACATGCAGAAGCTGATCCCAGCAGTGATTGCTTTGGGACTCTCCCATTATGTTGAAGTTGGAGAACAATCACCTGGTTTGTTTTGATTATATAGGTAGTGTTTTGAGGTATAAGTACTTTATTACCCAACTTAAGGTATGTTTTGGGAACCCGATCTTAAGCATTCCTGTTTTACTTTCCTGTGCTTGATTTTAAACATCTGTCAAGATGTCATTTTTGTACATTCACTTAATCTAGCAAATTATTGTCCATGGGCACACAAAATGTCCTATAACCATGCTATTTTTTGCTGATTATATATTCTTGCGGGAGAGATTTACAGTATAATGGCTTGCAAAATAATACTAAATAAACACTAATATGCTGTGGATTTATAGTGTTTTTGCTAAATAATTCAAAATTCACACTGATATGAACAAACAATTTTGCCAAAATATTTGTGATGCAAAGAAAATATGCACAAAATATGCTTTACAGTCTGTAAGAATGTTTCGCATATTTTACACAAGCTTCCAGAATGGGTTTATTTCATTTTGCACTCTAATTCGTCTTCTTCATCTGCATATTGTCTTTACACTGTAAATCGTCCCTCATGTACAAATGTTCATACATATATTGACCAAATTATTATTGCCTGAAATATTCACCTTTCCTTTTATTAGTTTTAATAAATAAATAAAAAAATTCTGTCCCAAAGGAATTTTCTTTGTCAATTTAAATTCATATTAAATTAACCAATTAGATTTGAGAATTCAACGGTATGTTAAAATTAATGAACTGCACATAAATATTTGTGCAAAATTTGCTACCTTATAGTTTATTTCTACCTCGTCTGTCGGTTTCAGATTCTCTGTCTCTGTCAAAACCCTGCCTAATGTGGGAATAATTCAACATACCATGGCATTAACTAACATTTTTAACATGAACGTGCTGTTCAACAGCGAGTAGCTCACAGTAAAATGTAATTAAAATCAAGGATATTGATTACCCCTCAGGACAGCCTATGAATAACAGCGACCATAAATAAGAGAAAAGGATAGGTGAGGTGGCTGATTTATGTCTGCACTCCTGCAAACTTGAGAATAAATTATTTACAGTCATGTCCTTATTGAGTTATGAAGCTTCTTTGTGAACAAAATAATTGCAGCCCCTCTGTCATCTACTTGTTATGTTTATTCCTAAAGAAAGCCTCAGTTGCTGTGCTTGTGCCCAGAGGTCCATGTAACTGAACAGGTCTTGTTTATTGGTGTTGTTTGTGCTTGCTGGTTTTTAATGGATCCTGAAACATTAAACTGCAGAAAACATCCATCAAGGTATATGAAAAACTGTATGAGGTTATCTGGCAGGGAAAGGTTATTCCAAAAAGAAGCCCACTACGTTAATTTAAACACCGAAAAACTAGACAGAAAAGATCAATGTGTCATGTTCTGTTTCGGTGTAAATATGCAGTGGGAATCCTTTTTCTGACATAAATAGCACTTGTCTCTAGTGGCATTACGGTGACTGTATAAAGCCGTATTTGCTGTTTGTATTTAGGAAAGAGCAGTTGTAGATGAAATCATATCAGACACTTCAAAGCCACACAGACACAGAATCAGCAGTGTACATCTGTGCTGATGCATCAAAGAGCTTTTCAGCTGAGGCCTGAGCAGTTTTTTTTTGAATGGCTCAGTTAAAATTTTGTCAGATATGTGTTGATTCAGTCACTTATCAGCAAATTTCAGTGTGTAGTGATATGTGAAATTTCTACTGAGCATTAAGTAAAATGACAGCAGAGTGCAAATTAACTGTCTGTTGCTTTGCTTGCTTACTTGCTTGCTTATTTATTTATTAAACAGGCTTTAATGAAAACACATGGACAGGATTGTTAATCCTATTCACGTGCACAAATATTGCCTATCCCAGAGGACTTGGGGCTCTAGGCAGAATACACCCTGAACAGGGTGCTAGTCCATAGCCGAGCACACACACACTACGGGCAATTTGGAAATGCCAATTAGCCTGCTCCACCTGTGAATATAACTGTGGGAGGAAACCAGAGCAGCCAGAGGAAACTTGCCAAGCATTGGGAGAACATGCAAACTCCACACACATAAACCCAAGGTGGGACTTGAATCCTCGATCCTGTGGGAGGTGCGATGCAACAGTACTAACCACCATGCCACTGTGCTGCCCACTCAGATCTCACTAACTGACAACTGACATCAGTCTCAGACTAATTTAATTACATTATTTTAACACAGATCTAGTGAGAATAGTGGTGAAACGTCTGAACTTCACAGAAGAAATCAAGTCAGAAACAACATGAATGTCTATGATCAGAGATCGCTTAAACACATACAGTACAGTATGAAAGTGGCATTTTAAAAAACTGGGAGCAGAAGTGAAGCATATAATGAGAACTTACAGGACATGGACTAAACAGAACACTAGTTGTTAGAGAGGCAATTTGGGAGGAAAGGCCTCAATTTGCTACTGTAGGTACACCAAAGATTGGTCTTTGGAGCAATGGAAAAAGGTTATTTGGCCTGATGAGCTCAGATTGACCCAATTCCAAAGTAATGGGAGCATCATGGTAAGACATTAAGCGAAAGCAATGCACCTACAGTATGCATTCTGTATAAGCCACTGGAGGCAGTGTTATGCACTGGGTTGCATCAATAAATAAAATTAAGTCAGTTGACTAACTGTATATACTGAATACCTTTGTTATTTAATCAAATAGTTTTTCTTTCCTAATAGCACAGGTGTATTCCAGGACAACAATAGCAAGTTTCATCAGACTCAAGCTTTAAAATAATTTTGATAGTCCTAACTTTAATAATATTGACCATCTTTGGGATGTTCTGGAAAAGCCTGTATTTATACTATAATCTTGAGATTTGAATAAAATGGATGCAATAAAAAATATATTTGTTGAATTTGTGCATGTTGGAAATATTTTTACTTGCTACCATATATGTGGTCAAATTATAGATCAGTTACTGTACCCAATAACCTACATGTTTTCTTATTATTGAATTACTTTCAATAATTGATCTATACGTATAAGCAGGACATCCTGGGTGATACAGTAGGTACAATCCCTAGATACACAGACAAAGCCATTCAGGCAGCTGGTCACAGAATAGAGCTCAGTTTGAAATAGCTTTCATCTGTACTCTGTCTCCATGCCACCAGAAGCAGCACAGTGAAGGGTGAAGGACATCCCTCTCCATCCCCCCATAACTAAGCACCCCCCCCACACACACACACCCCTGTTACTGTCTGCCACAAACACAGAGACAGGGAGATAAACATGTTTGCTATTGTCCTGATAGTGCTGTAATATCAATGCAAACCCCAATATAGAGGCTTTACAAAAGCAATCTACATCATAAGTATTCATGTAATCACTTTGCCTCTTATACAGCACACAATGAGAAACATTAGCAGTACAACATAGCACTTAGCAGTGCAATGTAACACTCCAGACATCAATGACCTCAACAATGATCTCAAATTCAACAGTGAGTGACTGAGACTGATTTACTGAACTAATTAACCATGTATGAAGGTGCTAGTGTGAGTTATATTATGGTAATAAATACACATTTACATGCAAAAGAATATTGCTGACAATTGCACCATTTTTCACTCTCTGTTTTCAGACACTGCAAATGCAACTGACCAACAAATGATGGTAAGATTATGGATTGATTCAGAATTATGCTGATCTTCATGAATAAATAATATTCTATTCTATTCTAAAAAGAGCCTTAGGAGACATACAACACCTTTAAAGTGCTCACATTGACTATTTAAGGACAGATTATTTTTAGAAAAACTGTCAGATTTCAGAGTTGATGGGGATTTAAAGATTCCCTGCTCCATCCTGGTCTCGTCATTATCTGAAACAATGCATTTTGAAAGAGTCGACTGGGATATTACTTTACATGGAGAAAGCTTGATGTGGTGAGTGACCATGCAAACCCGATCACTTTGTAAAAAGCTTTTTGATTTCCCTTTCCCCACCGCACTCAGATTCTCCAAACAGTATGATATCCTTCCAATGAATGTCATGCATGGCTCTGCTTCTTAGGTTATCATCTATGAAAGAGATACCAGAAGAAGTTGGACACATCTACCATGTTTTACACCAGGAATCAGATCTGTGCTGTCATTCCATGAATCAATTAGGAAAGGTAACCATACAGCCTTTTTACTAAACCTGGTGTTTATATGGCATATAATAGAAGGTATGGACAATGGTGATGCTAGTAGAGGATTGTACCAGTCATTTATATAAATGAAAGAAAGGTTTTGTCTAAACATTGGTCAAATCTTGCTCTTTCAATTATATCTTATCTATGTTGTGGACCAGAAAACCGGTCTCAGAAAAATGTCTGTCTGTACTTCTATATGCCTGTCTGTTTGTCCAGTGAGAGTTTGTCATAGCATCATGCAAAGCTGGCTGGACATAATTTAATGAAAGTTTGGCAGTACTTTGTCAATTTGTCAAAGTTAAAATGAATGTTTTGTCAGCATTGTGCATGTGTCAAACTGTGGGCATGTCAGAAATTATGGAAACTTTTGCAGTACTTACATATTTGCGTAGAGTAAAATTTACTTAATTTTGTCACCGCTTCACATGATTACTTAATATTTTCACAGCTGAAATATCGGTGCTAAAGTGGTATAAGTGCGCTGAAGGTGTTTTAAGACAAAACCTGATTTTTATCCGAGCTATTCATTTCTCATCTGTGATTCACTATCTGATTACCAAACAGGGAGTGTATTTGGCTGAAGGTAAAAGAAGTACAACTTAGCATAAACTTAGGCGGAAGATACCTTGCAAAATTTTATTTGTTTTGTTTTCATAAGTTAGGCAAAAAGTTTTGCCCTACAGAAAGACAGGCAGACATGTATGTGTGCTTCAACCTGAAATAATATCAATGAATAAAGCTGATCAGCTTATTTTTAGATGTAACTCTATAACTAATTCTACAACCTGTTTTCCCATCAGCGATAGTTATATGCTAATGCTATATTAGAGCATTATTAGAGCATTATTAGAGCATTATTGTGCACTACTAGTTAAATTTTTGGTCAATATTTCTAGACAATATTTTGAATTAGTCATAAGGAAAAGAAAAATCTAAGAAATTATACAAAACTATATGAAATAAGAGACCATGAAAACTATCAGCTTGGGTTTGCACTAGATATACTGTTAAATAAAAAACATATTGCTATAGTTCAAACAGGATGTAACTTATACTGAATATAAGTATTTAAAATATTAGTATTTGATTTAGTGTTGCAGTATATATAATTAAATCATTCATTCATTTATTTATTCACACATAGAATTTGTATGGATTTGACTTACAAACTAAGTTTGATATATTTTGTAAATTTTATGGACAGCTAAAATTCCATTCTTTAAAAAGACCCAGTTCCTGATTGTGAAATACTGTATGGTTCATTAATTAAATACAGATAATAGTACTGTATAAAATACCTACTGTATAGCAAAAGTGAAACCAGGCTCTACTACCCCAAACATAAAAAAAAAAAAAAATCTTTGGTGCTGAAGAGCTGCCAAAAAAAAACATAGAAATCACAGAGACAACAGTTACAGAGAGTCAAGCAGACCCGACTCTGCTCCAAACTATGCAAATACCAAAGCAGAGCAGACATTCTTTCACGCATCGTGAATGAAATATTAAGGCCATTTCCCAAGTGTCCATTATAGCTCACGATAAAAAGAAGCCTATATGACCATGGTAAGTCAGAACAATATAGTGTAAATTGTGACTGTGTAAACACCATGACTGGTTATTATGATACATCATAAACATAGCCTGATTAAAATAAATGATCCAATCTGATGATGGCCAAATATTGAAAGTAATTGTTGCCACTACTGTCCTTAGCTCCATTAATCCTCAATAGCCGCGTGTCTGCGTCTTTCCTATGGTTGCATATTGGTTAACATAACATTGTGGCCTTGTGCCATCAAGGTCAAGAGTTTGAGTCCCACCTTTGGTCTGTGTGAGTGGAGTGTGCATGCTCTCCCTGTACTTGGTGGGTACCGATAGTGTGTGCATGCGTGTGCCCTGCAATGGATTGGCACCCCATCTAGAGGGAAGCATGTATCATGCTTACTGCCCCGAGTACACTGGTATAGGCTTCAGGCCTTATGCAACCTAGGCTTTATGTACAGGATAAGCAGTATCTAGAGAGGGAGAGAGAGACTGTGTGTACTTTCTTATTTATGCTGATTAGACATAATATAAAAACTTAATTTACATTAAAACCACATAGGTTTTAGGATCCCTTACCAACACAGCTCTAATCTTACTAAGAGATTTTAAGTGCTGTAAGTTACAATGTGGGGCCTCCATGGATCAAACTTGATGTCCAGCACATCCCATGGATGCTCAATCAGTTTAAGAATTTAGAGGCTAAATCAACATCCTTAAACGTTTTGCCTGCTAAGCCATACAGTAGCAAGCCGTGATGAACTGGATGTTATGATACCTTTCTATCATCGCCAGCATTGGTCTTTTTTTTAGCAGTTTGTGCTACATTAGTTTTCTGTGAGATTGGACCAGACAGACTAGCCTTTGGTCCCCACAGGCCCATGGGTGCCTATGATCCAATATATACAAGTTTACCATATTGAATACAGTATATATAGTGGGATTCATAAATGGTTCAGTATTGGTGTCTCAAACAGCTGTTGTGTCAAACTGTGCTGAAGTGGCTAAAACATCTTAGTTTAGTCTATTTCATACAAATGCAGGGTTACTTTGTACCATGTGTCTGTGTGCCGGACAGAAGGCTGGACCATGTTCAGAGCAGACTGGATTGATCACACTTATTCTGTTCCTCTTGGCTCTTAGTGATATCAGTTCCTAACACATTTAGCTCAATGAGGGATGGTGAGAGACGACCAGCCTTTCTCGTCAGCCACCATGCCTTATGCTTAGGATCAAAGGGCTAAAGCTTAGCCACCATCAGTCAGATTGCTCATGTCCACATCGTGGAACAGATCCATTGGCAAGTTCAAATAGTGACTCATAACATTCTGTTGTGGTACTGTACAATTGAGAGTAATTAATCTTACTCAATCATTCTCTATACTGCTTATCCTGTTCATGGTTACTGGAGGCCTGGAGTGTATCCCAGGGGATGTGGGGCACTATGCAAGGTACACTTTGAATGGGTGATGATCCACTGGAGGACACAGAGGCATGTGCATACACACACACTCACTCACACACTCGCACACTATGGGCAATAGGGAAACGCCAATTATCTTATTCAGCATGTCTTTGGACTATGGGAGAAAACTAGAGGATCCAGAGGAAAGCACAGAAAGAACAAGCAAACTCATATACTCTAAGCGGGAATTGCCCCCTGTAAGGTTTTATAATATTGTAAGACATTGTCTAATAAGAAGATTCCTGTGCATTGAGAATAGACCTCTCATTGTGCTTTCTTATGCCTTCTGTGGTAACACCTTCTATATCCTCTATCCAGATGAGGATACATCCAAGTGGCTCCTGTCTGCTAGAACCTTTTTGTTTAATCAGGAGAATTCAAATGTACTGTATCTCCTCTCACCTGTCTGTCTCCGGGTCCCTCTAGGAATGACATGTTAATGACTGGTTCTTTTGATGTTCGGGACGTAGCACAGTTTAAATGTGCTCTCTTTGCTGAGAATAAACAGAGATCTTAAGACATCATGCCTGCGTGTGTGTGTGTGTGTGTTTGTCTCTCCCGGTCAATCCGGTCCGGACCGGTAAGTGTATCAAGGTGCAGCGGACACAACAAGAAATAACTCTTATTCCTTTAGCTTAAAACTTAGCTCGGACACACTTCTTCATTTACACCCCCTCAACCCTGGAGTTGTGAGGTCACCATGCTAACCATATGCTACTGTGTCACCTTGAGTAATTATTCAGTATTTTTTTTTAAAAACAGAGAAAAGGAGTATATGAAATAATGTTTAATTCTAGACCACCCCTTTAGCACTATGATGTATCAATAATATTTTGTGAACACCATGTGGCATAGACAGTAAAATGCCCAATTAAATTTTTTATGATACAGACGGTAACCATGCACTGTCCATGGCCTGAAAACTATTTTTAAAAATTCAGTATCTACTGCATTAGAGTTCGAAAATAGCTCATGGGCAAAGAGAACTCACTCTCCATGTTTTTGATATACAGTGTAATTATGAAAGTTTTTTTTTTTTCATTCTTTCTTTTTTTTATTTTTTATTTATTGGTAAAAGTTTGATACTGGTTATATCAGCATCCTCAACTGAGCAGAGGAAATACAGCTAATGCAGGAGCTTGCCTGTAGTAAAAGTGAAGCCTCCAGACAGTGATGTGTTTAGGGACGTGTGTGACTCATGGGTGAACGTGTATGTTATAATCTCATACTCATACTTTGCCACGCTCTCTCAAGTGTCACATTGCAGGCGTGAAGCTGCAGTTTCTATGTGATCTCGCGGTCTCCTCATTGCTGTAGTAATTGTTCACTCAGCCAGCAGGTGTGCTTCCTGCTGAGGCCTGACTTAGCTAAGCAATCGCTCTATATGTATCTGCCTATTGCGCTCTCTCTCTTTCTCTCTCACTCACACACAAACACACACACACATAGAACTATTTACAAAATTTTGTGCGTATTTTATACTTGTACGCCCTTCAGACATTTAAATCAAAGTTAAGTCTTCAATGTTCATGCTTACACACACACACACACACACACACACACACAAAACTCTAATGTGTAGACATCTAAATTACAGGGCTGACTGTTCTGGACAGGTTGATGGGATTTCTGTCAGCTTTGTTTTAGCCTTTCTGCAACAGAGCTCATGTGAAGCTCATTATGTGCAAGGCGAGAGGTGACACTTCTCTCTCTCTCGCTCTCTCTTTCTCTCTCTCTTTCATTCACTCACTCCATAACCCACAAAAAACACACACACACAGACGCACACACACACCACATGTATGATTAACACACTGTGACAGTGCTGGTTTCTTCACCATCACCTCCCACAGAATTTCACTCATTACAAATGGGATGCCATCGGGATGTTAATTGGTTAATTTGGGTGGAACATACTGTTTCAGCAGACATGCATGCTCATCAGTTGTCGTACGCAGCAATTCTACCCATGCACAGCCTCATGCTGCTGTAGTGTCCATTTGCCACAGCTATAAAATCCAGTAATTTATTACCTTTCCTCCTTGCTGCATTAGACTAGCACAGTGGCTGCCTGTTCCAATCAATACTTTTCATAGTGAGAAAGTTGTAATATTAACTCTGTTTCCCTACTCTGGGCCTTGGCTCAGTTTGTGGTAAAGGAATTCAATAGTCAGCTCTGCCTGCAGAGAACCTCTTTTTGACATGCTCAGACCTACTGTGATCAGTCTTGAAGGAAAGAACATGGGCAAATTTTAGCAGATCAAGAGGGAAGTAAAAGAATAAACACATGCAAACTGAGAGAGAGAGAGAGAGAGAGAGAAAGAGAGAGAGAGAAAAAAGCAAAAGACTTCCAAACAACTATTGACCAATATGTTGCTTCTGATAGGAGATTATGCAGTATTATTACAACTTCCGTGACAATATTCAACCCTAAATTCCACACAAAAAGTGACAAGAGCCATAAATTCTATACAATTAAAACCAAAACACTGACACCCTGGCTTGGCATCAAGTAACACTTATTAGATGCTCAAGTTTTACTATTGGAAGTGTTAATAAATATAATAATTTTAAACTAAGTTGCATAACATCTATGTACCATAGACTTTATTTTGACAAAATAATTACACCTTATCTACACAGTAATGCACCATAAATTGTAGAGATTATTACTTAGAATTGATGACAGTTTTAGGGACTTTTATAGGGCTGCCTGGCTGCAGTATATAGTATAAACATAAACTTTCAGGGCATGAGAAAATTCCTGTTTCAGATTAGTTGCAATCATATCCAAAAGATCTACAGTCTGGTCGCCTGTTTGCATTGCCTCATTTTCAATTACATTGCCGTGATATGATTCAATAGCTCTCCAGAGAAATTCCAATCAGCGAGAAGGAGAAGACAGAATGTTCTCGCTGTCTAATCAATACTCTACTTAATGGATCCATTCAAGGACTGCGTCAAATAAAAGACAAAGGGGAAATGAAATCCTGAGACAGTTTGTAGAGTGTGTCCATTTCACAAAACCACCTTCTGTTTATGTACAATTGTTTAGGGTGTTTCCACATGCTATAGCACCAACGTTTCCCTTACCTTTATTAAGGTACTAAAAAGACTAAGGGTCTTAGTCTAATACTTTTTCACTTTTTCCAGTATGCTAATGCCTGTTTGACAAGGCTGTAACGCTCAGAATTATTATTTGAGCTAATTACACTAAATCGGGGTCTAAGATCTAAAAACGGGTTGATTACACTCACTTCCGGTATTGCGCAACCTTCGCGGAGCAAGGAAAGACGGACACAACAACAATTTCCCAAAACCAAACCAAAGTGTATTATGTACAAAAGATAAACAAATGAAGTGCAACAAAAAAACAATATATACAACATATAAACAAATATATACAATGTCAGTAGTGTGTGCGAGTGTGTGAGTGCGTATGTATGAATGTCCAAGTCCGTGTTATTGTAAATGAATGGAATGGTGAAATGGGGAGACGGCTCGAGCTCACCGGTGAAAGATGGTAAGTCCGGGAGCTCGAGAAACGGAATCAGAGGGGTATAGTTGACGTCCAGGAACAGAATAATCCAATGGCAGTAAACTAGCTCTCTCTCTTTCTCCATATACAGCGCTGCTTTCTTCATCTCCCCGTGTTGACTGTCGTGCCGGTTCCGGCTTTATACCGGCACACGTGACCTGATAGGTCATCAGGGTTCCCTCGCGGCACAGCTGCGCATGCGCGCGAGAGCTTAACCCCGGAACCAAAGCACCGTTGCCATGGGGACGAAAATAACCGAAAGGGGTCAGTTTGTGTGTGCAGGTGAGCAACATTAGCTCCTTCCCTTTTCCCCTGCAGTTTAACCGCCCCTTTATGTGGCCGCGCTACAAGGCAAGCACCATAAAAAGTCATAGTTTTCAAGGTTGTACTCAAAGAACTCAAGTGGGTTGCACAGAGCCCTGATCTCAGCCCTTCAACACCTTTGGGTTTGTGACTGTGCCCCAAAGCCTTTTCACTCAACATAGATCACCGACCTTGCTGATGTTTTGTGGATGAATTAGCAAATGCCCACAGCCAGACTATAAAATCTATCAGAAAATCTTCCCAGAACAATTCTGGAATGCACATATGGATGATATATTTATTTATACAGAGCTCTGGTATTTAATGCTGTATTATAACAAAGTTACATTTGTTAATTAAAGGTCAGTTACATTGTATAATCTGTAAGTTAAAAATTAAATAAAATAAATGAATTTTTTTTTTATATTTACCAAAACATAATATACTATAGTTGTTGGTTATGCAGTTTGTTGAGAGATGTTTATTATAGCACATGGCTCAGATTAACCCTACTGTAGTTGATTATTGCCTGTGCTATTATACAAAAATAATCCACTTCAGGAGGAGTATTTTTATTTAACTGCATGGGCTGTCATGTGTTATCCCTTACTTAAGCTAAGATTAAGGGCCATGTGCTATGATACTTTATATAATGTGTATAATACTTTTTTCTCAATAATATTTTTATTGATTTTAAACAGGGATATAACAGGGTGAACATGTAATGATTCAATGCAGGTTTTATAACCCCCTTATAAACCCTATAACACCCACCCCGTCCCTCCCTGATTCCAAGCCAGTTTTACATGTATAAGAAAGGCTAGATGCCAGGCATTGAGACAAAATGAAAAGAAAAAAAAAGTATATGGAGCTGGAAGTTTTTTGGTTCTGCATGCAAAAGTAAAAAGGAATGAAAAGGGGAAAGAAAACAAACCAACAAATAATTAAATCAGAAGGGAATCAAACTATAAATGTATAGGAACATCTTATCCGTATCTGATGCAGAAAAACTAGTTCATGCATTCATGACCTCCAGACTGGACTATTGTAATGCATTACTAGGTGGTTGTCCTGCATCCTCAATAAACAAGCTTCAGTTAATCCAAAATGCAGCTGCCAGGGTTCTCACTAGATCCAGAAAATATGATCATATAACCCCAATATTATCATCCCTGCACTGGCTACCTGTTCAGTTTAGAATAAATTACAAAATAGTATTACTTACATACAAGGCCTTAAATGGTTTAGCTCCCACATACCTAACCAGTCTTCTGATGCGCTACAATCCACCACGCGCCTTAAGATCACAAAGCTCCGGATTTCTGGTAGTTCCCAGAATTTCAAAATCTACAAAAGGGGGTAGGGCTTTTTCATATTTAGCTCCAAAGCTTTGGAATAGCCTTCCAGACAGTGTTCGGGGAGCAGACACGGTTTCTCAGTTCAAAAGTAGACTCAAGACGCATCTTTTTAATCTGGCATACACATAACTCATCCCAGTACTCATACTCCAGTACACCTTTACCGAATGGCAACTACGCTAATTCTCCCCATCTGTTCTGTATTTCTCTACCCATCCCGAGGAGATTTTGCCAGCTTCAGTAGACAAAGGCCGACCCTGACGCTTTATGATGGTTGGAGCTACACATGCTGCTCCTGTGCTTCCAGTGATCCAGACCTCATCTGCCCTCTGCACCTACTGACTCATCCCTATGCTGAACTGGTCTTCATGTCAATTTAAATAATTTCTGTCATATTGAATTTTCACCTGCACAACACACAAGATGTTATATCATTTCTATCTGTTGTCGCCCAAATGAGGATGGGTTCCCTGTTGAGTCTGGTTCCTCTCAAGGTTTCTTCCTAATGCCATCTCAGGGAGTTTTTCCTTGCCACCGTCGCCGTCACCCTTGGCTTGCTCATCAGAGAAATTTCATTCATTCGTCTCATTATTATCTGCACATTTTTCTCACACATCCACACTTCCAATTTTTTTCTTTTCTATAATTATTATTATTATTTGTTTTTATTTATTTATTTTCTATTATTATTATTATTTTATTTATTTATTTATTTATTTATTTATTTATTATTATTATTATTATTATTATTATTATGATTTGTTAAATTTCTTTAATTTTTGTGAAGCTGCTTTGAGACAATGACCATTGTTAAAAGCGCTATATAAATAAAATTGAATTGAATTGAATTGAATATGAAAAAAGCGAGGAAGGGCCCCCACACCTGTTGAAATTTCAAGTCTGAATAACGGATTGAGTAGTGAATCTTCTCCAAGGACAAACAGGACATAATATCTCTAAGCCACTGGGCGTGAGTGGGTGACGTGGCATCCTTCCATTTGAATAAAAGAGAACGCCTGGCCAGGAGTGTCACAAAAGATAACAAACGCTGTTTAGCTGGAGTTAGACGTTTGTCTTCCTCTCCAGTGATACCAAAAAGAGCGATCAGAGGGTCTGGTTCAAGATTGCATTTCAATATGTACGACAAGTTTTTAAAAACATCTCTCCAGAATTTCTCCAAATTCGGGCATGTCCAGTACATATGAATAAGAGACGCCTCTCCACTTTTACATTTCTCACAACAAGGATCAATGTCTGGGTAAAAATGGGAGAGTTTAAGTTTGGAGAAATGAGCCCTGTGTACAACCTTAAACTGTAATAAAGAGTGGCGGGCACATAAGGAAGTTGAGTTGACAAGTTTAAGAATTGAATTCCAAGTATCATCTGACAGCGACAGATTTAAATCTTTCTCCCAAGCAGTTTTAATTTTACTTAAAGGCGTGTGACTCGAACCCATCAATCCACCATGAATAGTGGATACTAGGCCTTTACGCAACGGGGACAAACAGAGAAAATTATCTAGAATATTTGCTGCAGGAGCCTCAGGGAAATTTGGTATTAAAGAGAGAATGAAGTGTCTTACTTGCAGATATCTGAAAAAATTAGAATTGGGTAGGTTAAACTTTTCAGAAAGCTGTTCAAATGATGCAAACTTATGGTCAACAAACAGATCTGTGCAAAGCTTGATGCCCTTATTGTGCCATTCCTGAAACACTGAATCATGTAAAGAAGGTTGGAAGAGATGGTTAGAGATGATAGGACTGGATAGAGAAAAGCCCAGAAGACCGCTGTGCTTTCTGAACTGAGCCCATACTCTCATGGTATGCCTAACAACTGAATTATTGACTAATTTAATTGAGGGGATGGGGAGAGCAGAGACAGAGAGATTTTTGACAGACTTTATCTCCATTTTCACCATGCACAAATGCAAACACTTATCTGTCTGGATTTATTTTTACTTTTTTTAAAGGTACAGTAAAGTGCAGGTTAATTTGTTTTATTTTTACTTTATATTTTGTGTTAATTATTTTTATGTATTTATTTTTTTGGGCTGTAGAACGAATAATTTGAGTTTACCATTATTTCCTATGGGAAAATTTAATTTGGTTTACGAGTGTTTGGAGTACGAGCCAAAACCTCGTAATCCGAGGTTCCACTGTACAATCATAGCTGTAGTTTTCTGTTAATTTGCAAATTAAAACAAGTTTAAAAAATACTTGACCCATCACTTGAGTCATCTGTTCTCACAGGAAAGTACTCTTTTAAGTAGCAATAGGACAGAAAAGAAGGAAAAGAAAAGAAGAAGAAAACGAAGAAGAAGATTGTCTAAAGATTGAACCTAATAACCTCTAAAGTTGGCTTTGATGGTTTCACAATAACATTCCCTTTCCCTTGTTACTATTTTTTTCACACACTCCTGGTATGTCACTACAGTACTGTATTAAAACCTTTTGATCAACATTATCTATAATTCAGTGTTGTGCTCTGTGTCTACAGTTGTTTCAGAGTTTGCATGTTTTTCCTGTGCTTGGTGCGTTTCCATGTGAGTAAACCCCTCTAATTTCAGCAAACATTTTAGTATATCTTCTCAAAGGACAATACTATAAAAATGAAACTTTTATATATTTTAGAGTAGTCAATGTGCAGCTTGTATAACAATACAGATTTACTTTCCTCTAAAAATAACTCAACATACAGTCATTATTGTCAAAATAGTTGGCAACAAAAATGAGTTCACCTTAAGTGATAACAGCTGTACATCCCTAACCATGCAAAGTCACATGACCTATTCTTCATGTTCAAGTGTTTGTCAGTGGCCAAGTGTGTCTCCAGACCTGGACTCTATTGAGCACCTGTGGGGCGTCCTGAAGCGGAAGGTGACGGTGCCATGTGTCTAACATATAGCAGCTCTGTGATATCATTATTGAGAAGTGGAAGAGTATCCCAGCAACAACATGTGCAGCTCTAGTGAATTCCATGCCCAGGAGGATTAAGGCTGTGCTAGATAACAATTGTGCTCACACTAAATATTGACACTTTGGACACCGTTTTGACATGTTCACTAAGGGTGTTCTCATTTTCGTTGCCAGTTACAGTATTTAGACAGTGTGAATGTTAATGTATTGTTAGAGGACAGTAAATCAAGCTGCACAATGACTACCCTAAAGTATATCCAATTTTCATTTCTATAATATTGTCCCTTGAGAACATATAATAAAGTGGTTGCTGAAATGTGAAGGTGTACTCACTTTTGCGATGTATACTTATCAGAAATGTATTCCAACATATTGTTTGCTATGCCTAAATACAATGCAAAAATAGGATAATGTTTACTACGGTTAGTTAAGGGATGGAAGCATGCACTAATCACATTTCATAACAGATCATAGAAACACAAGTGGAACAGAAGAATACTGCTTTGTTTAATTGGAAATAGTTTCCTCAAAGCTGATAACAATTTCACTGTAGGATTCTTTCGAATGATTTATAGTATATATGAAGGTATGAATTTTTAGAGAGGCAAAACAAAGAGGCGTAGTGTAGAGAGGGGTGAGAAATGTGTAGAGGAGCATGACAGACCCCCTGACTTATCCATCAAAGGCCAGGAGGCGAGTCTAGAGTTTTAATATTTTTCAACAATGATTTATTTACTCACTGTATGGCAATGCTCACAGGATGAAAAGCATCCACTCCACAAACAAATGATGTTCTCCTAGCCATGACAGAAATGACCTGTCAATCAGAGGGCAAACGGAGAGGCCAGGCTACAGGAGCAAGCATGGAGTGTACAAACTCAACCATAAATCAGTATCTGCAAATGGTTTGACATTTGTCTGTGAAGAATGGTAGTGCTATCCGCAAAGCTCAGCTTTATAAAGGGAAATAATGGCCTGTGTTCCTGACTGTAAGTGAAACAAAGGAACATGTATTGGCTGCTGAGAGGATCCAAATAAGTACAATGGATGAGACAAGGACACAATGTGACTCAGGGCCATTTCTGTGTGGTGTATGATCATCAAAAGGTTTTCTGCCTCTTTTTGATTTTGGTGCTGAAAAAAAGGCAATCAAAGTGAGATATAACCACTCTCCTTCCATACATACCCTCCATATGAAAATGAGATTTAATAAATTGTTGCAATTATTGCATTATTTCTATTTGAGTAGTATCAGCATCACAGTGAAGTCTTGTTCATCATCCAGAATTCAGAACCAAAACAAACATGGGCCAAACATACAGTATTCTACAGGAGAACAAGGAAATATACAGTATACCAAAACCATTATGACATTCTGGCCAAGCCACTTTGTGATAAATTCAAATATGTTTTGTTTTTGAACAAAAGCTGTTGTAAAACCAGAGGGAGGAAAACAAGAGTAAGAACAGCATGAAAAATATCTATAAAATATTTGCAGTCATTTGAGCTTTGGCTGGAGGATAATGAGAAAAGAACCAGTGGGGAAACAAACAGAGGAGTGATAAGTTGAGTGGTGAAAGGGCTTAATGTCTCTAATGGCTGTCTGAGAGGACCTCAGTACTCTATTTGGCTCTGTAGTTACTTAAGAAAGGGATTTAGGGAAATAGTGTCCTATGAATGTTAATGGCAGAATAATTACAAACGCCCCATTTCAGCTACTTAAACAATGGAAGTATTGAACATTCAACCCTTATTAAGATGCAAATATACTCATCTAAAAATCCCACAAGAGACAGAGCATGAAAAATAGAGAAGAATGGAGTGGTTTAAGTAAAAAAAAAAAAAAAAAGTAGTGGTAAGATAAAGAGAAAAAAAAAACAACAAAAGACAGTGGGAAGAGAGATAAAAGAGTGAAAAGCTTCCACAGATTGGTGATTTATCTCATCTTTCTGAGTTACAAGATGAAGATGCGAGTTGGATGAATGCAGCAGGTCATCCTAATGTTCTAAAACAAGCCTGTAGTAAGAACTCCGCGCTACTAAATACAAGGGCTTAATTGAAATTCAACAATAATTAATACCCAGGGAGAGCTTCAGTGAAGAATGCTGCCCCTTTTCTTCAACCCATTTCACCAATAGCCATTAAAACAATGCATTCCCACCGACATGATTGTATTAGTGTGACTATATTGCAGTTGTGCGTTAGCTGTAGTTTGGAGGAAATATTATCAAAGCATGATTATTATCTTCTTGTTAAGGGGGTATATTTGTCAAGGGAATAGAAGCAGGTTATGTGATTAGCAAAGTTCTACAGGCAAAATAATCAATGCAGTATAAATCCATGTAGTAATCTATCATCAAGCAATCTATTTATCAAGTATAATGCACTTCAGCAAACTATAATTTACCAACAATGTCATGGGGGGGGGGGTATTCATTCATTCAAACATTAATTTATTCATTCATTATTCCATCTTTATTGAATGATTTTTTAATGGTCAGGATTGCAGTGGATATGGAAGAGCAGTGTGCATTGTGTGAGGATACACTTTGAATTGAATGGCTGGTCTTTGCTGGACATAATGCGCGCACGCACACACACACACACACACACACACACACACACACACACACACACACACACACACACACACACACACACATTCATGCCTAGAAGCAACTTAGCCAATCCACATTCATTATGTTTATGGAAGGTAGGAGAAAATGGAGGAAGCAACCAACAAAGACACAAAAAATATGTGAAACCTACACTAACATGAGCTTAGGAATGACCCTGGAGAAAGAAAGTCACAATCATAAGATGTCTCCAGTACAAATCAATACTCCCCCAGTGAAAAAAAAATACACTTTAGTGTATTACAAATATATTGAAATCCTCAATAATACATTTTATATATCAATTAATAAATAAAAAGTATACTAACATCATGCTTTTACCAAATTTTGGAATTAAACTTTAAATATACTTTAATATCATTGTATTATAGTACACTTTCTAAAAATACAGTGGTGTGAAAAACTATTTGCCCCCCTCCTGATTTCTTATTCTTTTGCATGTTTGTCACACAAAATGTTTCTGATCATCAAACACATTTAACTATTAGTCAAAGATAACACAAGTAAACACAAAATGCAGTTTTTAAATGAGGGGTTTTATTATTTAGGGAGAAAAAAAATCCAAACCTACATGGCCCTGTGTGAAAAAGTGATTGCCCCACTTATTAAAAAATAACTTAGCTGTGGTTTATCACACCTGAGTTCAATTTCTGTAGTCACCCCCAGGCCTGATTACTGCCACACCTGTTTCAATCAAGAAATCACTTAAATAGGAGCTACCTGACACGGAGAAGTAGACCAAAAGCACCTCAAAAGCTAGACATCATGCCAAGATCCAAAGAAATTCAGGAACAAATGAGAACAAAAGTAATTGAGATCTATCACTCTGGTAAAGGTTATAAAGCCATTTCTAAAGCTTTGGGACTCCAGCGAACCACAGTGAGAGCCATTATCCACAAATGGCAAAAACATGGAACAGTGGTGAACCTTCCCAGGAGTGGCCGGCCGACCAGAATTACCCCAAGAGCGCAGAGACAACTCATCCGAGAGGCCACAAAAGACCCCAGGACAACATCTAAAGAACTGCAGGCCTCACTTGCCTCAATTAAGGTCAGTGTTCACGACTCCACCATAAGAAAGAGACTGGGCAAAAACGCCCTGCATGGCAGATTTCCAAGGCGCAAACCACTTTTAAGCAAAAAGAACATTAAGGCTCGTCTAAATTTTGCTAAAAAACATCTCAATGATTGCCAAGACTTTTGGGAAAATACCTTGTGGACCGACAAGACAAAAGTTGAACTTTTTGGAAGGTGCGTGTCCTGTTACAGTACATCTGGCGTAAAAGTAACACAGCATTTCAGAAAAAGAACATCATACCAACAGTAAAATATGGTGGTGGTAGTGTGATGGTCTGGGGTTGTTTTGCTGCTTCAGGACCTGGAAGGCTTGCTATGATAGATGGAACCATGAATTCTACTGTCTACCAAAAAAATCCTGAAGGAGAATGTCCGGCCATCTGTTCGTCAACTCAAGCTGAAGCGATCTTGGGTGCTGCAGCAGGACAATGACCCAAAACACACTAGCAAATCCACGTCTGAATGGCTGAAGAAAAACAAAAAGACTTTGGAGTGGCCTAGTCAAAGTCCTGACCTGAATCCTATTGAGATGTTGTAGCATGACCTTAAAAAGGCGGTTCATGCTAGAAAACCCTCAAATAAAGCTGAATTACAACAATTCAGCAAAGATGAGTGGGCCAAAATTCCTCCAGAGCGCTGTAAAAGACTCGTTGCAAGTTATCGCAAATGCTTGATTGCAGTTATTGCTGCTAAGGGTGGCCTAACCAGTTATTAGGTTCAGGGGGCAATCACTTTTTCACACAGGGCCATGTAGGTTTGGATTTTTTTTCTCCCTAAATAATAAAACCCCTCATTTAAAAACTGCATTTTGTGTTTACTTGTGGTATCTTTGACTAATAGTTAAATGTGTTTGATGATCAGAAACATTTTGTGTGACAAACATGCAAAAGAATAAGAAATCAGGAGGGGGCAAATAGTTTTTCACACCACTGTATATTATTGGAAAATATACTTTAAGTCAGTGGTTCTCAAACATTTTCTGTCATTCCCCACTTAAGGAGGTGGGCAAATTTTCAATCCCCACTTGTCAACAAAATAATAACGAAATCAGCCAAGTTTACTGTTTATTGATGTATCAATTTATAAACCAAAAGATCAAACAACACCAAGTTCAAAATAGATAAAATACATGTGCAATTGTTATAAAAGGCTTACGTTGTCACTTATCTTTGCATAATTGACCCCATGTTTATTCGCCGTTCAGCAATCGTTTGTAGTTTTTTTGCACTGGCCAATTCTGTATGCAACTTTGAATGAAGCCATTTGTGCTTTGCTGTCCACTGATTCAGATGTTACCATGTGATTCTCCTGCTGTCTGTATTCTGCCAGCTTTCTTTCAAAAAAGTCAAGTGGCTTATTAACGTGACTTGAGTGTGTTGTCTCCAAGTGTCTTTCTAATTTGTTGGGTCTCATGTGGTCTGCTGCCAGCGGTATAAGACACAAAACACACACGGTTCTCTCTTCTGCCCCCACCATCCCCACCATGAATCCAAGCTCAAGTTAGGCTTCATTAGGGGTGGGCGATATAACCAAAATCTTCTATCACGTTAGAAGCAATTTTCTACCTCGATAACGATATATATCACAATATAGCAATTTGTATCTGAAAATGCATAAATAAAAATTCAAACACAAAGAAACTGTTTTACATAATGTAATTTTATTTAAACTGTGAATTGCTGAGGCATTTTTTTTTACTTTGGCCATATTCGTTTGGATGCTTGGATTTCAGATGATAGAAAAGGTTTGACGTGTTTCCACCACTTGTTAAAACAGTGCACTTGCGTACCTTGCAAATCACGTTCATCTCATTCGTATCACTTTTCTTATACCCAAACCAATTCCACACCACAGACGATGCACCTATGTTCTTTAAAATCTCCTCGTTCTTGGTTTCATCACATGTAAGCAAACTCTTACTGCACCGTATACTTCCATTTTGTCGAAGTGTACGTGAAGCCAAACACATCAAAAGTGGGACGAAACCGTGGCATGCTAGGATTTAATATACTTAGCATACTTTTTTTTTACTAGGGTCATTTCATGTGTTTCACCTGACTTAAGATCTGTGTTGTAATTAAACTAATAAATGAAATTAAATACTTCATTACTGTACTTAAGTAGAATTTTTTTAAGGTCTGTATTGATTTATTTACTCTGTACAACTTTTACTCCATTACATGTCCCAATTAATATGTGTATTTTCACTCCATGAAGATAACATAACACACCCATCTGTTTTATTAAAAGATTCTTTCTGACATGCCTCCTATGCCTACATAAAGAACATAAATTAAGATTTTTAACAACTAAGATTTTTAATTTAATAAAATTTTTATATTTAAGAACGTATGAAATCTGATATGCAGTATTATGCTATACAATAAGGAAGGCACAATAAATAATCATAATCATGTTTCATATAATTAGAATTCATAATCAGAATTTTAACTACTCACATTTTTACTTTTACTTCCAATACTTAAATAAATATAATATTAGAAAATTGCTTTTGATACTTAAGTACAGTAAACATGCGATACTTTATGACTTTTAAGATTCTGTACTTTTACGCCAATTTTGCTTTTAAATACAGTACTTTTTACAAGACAGCTTAAGATATACCCAATCTTAATTTACAGGTGAAATTTCATACACTATCTTGTTCACTTATTTGCAAGTTTATTGACTGAGCCTGTAGCTTATAATTAAAGTGGTGAATTTTATTTTTATCTTTTAATTTTGTGCATCTGTACTTCAGTTTGTGATTTACAGGCTGTTTTATCTGAATCAGGTCACTCACTCAGGTTACAAATGTCACTGATGGTAAAACATATGCCATAGATCCATCACCGAAAGTGTTCTGTGATTACCTGCCTGATCTCATGGATTAAATTTATTGATTGCACAGTTTAGCTAAAACATGTCATTTTTATGTGTCTTACAAAGGCGACTTCGGTGAATGTGGCAATTATCCTGGTTGATTAAAGTGGCACTTTCTCTCAGTGTCAGTGTATTATGCATTCGTCAATAAAAACCTAAGGTGATGTATGGTAGTGGAAATGCGAGACTTGTGTATAAACAGTTTAAGAATTTACATTCAGTAAAGAGAATGGAGCGCTGCACTCAGCACTCTGTCGTGTTTCTCAAATATACAGTGATTAAACTTGATGTTTGGTCTCATTTCTAATTTGTCAAGATTATTATTAATGCATGGCTACTAATCTGGCTTTCGAGTGTTTAGAAATAAATAGTTTTTACCTAGTAAAATGTTTTTTCACTTCCTATCCTACATGGAGAAGTCAATGATGTTATTCAGCTATTCAAAAGGCACCATCATATAATAATGAAAAATATTTTTAGGAATTATTATAAAATGTATCATAATAATTACATTTTACCTGGAAAAGCTTGTATTTTTTCTGCACATTACAGAGACGCAGAACTGTGTTTTCTGACTCCTAATGTTTATTCATATTTCTAGTACAATCTACACTCTTGATAAATGATGACCTGTTGGCAAACTGGGGCAGCTTGTGACTTCAGGATGTTCCTGTAGAATATAATCAACTGAAACTCTTTTCTGTTCAATCTGTTGCATTGCCGTGAATTATTCTCACAGCGCTACATTGGATTTTTTAGAAACACATTCACACAACATTCCCAAATGCTAGCATTCACATTATCATTCCTTATTGCAGCTCTGCATTACTGCTAGAGGGTCAGCTGCCACAAAATAAACACTGTTCATATTCATAATGAAAACGGCTTGCAGTCATTCTCAGAGCGGTAAACACACTCTCTCCTGCAAACCGCATTACACACCCACAGAATTCCTGTAAAAGGTAATTCACCTCTCAAACCTCAGAGCCAGCTCTTCTAATAAGTGAATGTTTACCGCCCGATTTTTACAGCAGCTTTATCTTAAAGGGACTTGATAGGACAGGTGTGCTTGTTGGTTGAAGAGCTGCAGTTTTTTGTGTTTAATGTAGTCCAACACAATCTTAATTTACAGGTGAAATTTCATACACCATCTTGGTCATTTATTTGCAAGTTTATTCACACAGCCTGTAGGTTATAATTAAAGTGGTGCCTGACAGAATCCTGCAATAATGTAATAGAGGAACAGTTGCTACTCTTTTTTTACCAAAGACCCAAAAACTTGAGATCTAGTCTGCAGTGGAAAGTATAGCTAACACATGTCACTTCATGACACCATGGACTACATCATGCCTACAGTATTAATTACAATAAGATACATGCAATAGGAAGTTCTTCTGAAGAAACTTTAAATTGTTATTGTTACTTTTATTCTGAAAAGCTACATTCATTGTTTGTTCTTTGGGAACAGTGGTGCTCAGTGATAGTTTATTGGGAGCATAGCTCTATTCAAGCTGTGATATTTACACCTCAGAGGAGAGTTGAACCAACTTGCTTTCTTAACCATCATGTGAAATGCAGACCTATGCTGAATGTAGCAGTCACAAATGTCTGTTTAAAACATCATTAGAGTTAATAAGAGTTTAAAAATTTATTTTAAAAAGCTACAGTATAGGCGGCACAGTGGTGTAGTGGTTAGCACTGTCGCCTTGCACCTCCAGGGTCCTGGTTCAATTCCCGGCCAGGCTCGATTCCCCCCTCTGTGTGCATGCAGTTTGCATGTTCTTCCTGTGCTTGGTGGATTTTCTCCCACAGTCCAAAGACACACAGGTTTTCCCAAAGCTACTTGGTGTTCCCAAAATTGCCCAGTGTATGTGTGTGTGTGCCCTGCAATGGATTGGCACCCTGTCCAGGGTGTACCAAGCCTCATTCCCTAAGCATCCTGCGATAGGCTCCAGGCTCCAGCGACCCTAAATACAGGATAAAGCGGTATAGATGGTGAATAAGTTAGTAAAAAGTAATAAAAGTATACATATTTTCCACTTTGTGTCCAGAAATTTATTTGTGACAATCAGGGTTTGACATTAACTTTTTTTCTCACTGGCCAATGTGGCTAGTGGATTTCCGGATGCTAGCCACTGCGACACCATGCCCCCCTACACCATTCTTGTTTGTTCTTCTTCAGCTGCTCCTGTTAAGGGTTGCCAAAGATGCAAAAGTCGAACCTTATTTGATTTGGCACCAGTTTTATGCCAGATGCCCTTCCTGATGCAATCATACCCATAGTGCTTGGGCCTGGCACTTAAGAGTGCACTGACATGTTCACTCCCGTGGCTCTGGATCCTTGTTGAGGAATAGAACTCTGTTCTTTTATTGGAAAAAAGCAGAATTACTCCCACTGGACTAATGGAACAAATTTAGTCATTTATTTGTTTAGACCTTAAAAAACAATACAAATGAAAAAGAGTAAAGAAATTAAAGCATTCAACATGAATGGAATTAGCAAATAATTACATCTTATTAAATATTAGTTTCAGGAAAAAAATATTTTTGTTTATATACAAAATAAAATACTTTTGTAAGTATATTATCATACTGTATGATTAAAATATATCGCAATTTAATTATAATTTGTCATTTGGTTATTTGTTACAAGTAAATCCATTTTTTAATATAATTTTACAAACAGCAAATAGTTGTAGTTCATTTTGTAAATTAATATTCTAATTATTTATTTATGTCATCCCAGAACAGTGCCTTTAAATGGAATATGTTGAATATTACACGTAAAAGACACACACACACACACACACACAAAAGAAGGAAAAAAACAGTATTGCTATTTGTAAATCTTTTCAAGTGGCTCTATCTGTTCCGACAAGGAAACAAAGCAGATTCAAATGCAATAACATTCGGCTCTTGTTTGTGTGGCATTTACCTTATTCCTGTTCTACACAAGCTGTGTAAATAGACAATAACCACAGGGGAGGAGGCAGTCAGCAGTGTATGATCTGAAACAAAATCCTGCTGAAACAGTGTAGTGAAATTGCTGTGGAAGTAAGTGTGTGTGTGTGTGTGTGTGTGTGTGTGTGTGTGTGTGTGTGTGTGTGTGTGTGTGTGTGTGTGTGTGTGTGTGTGTGTGTCTTCTCCCTCAGTGGTCTGAGATATTCCCACCTGGTGTCATTACCACTCTTATCTCCTTGCCAGCCCCAACCAAAGTCAGGAGCACAGCCCACCTGTGCCCGTCTGATAAAATAAACATCATGCAGAGCTGCAGTCATTGTCTATTCCTCTTTTGAACCGGAAATCAGTTCTATTCCTTCCTCTTTCGTCCACCCCACACTTCCACTTTCTACCCTTTTCCCTCTATAATCCTGACAGGAGACCAAAAATCAGAATGAATTACAATTCAGACCAGACTATCTGACCCTTCTCCACTCTGACCACAAATCAGAATGAACAGCCATTCTGAATTTTTTACAGCACTTTAAAATCAATCATAGTTTGTGTCATTTTGACATACACCACAATACAGTGCACAGTTGTACACAGTGCTGACTGCTGTATACACCACAAGCAGAGAGGCCCACAGTTGAAAGTGCTTGAAAAAAAAATCTACAACAATATGTATCTTTTTTTCTTTGGTTTGAGTTGTTAAAAACGTACCAATGTGCAATTTAACACACAGCATTGTAAACAAACGTTTTGAGTTTGAATAATTATAGTACAGCTGGATCACATATGACAGAAGGCAAGGCTTTAACGTCATGTAAAGAGCCCTGCTCTGTAAGAGGAAGATAGAGAGCTCTTTGAAGGTGGATAAAATTAAAGGTTGAAAGCTACTTTCTAAAATTATACTGCTCTTTCATTTCAGGCTCATGTTTAATTCCAGTGTTCCAAAAATGTCTTTTTCTCCCAGCAGCACCTTAAGATAAATGGTGTTTCACGAGGTGGCCAAGCCTTTTTATTTTTTAAATAACGCTAGAACAATCTTTCCTAAATGGCTACTTATGACTAGTCCTTCCAGTCTCTGGTTATGTCTAGCTTCATTAAAGCTATTTGGATGTCCTATTATACATACATAAAAGTGCACACATAAGTCCTGGCATCTTTCGTGTGTATTTAGTTGCAATGTTTTTTCCTTTAGCAAAGTCATATCCAGGATACAAAGTGACCTGACAAAAGGGAAAAAAAATACGAGAAAAGTCTACTTTGCCTTTGTAGTGGACACAGCAAGTAATTAATACTGGCCCACAGCCTCACTGAATGGCACCCAGGTATTGTACTGAAGGGGGGGAAATGCAGACACACCCCTCACTTGTGTCTCACCACAAATGGACACATCAATCCTCATTTCACAAGTCACTTCACACTTGGAAGTCTGGAAATCTGGGCAATTTCACTGAAAGAAAAACACCTTGCTGTAGGTGCACTCACTGTGCAGCATGGGTAATGGCCTCTTTGTCCTTGCTGCTCTCATGAAACGTGTAAAAATATGCATCTAAATAGCACTCCAAAACAGGGTGCCGCAAGCAGGCCTTAAAATGCAGGGAAGCAAGAAATGCAAGAAAAGTCGAAATAAGTGAGGTTATTTGAATTTTGTTAGAGAACTCACTGGGAAAAAGTCTTTACTTTCATACAAATTCTGACAAACATGTTTAACATAATTCAAACGTCACCGATGACTGTGTCATCGTGGTACTAAAGGACACATGGCTAAAATACTATAAACATATAAATGCATGTACATACATTCATACAGTATGTACATACTTTATGTACAGTACATGCATACACATATACATACATACTGTACTGTATGTACTCATGGAATCAGACTGAGTAAAGGTTTAGAATTACAGTACATGCTGCCTTTTACAGACATATTTTTTACATAAAAAATAACATACTAATGTTAGTTAGTCTGTGTTAATTCATGCATGGTTCTAGCTATATACAGTAGTTAGCTATTTAGTAGAAATCCCCCCTACACATTTTAATGAGCACTAACCTTAGGTCATTGCAGTGCATAAATAAATAATTTTTAATGCTGTAGAACACCTGAAAGTTTTATATAAAGATCAGGTCAGCTAAATTAGCTAGCTAATGTCATACCTGTATACAGTATGTTTACACACATTGGATGTTGAGCTTTACTCAACATGTTTTGACATACTTTTCATTTGAGAAATTTAAAACTGAACATATAGTAAAGTAGGTGAGGAATAGTCATCTCTCTTTCCATGAGTTTTT
Organism: Channallabes apus; assembly: GCA_030522415.1. Classification (NCBI taxonomy): domain Eukaryota; kingdom Metazoa; phylum Chordata; class Actinopteri; order Siluriformes; family Clariidae; genus Channallabes; species Channallabes apus. The sequence continues at coordinate 26,787,625 of CM060113.1, forward strand.
TTTTGTCATCTACTCAGTAGACATTTTGTGGGATGCTGTTTGCCATTGATTATGGCATGTTCTAAACAGTGGTATACTTCTTCTGGCTTTCATATTTTGATTTGAACTGTGGCCAAGTATGCCATGCCAAGCTCGAGATCATGTTTTCAAGATACTGTACGTCTGCCTGAGACCATAGTGTGGAAGCACCCTAAAAGACTCAAAGTTACCCAGAGGACATGAAAGCCTATCCTTAAATGCATAATCAGGCAAGGTGATATTGATTTTAAAATCAGTGTGGAAACAGACAGGCAACCAGTGTAGTGATTTTAAAATACTTAAAATCACATTTTGGTCTCCTTCTGGTCTCGATCAATACATAAGCAGTCAAGTTCTGAAACAACTGTAAAAATAATAATAATAATAATAATAATAATTTTAGCTAGAATAGAAACAGTAGGAAAGCATTTTAAAAGTCTAATCAAAAGCTTTCAATGGGAAAATTGCATATAAAAATAATAATTTCTGAGTCCGTCCTTTACATGTTTTACATGTTAACCAATTGTGTGATTTGTGAGCACTCTGTGATTGCTCATACCAGTATTCATCAGATGAGAAAAATAAAGGTGCAGCCCGGATTTCTTTATTGCATTCTTTGTAGTCCAGTCTTCCAATGTATATTCTTTGGGCTGTCATATTTTGATTTGAACTGTGTCCACGCCATGCCCGAGTATGCCACACCTCTGTACAGTCAATCTTTAATGAACTGTAGGTTGTCCTGATTCTTCCATAGCATGCTTATTTTTTAAGAAATTTGTATAACTTTGCTAGAGCATCAAAGGTCGTGGCCAAGACTACTGTTCACTAAATGATTCTTCTGATTCTTCTGCGCATGATTCTTCTGCGCATGCGCGAGCGTGCAGCAGCTTGGTGCAAGCAATTTCCCTTTGGGATTAATAAAGTTCTTTGAATCTTTGAATCTTTGAATCTTTAAAGAGATTGCAGAAGTGGCAATTTTACTAGAAATTTGTGGTAAGAATTTTGCTGCCAGTTTAGGAGAAGACTGCATCTTCTAGTAGTTGGCAATGTACAATAACCAGCATTAAAATATACAGTGATGGTCTGAGGAATCAAAGTCAATTAGATGAAATACTTATATGACACTGATTACTCTTTATGTAAAAATATAATTATATTTTGTTTAAAATCCATACAATCCAATAAATTCGTAAAATAATTATGGTTTATTTTAATCATGTATATTTAAATATTTAAATCACTAACTAAATTACATATCATTTATTTATTATAAAAAAAAATAGGTAGTGGAAAAAGGAAAATAAGGGAAATAAAAAATATATGTTAATCAATTGGTTTAAGTTGAAGTGTGATTTTAAAAAGTGTGTTCAATGCTTAATGTGATTTTCCCATTGATTCAAATGACATTATATTATTTATATATGTGTAGTATAATTTTATAACAAAGTGGGGTTTATCATTATGCAGAAAGTTACTTAAGCTAAAACACACATGCTATTTTTTAATTATTATACCAATGTGTGGTAGCACTAGCAACTATGATAATATGTACAAATGCGTATTTGTACTTTTTGCCTTGTTTCACACAAGGCAAAATGTGGTATTTGGTTTGGAATGCATGTGAAAAAATCTAACTACACATCAAATGCGGAAATAGAAAAAAAATGGTACTGATAATATATTTAAGAGTACAATTGATTTTAGCCTTTCAAGATTAATTGTTTTATTTATTTATTTGTTTGTTTCGTTTGTTTGTTTATTTGTTTGTTTGTTTTTAAATAAAAGTCCCTCTATGCATGTACGTATATTTAAATTCACAAGCACATCTATTCATGGAAATACAGTCTGGTGGCAGGAAATGGTTGAGAGCTTTGGGCTGTGTTTATCAGGCCACGACAGATTTGAAGGGGCTGACAGGCCTTTCTCCAGCTGTGACAGACACAAGTCTATTGGGAGAGCAGCTCAACCCTGTGTACTCAGACGACCTCACAATAACTTTGACATGGCTAACCATTACTTTGATAGCTGGATGAATTGGGCCTCTTCACAATCACCTCACAACCAGTTAATCTCTATTACCCATAAACACCTGCAGACAACGCTGCCATTGTAAGGTTCTGCAAATCAAGACAAACTATGTTTATTTGATTACTTATTCACCTTCATTGACTGCTTTAGTGAAAACCCACCAGGGGCTTAAAATAGTAAAAAAATAAATAAAAAAAAGGCAACATAATCATCAGTAACAAATCCTTTTGGTTTAACCTATTTGTTCTGACATTTTCATCAGAGTCCCTGATCTTGCTGATCATCCAGCATTTGTGGATTGGGAACATTCTGTGGGGAGGGGGTTATAGGTGACCTTGATAGATTGTGTTATTAGCAGCATTCAGGTAGGAGAGAGCGTGACAGCTGCAGGGCATTGTGTATAAGAGAGCACAGCTGTTACTTAATAAATCTACATTCATTACTTACACTCCAAAAAAAATCTGATCTTCTTATTTTTGAAGACATGCATCTCGGGTGTTGCTTCGAAACCAGTTATGTGATCTGTCACTATGCTCAGAAATATAAAGTGTAAGCATACACGGTCATGGTGGAGTCTGGAACGTATCTCTGGAGACTTAGGGCATGAGGCGGAGCACACACATACACAAACTTACATGCTCATTCACACACTATGGAAACTTTGGGAATGTCAATTAGTCTAATCTGCATGCCTTTGGACTGAAGAAAATCAGAGCACACAGAGGAAATCCACCAAGCACATAATAAACATGCAAACTCCGTTCACACTGACCCGAGGCAGTAATCAAACCTGAAAAGGCCATAGTGCTAACCGTGCCACTAGTTTAGCTGTAAACGTTAATATGTTAATGCTATGTGGTGTTAAAGTTATGGCTGATCAGTATATATAATGAAAGCTTCAACATTTAAAACCCTTTTTTATTATATTAATAATGCTGTATTGTTGTAATGTCTTTTTTTATGTGTTCCCTCAGGTCACTTCTTCAGATGCCACAAAGGATTGACAGGTGAGCAAAGTGAAAGCAACTCAAACTGCAAGCGTTCTTTCATGTGGCAAGACGTGCTGATTAAAAACAGCAAGACTGAGCCATTTAAATTAGACTCTCACTGAAGTACAACCACTTGGGTAAAGAAATTGGTCATGACACACGGGCCTGGTGCACACCCTGCAGATTGTGAAATTAGTGCATTAGATTTTGATTGCCCAGTCTGTCAAGAATCTCCCTGTGTCACCTCCTCTCAACTACTCAGCCAACTCAAGCATGGTGATATTTACACTCCATCTACTACACAGCGATAATTGCACCCAAACAAGGCGTCTGCTGTGTGCTCAAATCAGGATAAGTCATAAGACTGAGAGAAGCTCTCACAAAACAATGCAGCCATGACTCAGCTAAGAAAATGTCACATTAATGCAATGCTGTGCTGATCATTATTCAATTAGCATAGGAATAGGTGAAATTTGACGATTAAAGCCATTTCTTTTTAATACTTTGCAAAACAATTAACAAATTAGTTTTTAGTGCATTTCCGTTTTTAGCTAGTATACTATCCAGCTGATAACATCTATCTCGAAATGAACATGTCTGACAAATTTAGCAAGAAAACAACAACGGCAAGCCGTCTAAAAACAGAGTAATTCAAAACAGAAAAAAATGACCACAGAGCTATAATGCATGAGCTATAACCCAGAGCTATAACCCATTTTACCCAAGTGACTAAGCAAATCTTATAATCATATACTGTAAGTGACTGATCAGAAATCTGGAAAAATGTCAGAGAAAAAAGGATGCATGATAAAACAATGTATTAAGAAAACAATCCAGGTTAGACTTAAATAGACCTAGGTACTGTATGTCCTCATATATTTGTGTAAAAAAACATCTTTTGAATTGATAAACTGGTCCAACAATCTACAGTATGAGTACCTATTATATACTATTTTTAAAAAAGTGATTACAATTTATCATTAAAAATAGAATTAAATTGAAATATTTAAAATTGAACTAAGTTTAATAGTGTTGTTTTTATATTACAGATTGTGTGTATGAATGAGCCTGGTCTTCCCTGAAATTAGCAGAATTAGCCGAAATTAAATCTAATTTAAATAATTAAATGTGGGTGACTCCGGGCATACAGTAGATGGAAGCTGAGGATTTCAAGGAGTTTAAATTCTTGTAATTTCAATATGTTTATCTCGTAATACAAATAAACAAATAATACTACAAATTGTACAATATTAGAGATTTAATTCCACGTTCTGAGAAACCCATTAAAACCCATTCACTCCCTCAGAGCAGATGTTTCTATCTCCCTTGCATTGAAAATCTTTTTCCAGGTTTACAAACAGGTGGGAAGTGTTTATATTTTTTCCCTAATCTAATTTAACATGTTTTAATTTACTTAATTACATATGAAATATTTTCAAAGACTCCATGTGAAATACCTTCATTATGACATTACAGTTAAATTAGGAATTAGTGAATTCACTGAAGTGTGGAATAGCTGTGAATTAAGGAAATTAGCAAGCTCTTCACCTTGCTTCTTCAGAATTTGTTATAATTCTAATAGGGCCTCTGCTTTTACTATAGCCTTCATTAGATTCTCTTTATCTTCAAGCTCCCTTCATCTATGGAACTTAACTACCTTTCATATTAGATTACTTTTGATATGAGGATTGCTATAATTTTTACTTCAACCTGTGCAATTTCTCTCTCTCTCTCTCTCTCTCTCTCTCTCTCTTACATACACACACTCAAGATCAAGACCATCGATGCCCTGGGTACGGTTTTAATTATTCCAAATATTAATTACAAATTAATTGAACCCTAATTACTATTCTTTATTAGAGTAGCGATTAATATCCTGTCATGCTCCCCACGGCACTAATGAGGTAGCATTGGAGATCTCACTGGTCATCGAGATATATATGGAGTCTGTGTCTGTCTGCAGTATGTGTGTGAACTGCTTGGCCATTCTTCGATTTTTTTTTCCTCCAAAAGAAACAAGAAGTATTACAAGCTGTTAGAAAATATTTTGTACAGTGTTGCTTTGAGTCTGGATGATTTAACTATCTATATCTAATTTATGTTGGTTATATCCATTTGAAGTTTTGGTGATTTTGTAAATCCACCTGATACAGTTTTGTCCCATCAGATAAATCAGACTGCAGTTGTGTTTGTGGATATACTGTATACATTTACAATACAAAATAGTTCTGGATTTAATTAATTTATAAAATATAGAAAACTCTCGGATGATTGTGTTTTGTGTAGTAATTGTAGCATCCTGCAACAAGGGAAAAAGGTTTTGTTGCACACAAGACCCTTTTAATTACAGTATAAGTTTGTTGAAGATTATGAAAAGTATTACAACAATAAAATGCTTCCAAGAATACATTGCTTTCACTCCAGTTTTTAATGCGAGAACTGTATCATATAGTGTCATATAAGGTCCAATCTAGCACCAACCAACTGCATATTCATTTGTGGTCCCAGAAGGTTATAATACAGTTATAACCTACAACACTAGAAAGCAGACATATGGTGCACTATACCTTTTGCAAATAATACATGTATCTTATGTATGTATCTTGTATACAAAGCGACCATGCATATCCAGAGTGTTGCAGCATTATCGCTCTACTTAGTTTTCTTTCAGAAATATTGTGTTCATAAATATTGGTGTACATCATGGCTCCAAAACACAGTGGAATTAACGCTGGTGTTAGTTCAAAGAATCTAAATGAAAAAAAAAAAAGCAACTTTTGTCAAAGTGATGACAAAAATATTGGAATCACTTTATATTCACAAAAATATTGGAATCATTTTAATAAGCTTATGAAATGTCACAACATTTATTTCAATCCAGAGTTGGGTTGATTTCTAGTCAAGATCTCCAAGAAGCACTGATGACAAAAGAGTCGGACAGCTACACAAAGCCTTCTCTGCCACATCTAAAAGATTCTCAATAGGGTTAAGGTCTGGACTCTGTGCTGGCCAATTCATGTGTGAAAAAGATCTCTTATGTTTCATGAACCACTCCCTGAACCCCAGATCATACCACTGCCAAAACTGGTTGTTACGGTACTAGGCATGATGCATGTGTCACTTCAACCGTCTTTCTTCTTACCATGATGTGCCATCACTCTGGAACAGAGTAAATCTGGGATCATCAGACCACATTGCCTTTTCCCATTGCTCCACGGTTCATTCTTTTATCTCCCTTGAAAATCAAAGAATTTTTGTGGAACTTGCCTCTTTTATAAGTGGAATTAGCCTCACTGTGGTCACCTTGAGTTATCTTTACTTTGTGTGTGGGAATGCTCTTACTTTAATGTAATGGAATGTCTTGGTACAGTACAATGGTAATTGTACAACATGTTAAAGTGCTTTACATAAAAGAGAAAAAAAATAATCATAAGAAGAAATAGAAAATAATAGCACTAAGACTTTTAAATTATTTAAATTTGATTTAAAATAAAAAACAGTTTGTGGCGCATTTAAAGATTACTTAAAATTTGATTTAGAATCAAAATAAAACAGTGCAACATAAACTACAGTGCAGTCACTGTTAATCTGTAGTAAATAATTTTTAAAAAGTAGTCTTGATGGCGGAATGAGTGAATGTATGAATTAATACATTAATTAATTAATTAATTAATAAAAGAATAAATGAATGAATACCTTTCTGAGTTTCATTATACTAATGACGGTTTAGGACAAGCAAGCAAGCATGTTCTCCACAGCTTCTCTTTTATTGAACTTTGATACATGTACTATTATAAAATCTGCAAATTAATCTGTAAATGTACTTTTCCCTAAGAAAAATTGTAGTTAAGCTTATTAAGCACTTGTTAAATGTGATTGGAAAATCCTGGGGAAGGTTCCCAAAAATCTTTATTTTAAGTTCATAGAGAAATGGGGTAAGAGCAAAAAGGTACACTTTAAATCATTTCAATAAAAAAGATAAATGTGCACTCATAGAAATACTTGGCAATTCAATGCAAAATGAATAAATAAATAAATAAATACATAAAGTTTGCATATTGGAGAACTGTCAGGAAGCAATGACTTCTCGTTTCCTTAGCCTCTGATGAAAAGCCACTCTCTTTGAGCACTGCCACACCAGACACTCATGCATCACACAAAAGTGGACGTATCGGCACTTGTCATGTAATGATATTGGCTGAGTGCAGGGTGCCAGCACAAGTGCTCAGCATAGATCAGAGGCCAGAGGGTTGCAGGGAGTATTAGGAGATGGGGTTATGAAAGACAATTTCTCAAAGTGCAGGAAGCAAAAATTTTGTGGTTGAACTTCTTACTTATCAGTAGTAGTATCACTGAGATACTGAGACGGCACTTTCTATGCAAATTAAACATTGCACTAAATTCTTTTAATAGCCTTTATTTCGACATGGGTTAACTTATCAATAACATGCCATAATAGACAAATATATAAATTAAATCACCAAACTGTCGCTAATATTTTCATGTAACATGTGGCCGTGAAAGGAACCGGGTATACAATCATAGTCGATTAACAAACAGCTGATAACACTCTTCACCAGCTTCAGCGACGTTCCTTTAACACACCGCATCTCACAGCGAGTCAAACCGCATAAGTGAATAGGGGTATTAAACATTACAATCACTCAGAAAAATGAATGGATGCGCTGTCTGAAACTCCAAAGGTTATTTTTCTCATTTAACTAAATCAAATTTCATAAAAATAAAACGTGTCAAAAGAAAAACCCATAGAGTCATGGATAATGGCTAATGATAAATGAAACATATTTTAAACAAAAAGCAGCGAGCAGCTGGACATCGGGACGTAGAGCGTAAGTACGACGCGTTGACCTGGCACGCGCAGGTCTGAGCAGCTCAAGAAGCTCCATAATCTGTTGCCTTGGAAGGCAAAACTTATTTATTTTTTTTAAATAACGACCACGGGGAAAATATGAAAAGGGCTGAAGTTTTGTCTAAAGGAAAAATGTACATGACCCACACGGCTCCACGGACAGCGCCGTCTTCAGTTTAACACAACACCACGCTGCCAAATTGTTCGCCACTTGTTTAATATTAATAGTGATTGCCAAAAAGACTTTGATAACGTGCCATAATATGCTTCCATACACCGCTAGTTTATAAAGACTGCTGCTCAGTAGCGGCGACTAGCGTCTTGAGCTGAAACTACGCTAAGAATGAGTTAAGGTTGGTCCAGCCCAACCTTACGAACGTGTGACTTACTGTAGCTAAGAGATACTTAGCGTAAGAACGTTTCGGGAAATGCGCCATAACGTTAAGAGAGAGGTTAAGGTACAACTTAAGAACTACTTAGCGATAAGAAGTTTTCGAGAAACCGGGCCCAGATCCTTAGTCTACCCACCCTGTGCGTGATTTAGGATATGTGTATAGTTGATGGAACACCTTCAGGGTCAATATAGGGAGGCCAAGGATACACCTACAGTTGTTGAGGAATTGGAAGTAAACCATAGAATCTGGAGGAAACCTACTGTACATGGCACTGGGAGACCATGCAAAATTCAATGCTTCCCACTGTACCACAAGTCAAGCATAATCAAATACTGTGTTTATGTTTAATGTGCAATACTGTATCCATGTGTGCTATTTCCTAGCCTTGAAAAAATAAAAATCCAGTATTGTTCTATAATATAGAAAATAAATCCAAACTTGTGTCCAAATTTTTAATTGGTGTATCCAAAAAGTTGATTGGTAATGTGGATTATTTAATTTATAATTCACTATATAAAATCTAGTGGGTCAACAGTTTACATACAGTACACACAGTTGACTGAGTCAATTATGTATATCTATGGATGTATTTAAAGTCTCATTGATAATCAGAAGAAATTTGCCAAGATCTCGCAATAAAATTGTTGTGGACCTCCACAAATCTGATTCATGCTTGGGAACAATTTCCAAATACCAGAAGTTACCACATTCATTTATACACACAATAGTGAGCAAGTATAATTACTATGGGACCACACAGTCATCATACATCTCAGGAAGGAGACATGTACTTTGGGACAAAATGTAAAAATCAATCCCAGAACAACAGCAAAGGAACTTGTGATGACTCTGAAGGAAACAAGTCCAAATATATCTACTGTATATCCACAGTAAAAGGAGACCAATATCAACATAACCTGAAAGGCTGCTTAGTGAGGAAGAGGTCACTGCTCCAAAACTGCAAGGAAAAAGCCAAACTTTAGTTCTCAGATGCACATGGGAACAAAGGTCTTACTTTTTGGAGAAACGTCCTCTTGTCTGATGAAACTGTTTGGCCATTGTGACCTCTGTTATGTCTGGAGGAAAAAGGGGCAAGCTTTTAAGCTATAAAACACCATCACAGGTAGTGGCAGCATTAAGTTGTGGGACTGTTTTGCTGCAGGAGTGAATGGTGAACTTTACAAAATAGATGGCATCATGAGGCAAGGAAGTAAAAAAAAAGTATGCTAAGTATATTAAATCCTAGCATGCCAAAGCATACTTAAATGTACTTGCAGCCAGACTAATGACTAGTATACTTGAAGTTTGCTATTTTGGAACAACTAATTTTGTACTAAGTGTGAGGGTTGCCCACTAGAGGGCAGTGTTTTTAGTTTGTAGTTTTTGTTCCTAGACTCAGTTTCCCAGAAGCCTCCTCGGCCAGGTGCCGTGGATGCTCACCTGAACTGAGGAGGGTCGTTAGCACTGTTATAAATACCTGTTTGTTCTGGGAAACTGGGTCGAGCATTCATGAGAGCTACTATAGACTATGGGTGCTTAGCATACATGTCAGCAGCAGAATCCAACCTAAAACAGTTAGACACTATGCAAGCTCAAGCCTTAAGAGTTTGTTGTGGGGCCTTCAAAACATCCCCAGTATCAGCTATGCAAGTAGAAATGGAAGTAATGCCGATAAGAATAAGAAGAATAAAACTACTGTTGGCATACTGGGTTAACCTACAAGGGCATAATAAAGAACATCCAACAAAGAATATTCTTAAAGAATGCTGGGAACACAGCAAAATGAACATATACAGCTTCGGATGGATAGGAGACACTAGAGCAAAAGGCCTAAGACTCCATAAACTTAACATCAGTCCCACAGTACCACTTCACAAAACCCCACCATGGAAACTGATAACCCCACCAGTAGATGTAAGCTTAAAACAAAAAATTAAGGACAACCCAACACACATTCCATGCTGGCTAATAGTGCAAAATCATATTAAAACAATAGGAAAAAAGAAATTAATAATATACACGGATGGTTCCAAAGACCCAGGTACGGGACGAACAGGGGCAGCGTTCTACATCCCGCAACACAAAATATCAGCAAAAAAAAGAATAACAGATCAACTATCAGTATACACCTCCGAACTAATAGGAATACAAATGGCACTTAAATGGGTGGAAAAGAATCACCAAGGAGAGACAATAATAGCATCTGACAACATGTCGGCCATAACCAGTCTAGAAACAGGAAACTCATGCAGACAGGACATCCTACATAATATATTACAATTAGTAACAGAATTATACCATAAAGATGTGAGGATTACTGTTCTATGGGTACCAGCACACGTAGGTGTAAAAGGAAACGAACAAGCAGATAAACTCGCCAAACAAGCACTCAAAAGTAAAAATGTCCAAATAAAAATCCCAATAAGCAGAGCAGAAGTTAAGAAAATAATTAAAGAACACACAAACAAAATATGGCAAGAAAGATGGGATGAAGGAGAAACAGGTAGACACATGCATCAAATCCAAAAAAAGATCAAAAGAGGGAAAGTATGGGGCAGAAACAGAAGAGAGGAGATCATCATAACTAGGCTAAGAATAGGACACACAGGACTAAACCAAAGTCTTAAGGTAATAGGCAAACACCCAACTGGTAAATGTGAATACTGTGGACAAGTAGAAACAGTAACACACATACTAACAAACTGTAAAAGATACGACAAAGAAAGACAGGAACTCAGAGAAACCATGCAGGAGGAAGGAGTAGAAACAACAATAGAAAACATACTAGGGAAGATGAACTGGAAAATATATAAAAGTCTGTTTAAGTACCTAAATGAAACTGGTCTAGTCAATAGAATCTAAGAGAATTTAATAAAGTAAAAAAGAGAAAAAAAGAAAAAAAAAAAAAATAAATAAAAATAAAAAAAAAAATTTTTTTTCTCCCAATCTAATGATCCACACTCCAGCCCAGCAGGTGGCGGTAATGCACCTATAAGTTGGCTGCCAGCCGCCATAAAACAACAAAGAAGAAGAAGAAGAAGAAACTGGGTCGAGCATTAATTTCTGTTATGTGGGTTTTGTTTTGTTCTGTTTTAGTTTAACAGTATGGTTGGCCTTTTGGTTTCAGGAGCACTTTAAGTTAAGTTTGTTTATATTAAGATGTCCTTGTCTCTGTGTCTCCTAGCAGGATTAGCCTCTAGGAGAATTAGCCTTTTGTGTTTACCCTTTTGTGTAAGTACAGTAACCCCCATTGCATGTTTAGCTAGTAGTCTGTTTAAATACTAATGAGGGTGATACTAACATGTTTAGATCTTAGTCTGTCTAGTCTCCTTGTCTGTTTAGGTACTAACATCTTTAGCCACTAACCTTTAGAGTTCTTAGTCTGTTTCATACCTAGTCTGCTGTGCACCCTGTCTGTTCATTCCCTTGGGTCTCAGGCTACTAGCCTGTTTAGCCATTAGTCTGATTAGCTATGAGCTAGCTTAGCAGCTAATGTGCAGAACAGGTGGTAGGCCTAGCCAAGCCTGTCTTGTGTTTGTTTATCCCTTACATGCATAGTCCCTTGTGTTTAGTCCTCTAGGCTGTTTAGTATGTCGTGTCTTGTCCAGTTTGTATCCCATGTCTGTATTGTGTATCAATGTATGTAATCCCTAGTCTTATGTCTAAGTGTTTGAGTTCTGTTTCTTATGCTCCAAGTTTAAGCCAACTTCCTTAGTTCATGTTGTGTTCATGTTTGCTTTTTGTTTGTTTGATTATCATTATTAAAAGACTCTTTCTGTTTCACTGCATCCCCTCTGCATTTATGCCTCAACACCAAGCCCACAGTCCAACAACATAGCAGAACGTGACACTAAGTGTATTTAAGTTGTAATTAAATTGTACAAAAGCACAATTTTAAGTGTATTAAGTGTACTCGTGTGCTAAAGTGGAACAACTTTAAGTATACTTTAGTACACTTAAAGTATATGGCTGTGTGTGTACTAACGTACATACCTGACAGTATTATTAATACAATTTAAGTATATATTTAATGTATTATAAGTACATTACAGCTATTTTTACTGTTACAAATACATGATTAATATACTATGAGTATATTCTTATTGCAGCAGTAGCATGCTGTTATACTTCTGGCCAATTACAAATACTAAAAAAGTACACTTTATGGTTAATACAAATATACTTTATTGTATCATACAGTACACACAACCTTCTATAATACTGTAGCGTTTTTCGACGCTAGCAGGGAACTTGGAGGACGAGTGAGTTTGGTGGCTACCCAATGTAATGACACACCTATTCAGCTATTAGCTAGAACTGGAGAACGGTAGCAGAATGCAGCACATACACACATATAGATACTGTAACACACATGTACACATACTCAAACTTGGCCGAAGCCACTAACCTAAACACACGTACCAAACAGGGTGAACACAAAAAGAACATCTCCCGACGTGCCTCCCGTCAAGGCACGACGGTCGCAAGCCGCCGCCCCGCCCACAATACTGTATTGCAAATGTGTTACCAGTACATTAAGTGTTTAGGATATGCTAAATGCATTTTCTACACTATAACATGTTTTTGAAAAGCATTACATCAGTAATTATGAGGCAGATTTTATTCATGAGTTCAACAGATTTAATTTGCACAAGGTTACAAAAAAGCACTACTTTAGTTTATTTGTGCTCAACAAAAGTCAGGTTGTCTCACAAACTAAAATATAAACTGGTGTGTGAACACAGACAGACATTAGTAGAATCTACAGGTACAGTACTAGTTTAAACCTGGTGTGTTGATTCTGTTACACAGAGACTGAAAACAGGCCGAGAGCTACGGAGCCGTTATACCTCAAGCAAAGTACATAACACATTAACAACCACACATTAGACAATATTACCTATAGATTAAAGTATGTACTTAATTTAAAACCGTTAAATTTACCTTATGCCGATGAAAATAAAATAACGATACGAACTAACGCACGGGATGATGCAGCTTCAGCCATTAATTCAAACTAGAAGTGGAGAACTGGGGAGCCAATCAGAGAACGGACAGTCCGAATTTGCCCGCCTCCAGCCTCTGATTGGCTGGTGGGGCGCTGTCTAGTCTCCGGTTGGCTGGAATAGTGGCAAAGTTTACAACCCTGCTGCAGTTGGTGTGTCGTTTTATGACAGTGAGCGGACAGAAGAGTGAGGTGTAAAAACATAAATTTTCTTGAACGGCAAAAGTGATTTTCAGCGCACAGGATCGAGTTTGAGATCGCACGCGCGAGGGAGAGATTCAGCGTGCAAGAACGAGTCTAAAAGCGCACGAGAGTGTAGTGCACTACATATAAGTACATATTAATAAGTACATTTACATTTAACTGATAATATACTGAGACTACCGTATATTAAAATTTGTATTATAATATATACTTTCTGTACATTTGTACAATGATTATTTCGAGCATATTTAAAAAAATATATATACCAAAAATATATTGATAAAGTTATATTATAAAGTTTAAATAAGTATACTTAGGAAATTAGACCAGCCTTTCACTTAAAGTATATTTTCCAATAATATATTTTTGGAACGTGTACTATAATACAATTATTTTTAAGTATATTTAAAGTTTAATTCCAAAATTTGGTAAAAGCATGATGTTAGTATACTTTTTATATATTAACTGATGGTACAACTTTTTGTTAGTATATTAGCAGTGTATTATCGAGGATTTCAATATATTTGTAATACACTAAAGTGTATTTTTTTTTCACTGGGGTTATGTGGACATATTGAAGCAACATATCAAGATATAAGCCAGGAGAGTAAAGTTTGGTCACAAATTGTTGTTCCAAATGGACAATGACCTGAAACAAATTTTCAAAGTTGTGGCAAAATGGATCAAAGGACAGCTAAGTCAAGATATTGGAGTGGCCGTGACCTCAAGCCAACAAAAAAATCTGTGGGCAGAACTGAAAACGCATGTTTGAGCAAATAGGCTTACAAAACTGACTCAATTAATCCTGTTCAGTCAGGAGGAAAGGGCTAAAATTCCAGAAACTTGTTGTAAGAGTTATGTAGAAGGTAATCTTGTAGAAATTAAAAGCAATATTCACAAATGCTAAATAAGTGTATGTAATCTTCTGACCTACTTAGTAACATGATTTTTAAGTGTATATATATATATATATATATATATATATACAGGTCCTTCTAAAAAAATTTGCATATTGTGATAAAGTTCATTATTTTGTACTGATAAACATTGGACTTTCATATATTTTAGATTCATCACACACAACTGAAGTAGTTCAAGCCTTTTATTGTTTTAATATTGATGATTGTGGCATACAGCTCATGAAAACCCAAAATCCCTATATCAAAAAATTAGCATATTTCATCCGACCAATAAAAGAAAAGTGTTTTTAATAAAAAAAAAAGGCAACCTTCAAATAATTATGTTCAGTTATGCACAGTTTTGCAGATTCTTGTGTCTTGTGTCTCTCAACTTTCTCTTCACAATATCCCATAGGAGAGTTGGCAGGCCAATTGAGCACAGTAATACCATGGTGAGTAAACCATTTACCAGTGGTTTTGGCACTGTAAGCAGTTGCCAGGTCGTGCTGAAAAATGAAATCTTCATCTCCATAAAGCATTTCAGCAGATGGAAGCATGAAGTGCTCCAAAATCTCCTGATAGCTAGCTGCATTGACCCTGCCCTTAATAAAACACAGTGGACCAACACCAGCAGCTGACATAGCACCCCAGACCATCACTGACTGTGGGTACTTGACACTGGACTTCAGGCATTTTGGCATTTCCCTCTCCCCAGTCTTCCTCCAGACTCTGGCACCTTGATTTCCGAATGACATGCAAAATTTGCAACCTGTAGCCCATTTCCTGCACACGCCTGTACACGGTGGCTCTGGATGTTTCTACTCCAGACTCAGTCCACTGCTTCCGCAGGTCCCCCAAGGTTTGGAATCGGTCCTTCTCCACAATCTTCCTCAGGGCCCGGTCACCTCTTCCCGTTGTGCAGCGTTTTCTGCCACACTTTTTCTTTCTCACAGACTTCCCACTGAGGTGCCTTGATACAGCACTCTGGGAACAGCCTATTCGTTCAGAAATTTCTTTCTGTGTCTTACCCTCTTGCTTGAGGGTGTCAATGATGGCCTTCTGGACAGCAGTCAGGTCGGCAGTCTTACCCATGATTGCGGTTTTGAGTAATGAACCAGGCTGGGAGTTTTTAAAAGCCTCAGGAATCTTTTGCAGGTGTTTAGAGTTAATTAGTTGATTCAGATGATTAGGTTAATAGCTCGTTTAGAGAACCTTTTCATGATATGCTAATTTTTTGAGATAGGGATTTTGTGTTTTCATGAGCTGTATACCACAATCATCAATATTAAAACAATAAAAGGCTTGAACTACTTCAGTTGTGTGTAATGAATCTAAAATATATGAAAGTCTAATGTTTATCAGTACATTACAGAAAATAATGAACTTTATCACAATAAGCTAATTTTTTGAGAAGGACCTGTGTATATATATATATATATATATATATATACACTTAAAAATCATGTTACTAAGTAGGTCAGAAGATTACATACACTTATTTAGCATTTGTGAATATTGCTTTTAATTTCTACAAGATTACCTTCTACATAATATATATATATACAAACATAATTTGTTTTAGAAGCATGATTGTATATCAAAACCCTCATATATATATAGGAGCAAATTTCCCTATAAGAAATAATGGAAACTTTCCACAACTCAAAAATATTCATATAAAAATAACTGATATAGAATATAATGTAAAAGAACCTGCTCTCTCTCTCTCTCACTCTCTCTATATAAAAGCTGAAATGAATCTTTCTCTCTACTATTATTATGATATTTTACATTCTTACAATGAAGTAGTTTTCTGAACTGACCTACAGTAACAAAGGTAATGTTTACTAGGATTGAAAAATCCTGGAAAAAGTGAGTATATTTAGCCAAGTTGTAAGTTAAATTCTGGTTTCAATAATATATCATGCAATCTTCATACCTTAAAGAATAAACTCAGTGTTGATCAACACTGGGAATTTGCTGCATATCCATGCATATAATGGGTTTTAATATCCTGCTATGGTTATGAATCTTTCAGTTTTGGGACATTCCAATAAAAGTGACCACAGTTTGAATGTGTGGCAGAAACAAGTATACTGAGCAAACTGTCCTTTCTCATTAGGACCAGCTCCTTATTTGTTGTGACATTCAGACCCTGACAAGCATTGCACCGAATCACATTACTGTATATACAGTACAAGTGACAAGCAGAATTGTGAATGAAAATAGAGTATAGTCAAGCCTTGATCCGGGTTTTGCTTTTAAAATACAAAGAAGAGCAAGAAGAAAGAATATTATGTAACGATAAGGAAGAAAATGGCAGAGAAGAAGCGGTCTAAGAAGCTCTAAGAAGCGGTCTGTAGTATGGTGCGCCAAATGATGACTGTGTAGGAATATAACTTTGTTATAGCTTTATGTGCCAAAAAGCCCATCTGAGGTTAATGTAGGGGGCCTGAGACAGCTCACAACTGGTCCCCCCCACAGTTCACCATCTAATGATGCATTCCAACAATCTGCTGGCTGCTCAGCTTCTGAGCATTACTCACTGCAAAGCACTAGTCAGCCATGCTGGGGCTCATTCCTACATGCCCACAACCACACACAGGGGTGACAACTGCAATACAAATACTAAATACTAGCTATATACTACAACTAAACATTCAAGGACATAGGGTTCATCGGGAAGAAAGAAAACTGTACTGATTTAGAAAGCAAATTATAACCTCACACATACACATCCACTCACAAGAGCAAAAGAAAGCAATCAAGGTACAGGCATATATCATTGCAGCACAATGTGACAGGAGAATTGGCTGTGGAACCCGAGTTAACATGTCTCCTGTGCACTGATATAAAATGTATCTAAAATTGAGCCATGGGATAGAGGAGCTGACCATTGATCATACTATGCAGTCACCCTTCCCAAAAACGCACACATGTATACACACACAAACACGCACACACACACATACACAATGCTCCCTTGCCAGGCCAATACATCTTGTGCTCTCTGGCCAAATGAGGTAATCACTCAAAATTATTTGCATACAAGCTAATGAAACATTGCAAAGTTAAAACCTCTTGAATGTTAATTAGAAAAGTAATGCACAATTTGCTGATTAATGTTTCATTCCATCTCTTAAGGGGACTGCTGAGGGAAGGAGGCACTATAACTCTTCTCCCTATACTGTACACTCAGGTAGGGAGATTTCAGCATGTTGTAAATCATATACAACCAATAACACTTTGAGTTAAAGTAATATTCCAAAGTAAAAGTATTCAGGAGCATTTTATTTATGTTTACAGATTGCTTACTGTAATATCTTGATTTTTTTTTAATTGTAACCACAAATTCACCGACACACGGACACAAGCATTTTTGTGTTATGCAAAGGATTATACTGTATATACACAGTACTATGCAAAAGTCTTGAGCCAAAGGTCCCCTCATTTCTTAAAATTTTGCTTCAAAAATGTCAGACTTTCTTCTATTTTTAAAAACAATCTTGAGGAATAGTTCTCTATGCTTCCTGGAGGACTTTTTGGCACTTATTATAATAAAAAAAAAAATGCGTACAATACTAAGTACCTAATACTACGTTAATTAATCAGCAGCAGGTGTGCAGACCTCTAAAAAAAAAGCAGAAGTTTTTGTAGTTTGCTGGTCTGTAGCATTTAGGGGTGTTTTAACACAAAGAGGGAAAGACATAAAGAATGGTCTTAGGGGAGCAAAGAGTTAATTGTACTATAGTGAGAAAGATTATTCAGAAGTGGAAAGCATTCAAAAGACTTGCCAGGAGTGGACGTCCCAGCAGATTCACCCCAAGGTCAGACTGTGCAATGCTCTAGTAATGCTCACAGTAATGGGCGGGCCTAATAAAGTCATACAGGAAACGGTTATTTCAAGTTATTGCTGCTGGAGGTGGACCTACAGTATGTATCATGGGAGTTCTTATTATTGCCGCCCACTTGTTTTTTGTTGTTGTTTAGCTTCATTTTTATTAAACAAATAATGTGCAGTGAAAAAAAATGTTGTTGCTCCACTGAGAACTTATTTGTGACCTGGTACGATCAGATAATTTTTATAATGTTTTTACACGCACATAAAAAATAACAACAAAAAAAACTAGAATTAAAAGCTTCTCAACATGTTGAATATATTCAGAAGTATTTGTACTTCTTTTACTAATTTTGAAATAAGTAGAAATTTTATGCATTTTATTTAATAGGATTGTTTTTGCAGTTTACCATGTATGTATATATGTGTAATCCAATCAATATCAGCCATGTCATCGTCTATCCCGCCGTATCCTGTATTCAGGGTTGCAGGGGGCCTGGAGTCTAACCCAGGAGACTTAGGGCACAAGGCGGGGTACACACTGGACAGGTTACCAATCCATCACAGAGCACACTCATGCATACACACACTCACATGCTCATTTCCAAACAATATAATAAAATAAAATATATTACATGCATATTTCTTTTAAGACAAAAGCCTAGCTATGTTAAGAGCCTGTAGGGACAGATTTTTATTATCCATGCAGAACACTGCCCCTTTCTGACACTAGTGTCATATAAAAGCACTGGAATTCCTTCAGGCACTTTTTAGCTTTGTATAAGTGGAATGTTATTACTTTACAGTCATGTTCAGCTGCTACATTTGGTCATGGCACACTCGAAAAAGCATAATATGGACATCTTATTAATGGTACAATTTTGCCCTAAAGAACCAGGCCATCTAATCTCTCTAAATATGATTTAAATGCCTTCACTATATTTTCAAATATACAGTATATCTAAGGGGAAATGGATATAATATTAATAATATAACAATAATGTGATCTAATAATAATATAATGCAGTGGGAAATGGATATTAATTAATTCATTCAAATATTTGCTTTGCTGTTTATTTAAATAAAGTGCAACCATTTTTTCCCAATCCATTTTTACAACCTTATTTGCAGTAGAAGAGAATTTTATAGTATGTGTATTCATACTGTACAGTAGATGACATCAAAATCCTTGGAAATTCAAAAAGCATCCACACAGTCAAATTCCATAAACAAACAAATAGGCAAAGTTTTAAAAGTTTTTCCCCTGGAGATTTATTTAGAAATTATCTATTTTTATAGCTAGCTAGGCTTAGAGAGCCAACCGCATGGTGCCCCACATGCAGTTAAGGATCAAGGGCTTCACTCAAGAGCAATTTTTGGAGTCATATTGTTGTCCATGCGTAATTCCTCATGACATATTAACAAAGGAACTGATAGGTAGGTTCTGAGCTATCACTAGTTATCAGACTGTCTTACTGGAGGTGCAGAAGGAAGCTAGGCCAGCACTGGCTCCCAAGGAGCCATGTGGCTACTCCTCAAGTCTACTGAGGCATGGCCAAGTGAGGAAGACTGCAGCTGTTGTCCCTAGTGTTGACCACTCCTTATCCCGCTGTCTTCTCTGGACCCTGACAGGATGGATACACTCTGCTGCACCTGGCTGCTCAGCCCTTTTCTCTCCATACAGCGCGCACACACGCAGACACACACACAGACAGACACACAGACAGACACACACACACACACACACACACACACACACACACACACACACACACACACACACACACACTTTTACAATTACAATGACACACAAACGCATTTCTCACATTTGGAACCAAGGTCCAAAACATCTCAGCACCTCAAAGAGAAGGCCAATACATACAGTAGTTTCCTCTTAGGCAGACACATGTAACAATGATAATGTTTGACATTTAACAACAGGAGAAGAAGAGCTATAAAAGTGAACAAAAATCCAAATGAGAGAAGTGAATTGAGAAAGAATTTTCTTTTTCTTTTATAATTGTAAGCGAATCAAACTAGCCAAGTTAAATATCATTACATATGCCATATAACCAAAGGTCTATTCTGAGGGTCAATTTTTATTTATTCATGGTGATTTGTTTTATATGGATTTAAGTTTTTTTTTCCCAGACAGAGGATGGATATGTACTGTAAGTGTCACTCTTTGAGTGTACACACAAAGAGGCAGAAAGACAGAAGTTCAGTGTAAATGCCCTTAACCCAGTTTAAGATGAAATTTTACTATAGTGTATCAATGCATTATACATGATAGATGCAATGTGCTTAATATGTACACCTGTATGTATGTGATTACATTTGTGCAATTTGGGCTGTGTACAGCTTATTTACAGCTTAATGTTTTGTGGTTGGAATAGACTTGTGTTACCATGTCATATTATAGTGATGCTTGCCTCTTCAACATCACTATAATATGACATGGTAACACAAATCTATTCCAACCACAAAACATTAGGCTGTAAATTAATTAGACTACAGAGAAGTTCAGACCTACAGATCCTTGCTGTGTTAACATCTGACTTGCAAGCTCAATTGTGATGTTATGAAAAGCCGAAACTTTATGCATGAAGTGAATGACAATCAAAAGAGGCAAAATTATGTATTACTGTTGAGTTACAGTGTGTTACAGTGTGGTGACAGAATGCAGACACAGAACCACAAATGCAGGGGAAAGAACACTTAGGAAAAATGGAAAGGGAGATAAAAAGAGGCAGGCAGTGGAGAGTTGACTATAAGGGATTGATGAAGTTGGAGTGGAAAGGCTCTTGAAGAACCTTGGGTCCTGATCCTGGGGCTTCCTCTGATCAGCAATAGGCTTCAGCACATGTAACAGCTTTAGTTGTCCTCTTCATCTGGGTATGGCCCTTGCCCTGCAGCTGTGAAGGAAAGAAGACTTTAGTCATTAGACTCTGCAAGAAAAAGAAGCCAAAGGATCTAGATTAAGACCAGACTATTAAACTTGTGGTCACGGCACTTTTTCACCAGTGCATCTGTTCATCCTGTAGGGTGAATAATCATGACCTGCCTGCTAAGCCTTTTCTCCCCACCCCAAGGCTGGAAACTCTGGACCTGAGAAAAATAACTACTGCATTGAGGGACCAGCAAGTAATGTGAATATAAGTATTCCAAATGACAGAACTCTGTATTTCCAATAGACATTACCATGTCTTGGATCATGCTTTAAGTCCTTGTGTTTCTCTGACTGCTAGTCTACATTTACTCAGTCCATTTTCTCTGTGACAGTATGCAGGACTTGCCATAGAGCCAATAACTTGCAGGCTGGTCAGCAGTCCAGAATACACAGGGTGAATTGGCCGGTTGTGGGCTCTACATTGTTCTGCCTGGGATTGCGCCATATGTTAACTGACAGTAGTGACTTTGTCAATTCGTTCTTAAATTTCCTGGATATATTCAACACAATGAACTAATACAGGGATGGCTGCTTTTCCCAGGTTCTTTGGTCACGGTGAGTAAATCACTCGGCTGCCTTCCAAAGAGGAGCTTGACGGTTTAAGCCTCTTGTTGAATCTTTCATCCAGGCTGTCTATCAGTGGGTGGTACACTGATGTCCCAGGCAGCTAACCCTACAACAGCCAACAAAGATTTGCCATTGAGTTTGAGAGAAATTGTATATTTGGTTCCATAAGTAGATCTTTTGGGAGTCCCACTAGACTGAACTGGATGATCAGTTTCCTGTCCATATTCATTAAAGTTCCTTTCTATTGGTTGATGGCGTCAGGATATCTACTGTAGTAACATAAGGGCTGGTCAGGAGCCCAGCCAGGTCTCTTCCTGAGATAAGGCACACAGGAAGGTTAGGTATTAACCCTATGAAAACTGGCCATTCACCCTCTCTGCCCCTGACCTAGACCCCAACACCAGGGACCTCCTGGACATCCCCATGCATGCAGGAGACTGGCAGGTTGCCACAATAAAAAAAAAACCCAGAAGTTAGATAGTGTAACCATACTTCTGTATTGACCAGAGCTGGAACAGCAACACTGTTCAGCATGAGCTTGGCTGATGGCATTTACAGGAGAGGTTGTGAGTGTAGGGCAGAGCTAGCCAATCATGGTTACTTGAGCATGGGTACAGAGGGAATATCTAGCTTGGTGGGAATGGGTTTGTTCCAGGCTGGGGCTTGGTATATTCTGCTGGGAGCACCTTTTCAAGTGGTTAAGGATTTTTATCTCCCTGAATGGAGTCAGAGACTTAATTTCAACATTTGTCCTATTTTCAGTAGGTTAGCTCCTTAGGATCCTATCAGCAGGTACTTAAGACACTGGTACAGGAAGGGTGTGGCATTGGGGTCTGATGCTGCTGCCTGCATTCTCCACCAGTCTGAAGAATAATGGCACGGGTCCAGGCAGTGGTCATTTTCTGTTCCTGTTTCCGTGCAGGCAATGGTAGTACCTATTAATATATGTATGTATTAATATATGCAGTTAGTCAATCATTCAACCAAGTGGCAGCAACAAAATCCAGAAGATCCAGGCATACTGTATATAGGTTGAGAGCTTCAGTTGATATATAAATTAAACTTCAGCATGGGAAAATTGTGATCTATTTGACTTTAATTATGTGGCATGTTTGTTGATGCCAGTTGGGCTGGCTTGTATTTCAAAAGCTGCTGATCTCCTGGTGAAATCACACACAACAGTATCCACAAACAAACAAACAAACAAAAACATCCACAGGATGAAGTGCAGAGAGATCAGAAGAGAATGACCAGATGACCTGAACCGACAGGTAGTCTATAGTATCTCAAATAACCACTCTTTACCACTGTAGTAAGCAGAAAAACACCATAGCATGCACAAAACATCAAACACTGAGGTGGAGGGGCTACAACAACTTGAGTGGTCTGCACAAAGCCCGCTGTCAGTTTGAGCAAAGTCCACATAGACGTGTGATAGTCAGGAGAATGACCAAATGGTCTGAACTGACAGGAAGCCTATAGTAACTTAAATAACCACACTTTGCAACTGTAGTGATCACACTTTTTCTGTATTCTGATGTAAACATAAAATTAAGCACTTAACTTGTATATGCATGATTTTATGCATTGTGCTGCTGATTATTCTAATTTGCCACATTAATTCAGAAATTAGTCTTTGTTGGAAATGTTTTTTTGCTCCTAAAATGTGCTTACTACGTTTTGTTATTGTAGAATGTGGAAAAAATGTAAATGTACAGTACAACAGTACACACATAAGTTGCAGTATTTCTTTCAGCACATTACGTTTGTATAGTTTATTTTGTAAATTTTTCATGAATGCAAAAGACATTCAAGTACAAAGAATGATTAAGAAGTGGTTTGTGTAATGGGAGCCTGTGCCCCAGAAGATCTTGATGTCTATCAAAGACCATGGCTCCACCCAATTAAAATTTGCCAGTAAATGGTGTGGTTGCAATAAATTGCTCTTAATTTTGCAATGTAAAATGGATTTTAAAACTTATTACTGTGGAAACATACGTTACATATTCAAGTTTTATGGAGACCTGACCCTGACATTTAGTATATGTGGACTGCTCACCCCGACATTGGTCTCTGTGCAGGCAACTAAAAATTCATTATCATAGTTCTGATTAATTTAATATAGTGGTGACTAAGTGCTTAAGGTTTATAAATCAAGGTTCTGAGCTACACAACTGAAGATTGTGAGTTCAAATTTAAGTACTGCCAAGCTGCCACTTTTGGGATGCTAAAACATGACATTTAACCTTGCTCCCGAGATGTTGTTTCATGTAATTTACTGTTCTTGTAAATTCACCGTAAAAGTTTCTAAAAACTTTTTAACAGGATTTAACTGCCACCTTCTAAGTTTTACATTTTAATAACACCGAGAATATAAAATACATTTTCAAATAGTGAAAATTATTACAAAGTGACAAGCAATAGTTGGTAAAATGGTTAAGTACCTTTTTTCTGAAAGATGTTTAAATGTTATCATTTCCTACTTTTTTACAGAATATATTTTCAAAGCTCTCCTTTAAGCAGAGAAATTTCAACAAAATACAAATGATATCCTTTTTTTCTGTTTGTCTGCAGGTATGGAGGAAGTGAATATTGCTTGCAGCATCACTTAGCTTTGAAAGAGTCATTTGTGCAGCTGATGAGCAATAAAATGCAGGGGACTAGGTGGGAATGGGAGGGTGCAATGTGGGGTCTGGGAGTTGAATCGATCCCATAAGACTTGTGATTCTCAGGATGAAAATTTTGTTAGAGTTGATGGGCCTTCCACAGCTGGGGAGCAGGCCATCATCAGTGGCAAACCCTGTGCAAGTGGAAAGGAGCTGATTTCACTTCACCCATCAGCATGACTAATGACCCAACACCTGCCCCCTCTCTGAGCCACAGATTGGCTTCTATGACATTTAAAGCAGAAAACACTGGTTGTAGATGGTGAGGGGGTGACGGTGCTGAGCATGCAGAGGTGCTGATTCAATCATAATGGGCATTAAAGCCCCTCATTGTGTGACGCTAACAGAACTGGAGCCCAGCATGGGCCAAATGAGAGGCAAAGTGATAACATTAATATACACAGACACAAGGCACTGATCTTGGATCAGATGCTAAGGTTCACAGCTCATTCAGCGTAGCCCCTCCAAAATGATTCATGCTGATACAACCCTCCAACAACCAGCAAACAGATACAAATACATGTCCATGAGAATCCATAAAGCATGAGCTGTGGAGGAGGCCATGGTTCCCTGCCAATCCAAATTAGTGAGCTCAAATTGGGGTTCTCTATCTTGGAAACAGCCCATCCTTCCTTTTCTGTCCCATCTCTCATTCCTACCACCAGAGTCACATTCTCTACTGGCCCACTGATAGAATAAATCACAGTGCCACAATAGTTTTAATGGCTTTTTAATGAGTCTAATGTTTTCTGTTTTAATGAACTCTTTACATCAGCTTTAATCATTTTGGAGAAATGAAAAATGATTGAAAAAATGGCATACATTAATTTAATTTACTGTTCAAGTCATCCCCGGACCAGGGAGCAGAAGGACTTGTGTAAGAGAGAGCGGATGAGAGGGAGAGATGACAGAGGGACCTGTCTGCTCTGATCTGTGGAGATAAATGGCACCACATAAAAGGCTTGTTTTTCTTATCACCAATTAGGTAGTTTTTCTGCAACCTTCTGTCTTTGATTTAAATCTTTGCAAAACAGCCTTTTCACAGGATAATTACTTCATGTGATGGCTTACTGGCATTTGATCATGTCATGTCTGACCTTAATGTACTTTGAATGGGACTCAGTTAATCAAATGGCATGGTATAATAGCATGGCATAACTATGACAATTACTTTATTCTGTTAATTATTTAGTTTGGTTTGTTGATGTGGACTAAATATTCTCAGATATTAGATTTGAACCCCATGACATTTAGAGCTACTTTAAAAAAAAAGAGAGAGAAAAAAAAGGCTTTCAGCAGCGCATTGTTTGAAATACAGCTTAGTTGTAATGCATGCGATTAACTGCTGCTTTTTAATAAGGAAAAAAATTCCATGTCAAATAGCAATGTATCTCAATGTGGTATTGGTGAATTTTACAACAACAAAAAAAGAAAAGTAATATCCAGGCATTTTTTAATGGCTTAACATCTGCTAAAGTCTCTAGCAGTGAATTGCAGTTAAAACACAACTTGCTGTAAAATAGCTATTTACACTAACACATGTAAATTCTACAAAATCTAATTTTTAAAGGGTGAGTAGAAGCAGTCCATCACATGCAAAAATCCCTAATTCAGCAGAGTTGTTTTATAAGGCTGTAGCTTTATAATTGCCATATGATTGCTTTGTATTACTTTAAATGTTTGTCCTCTATGGATGTTGCTGCAGAGTTCAGCTCCACTGCATGTATAAAACATCATTGCTCTTCTTACGGGCAAAGCTCAGGGGAAATTAATGACCCGGTGCTATATCTCACAGGGGCCACTGACCAGATGAAGGTGTTTACTGCTGGCTCATATTCACACACACACGCACACACACACACGCGCGCACACACACATTAGTGCACACAATCATTGCCACATAAACACACATACACAAACATCTGCTCCATTTTAACAGCTCTGTGAACTTGTGTGCATGTGTATATGTGTGTTAGGCACACCCAGGTACTCATAGTTCCCCACCATACCATAATTGCCATCTGTGCTAGTCAATGTACCTACTTAAAGCACACAACCCACTTTTTTTTTTGGGGGGGGGGGGGGGGGGGGGGGGGGGATATGGGTTCGATACGAGAAGCTCAAAGATTGTAACTGCACACACAGTGCTGCACACACTTTAGGCTCACAAGCTACAGATTAAACAGTTTATTGAGACATGATGGAGAAACACTTGTTTATCTATTCCTACAGGTGCTGTATGTCTGCCACACTAATGGGACAGGCAGGTCAATTGTAAAGTTACAACATACAAAAACATTATGAAGAATTATATTCTTTTAAAATTGTGGCAACAGTTTGGGGAAGAACTACATGATGTTTAAGTATCCTACTGTATATACGCCTACCTACGTATTGTGAATTTCTGTCAGTGTTCTGAGGTTCTGTTGTCATTGTTTCTGTAACCTATAAGCAGAGGTGGAAAGAGTAATAAAATTTTGTACTCAAGTACAAGTACTGTTACTTCAGTGAAATTTTACTTAAGTACAAGTAAAGTTACAATTATAAAAATCTACTCAAGTAAAAGTAAAAAGTAGCTCATTAAAAAATGTACTCAGAGTAAAAGTTACAGAGTTACTTTTTAATTTTTTTTAACAGCGCGGGTGGGATGAGGCATTCGTAATCTTTAACAAAAAAGATGAGCAGATGTACAGTAAATCTCAAACTAGTTGTTTTTAACTGAAGGAACACCTTTACATAATAAAGCTGTTGTCTTTCTTGTGCTTGAAAATCAAAGTGGTCACTTAAATATGGTGTTACGTCCCAGTCTAGGGCCATAGAGCAAAAGAATGGTTCAGGGTTCTATTTATAATATATATAACTGTATGGAAATGGTGGTATATGGCAGAAAGAACTAGATCCAATCATTAACTGATGAAATAATGAGGTTTGTACACACACACACACCAGGAGGAGGATCAGATTCAGGTTGGACCCAGGCCAAAATAATAAACAAAATGGTATTTATATTTAGTAGCTAGATTACCTGCAAAAAAAAAACAACAACAAAAAAAACACACACACAAACAAAAATACAGGTACCTTCCCGGACTCCCTAAACCAAAAACAATGAAATTATCTACAAACAGGGGCGGACTGGCCATCGGGAGCACCGGGACATTTCCCGGTGGCCTGACGGTCGTTCTGGCCTGCCGGCTGCTGCTGTGCAGACGATCAGCCTGGCATGTGATAGGCTGGTGTGCAACTACTAATTAATTGACGGATCTCTCAATCTACGAATCAGGCAATGGAAAGGGAAGATTAGAAGATCAGGAGGGAAAATTACACTCCCACATGACCTCCCACATGACCCAACGTCAGCGACGCACTGCCTAATATCTGGCTATATCCAGAGACAGGGTATATCTGACTAAATCGTTCAAAAAAAATGGAGCGTAAACGCAAAGGAGGAGCAGAGAGAGAGCGTATGAAAAGAAAAAAAGCCCCGGCCGCAGACGCAGCAAGCTGCTGCAAAATCCCAGCCATGTTCGCCAGTAAGGGAACAGGTCGGTCAAGATTACATTTACATTATATTTATAATAATTTGGCAGACGAACACTTTCTCCAAATCACTTAGATAATCACAATAGATAAAATGAAACCAACAAACGAGCAACAATATGTAAGTGCTGCTGTGCTGTGTCAAGTCTCGTTTCGTCTACATGTAGCATATTTTTAATATAATAAATAAAAATGAATAAAAAGTAGACAAAATAGTGTTAGTGGGTCAAATTTTTTAAATAATAAATAAATCAAGTAGATGGTATGGAAAAGAATACAGTATTAGTTATTTAGATTTTTCATTTCTAGTCTACAATATGCAGTCTGCAATGTTTGTTTGTTTATTTATTTATTTAGAAAAGGTGAGGAAGGAGACAAATGCTCCTGCTGTTGAGCTACAGTAGAGGTGGTGGACAGTCCAGCGTTAGAGTCAGAGCAGGAACCTTCAGGTAAAGTTTAAGATAAGCAAAACTAAACATGCAGGCAGCAGCCTATACTTTTTAAACAACATGTGCTTTTTATGATTTATAAGATCAGTAGTAGGACTGTGATTTTGGGGACATACAACTGATGGCTGCACAATTATAAATACAGATTATTGAACACGCTTATTTCATATTGCAGAGCAACTAGATGTGCAGAGTGAGAGAGAGAAGGATTCAGGGAAAGATGAAGGAGACAGTGAAAGCCGGTGTACTAGTAGTGCTAATTACTTACTGTTTACTCTTACTGGTCTGTTCCACATAATGCCATAATTGAGTAAACATTGTTATCTGTTACTTACGCTGGCATAGGTTTTGTTAAGTTTATTTGTGTTTGTGTTTCTGATACATTTGGTATACTAGAGTTGAGCACTGAAAATACATAAAATGTAAAATTTCAACATGTGAATGTGTCTCTTATTATCTCTTTTAAAAAGCCAATTTTCTATTTGTCATTGGTTTGGTAGTATAAATGCTGTATTCCTAGTGAGTTGTTAAGGGTTATTTTTTTTTATTCATTTATATTGCATCTGGTAGTCTACTGTACCTGTTACAATAATAGGGTTCGCCTACAAGTTTATCAGTCCAGTAGATTACATGAATAGGGTGGTGGTGACTGCAGCAGCAGAGGTGGCCTGGGAGTGGAGTCAAATTCCCGGCCTGAATTATTGTCCCAGTCCGCCACTGTCTACAAATATATACAAAGACCAACCAAACCAAAGGGACAAAGCAATAATCAAAGTCAATTGGAGGCAAAAAGTCAAAACCAGAATACACAACAAAATATCAAAACGCCAAAATCACAACCTCTTTCCTCTTTCCCGCGTCTCTCTCCGGTTTATACATGGTTGCGCTAGTCGATGACGTCACTCAGGGCGGAAGCGACCGTGTGGAAGGTCAGGAAGATGCCGATGTCAGAAAACCTGGAGTGGAGTCTGGAGCGGCGCG
Source organism: Channallabes apus (assembly GCA_030522415.1). Taxonomy (NCBI): domain Eukaryota; kingdom Metazoa; phylum Chordata; class Actinopteri; order Siluriformes; family Clariidae; genus Channallabes; species Channallabes apus. Next base: position 26,817,024 of record CM060113.1, read on the forward strand.
CGACCAGGACATGATACACACACGCGAGCGCAACGGAGCATTTATACAAAGCATAATATTTTTTTTATTTTATCATTTTCATTCATTTATTTTTTACTCAGTAGCGAATATGATTTAAAATGTAGCGAATTACAATACTTTAAACAAAACGTACTTAAGTAAAAGTAAAATTACAGATTTTTAAAACTACTTTAAAAAGTAGAAATACACAAAAAAGCTACTCAATTACAGTAACGCGAGTAAATGTAATTCGTTACTTTCCACCTCTGCCTATAAGGCAAGTGGGGATAAGAGTTTTTTTTTTATTTCTTTATTTAATTGATTGAAATGCTATCATGAAATACCATAATTGCATCTTTCAAATAATATTTTTTTAAACACACTGTATTTTAGTGCACTCTGTTCATCGTCCATCCTGTTAATGGTACTCTTCTTGGCCTTGTTTCAGCACCAGTTGCAGTAGATATACAGTACTATAGGTCAGGGACCTCAGAGCATATGGTGCACTCAGTTGATTGTACCACCCTTCAGAGTCCCCATATCCTGCTTGGCGATCTCAACTACGTTGAGAAAGATGCTGACAGTATGTACACTGTGTTGATAATATTTATTTTAGTAGGTTTAATATATAATTTTTTCTTCTTGAAAAAAGGACATACTATGACATGGTGCATATACAGCAGCGTAAGTACACTTTGTTTGATGAATAAAGTAAAAAAAATGGCAAAAATAAGCTGATCAGCTTTAATGTAATCAGTTATTATTATTTCAGGTTGAAGCCCATGTACATGTCTGCCTGTCTTTCTGTACGCCAGAACTCTGCCTAACTTAATAATACAAAGAAATAAATTTTTATAAGGTTGTGTAATTTACGCCTTGTTTATGCTAAGTTGTACTTCTTTCGTCATCAGCCAAATACACTCCCTGTTTGGTAATCAGAGAATGAATCACAGATGAAGAAAAATATTCAGTTTAGCTTTTTAAATTAATATCTATTGGTAAGGTATTTGTTTACATTAGCCGAATGTAGATTATTAAACCTGGCACATAACTGTTTAATTTTGATTTCACTTATGGTCCAGGTTAAACTTCAGGCAGATATACTGTATAAATATTGCAAAAGTTTCATTAAACTCTGTCCAGCCATTTTTGCATGATAAAATTGTTTTCATAGATATTTTTATAGAAATTATGTAGGATAGGAAATCCACGGCAGGGGGAATTTTAACACATAACACTGGGCTCTCAGTATATTCTATACGCCCTCACATCGGACTGCTGCTGAAAGTTCCTTTATTTTGTGTAGAGTAGGTACATTACCGTCATTCCACACACTATATCTATAAACACTAAACTATCATGTTAATTGGCTCTCTTGAGTGATGTGAGACTGGTTTGGGGTTCTCCAGTGTATGAAACGTAAAGATATCATTGAAAGAGCGAGTTCTGACTAATTTTCAATTTTTAGAATAAAAAAGCGGAAATGAGTTTGAAAAGTGTGAGGTAATATGTGTAAATGAGCAAGCTCAGGGTGATGGTGACAAGGAAAAACTCCCTTAGATTGCAAAAGGAAGAAACCTTTAAAGGAACTGCACTCAACATGAAACATATCCTTGTTTGGGTGATATTAAATAGCAGAGATCGATTTGCAGTCATACTGTGTTTTAGAAGGCTGAAAGTTCAGTATAACAGGAGAGGTGTTTAAGTTAATATGGAGGTCACTGCAATCACAAGTCATCAGAGAACATCTTCATGGTCAAGTGAAACCGTCCGGGTTAACGTCAGGTTAAAATCTGGAACAATAGGGAGTTGCTTGGAGAAATACCAGGGACCAGAGGCATCACTTAACTGGACCTGGACAATCAGGATAAAGAGATAGATGAGAAAGAACACTTTAAAGAATTTCGACATTAAAGGTGATGACGCGAGGAAGACAGTCATTTATGTTAAAGGGTATGTCCATGATGAGTCCTTCAATCCTGATGACATTCTTAGCAAAGATAGAGTGGGGTGATGATATTTCATGAAATAATTTATGATTTACCTCATAGGCATCAAGGATGCAAATTCTTTATCGTAAATGCAGCACAATTCAACATTAAAGCATTCTTTAAGATAGAAGAGAGAAATTTAATGGAAATGCAGAACATACATGCAAAATTAACAATATGTAGAGTTTTCTACAATGAAAGTCTTCTGGCTTGCACTTCAGCTAAAAAAGTAGACAAAACTAGTCCCAAAAAATAAAAACATTATAGGTATGAATTTATATTTATCAGCATTATGACCTCCTATATGAGATTTATATGTGATAAAAATAAAATAAATCTAGTAATTGTAAAGAAATCTAAAAACCATGGCTAACAAATGATTTCTTACTGCTATTCAAAAAAGAATGCCATCAAAACCACAGTGAATAGATTAAAAGTGGCTGGATTTGATTTTCCATCTTCCTCTTTAACAAATACAGAGTTATTTTCAGCTCTGATCTTGGGGAGGGTGGAAATGGGGCAACCATCTGGTGAAAATGTAGGCTTTAGCATTTAATGCCCTACTACAAAGGAGATGAAGGCCCCTTCACACCAGTTGGCAGCATCTGATGAGGAGGAAAGAAAGTGCAAAATGGTAAAAAATGAGAATGTTAGGCAATCAGCCATCTGGAAGGCTCTGTCGAATATTCGAACAATCTGAGAGGCACGGAGGGGATTTGGCAGACTGCTTCCAAGAGGGCTTAATTTAGTTTGAAAAATGGCACTCATATTCCTAATGGGGGCGCCAACGAGGAAGGGAGGGGGCGAGGAAGATGTATCCAATCAGAGTCAATTTGCCAGAGTCATTTAGATCAAAACAGCAGAAACAGTTGTACTAATTGTCAAAGATTCTCTTTGTTTTGCATTTCTGCTATGGCTCCATCTCAAGCAAAACAGCTGTGTTTTTTTTTTCTGTGATTGAAACACCAACTGCTCTCTTTCATTATGAGGAAGGAGTGAAAAGATCTGAGCATGACATCTGTTACCCCCACCATCTGACTGGCTGATAGACTAAGCATTTCAAGGAGTGAGTTTTTGAAGGAAGGAAAAGGATCTACTGCAAAGCTTTAAAAAGGTGATTCATGTTGGCGGAGCCCTCATTTCATCACATCTGGTACTCTTAGGACACATGCACATGTGCATACATTCTCATACACACACACACACACACACACACTTGCAACCGTGGTACTGTGAGAGAGACTTTTTAACATTCCAGTATTTGTGCTAGGCACATTGAACAATAAAATTCATGTGTCTTAGTAAATAGGTCAGTAGAACTGTCTTAGAAAATCTAATAAAATTATATTCATATTTTTATTAAATGGACCTTAAATGGAAATGCTAAATAAATGTCTTGTGTAAAGATGTCCTGACTGACGTTTAGAGAGGCTTAATATCCTGACAGCTTTTTATTGCAGGGGATACATGCTCCAATATAATCTATAGTTTTAATTGAACATATTAAGGCATGACATAAGGCATGAACCAGTGAGGAACAGGTGCCAATTATGACAGATGATGATTTTATTGTGCGATTTTTTTTTTTTTTACCTTGTTCTTTAATTTTACTCCCTCTTTAATGCATTGTTTCTTCTGTAGTCATTAGATCACAGGCAGGAAAGACCTGCTGTGATAAACTAATACACTGTAAACCTGAATAAGTTGGCAAAACTAAAAAAAAAAGTAATCAGTTACATAAGTTTTTTAAAAGATTGGTGTTTCCAGTTTTAAGTAAATGTAACTATGAGTTTTTGAGTTGGTTGTACTCATATTAATCGTTCTTTACTTGCATTATTGAGTAGCCTAATTCATACTATTTAATAGCAATTATCTTTTTTTTTAGTTGTGTCAAATCATATAAATAAACCCGGGCCTTTCGCATGGTAGACGAAACACCTACCACTGAGCCACCAGTGCTCTATTGCCCTGATGACGTCAGACGCAAAATCACTAGTCTAAAAGATTTTAAGTTAGTGGAACTTTAAGGTTACTGTTACTTAAGTATTTACAGATACTTAAAATATAAAATTTGTTCAGCTAACTTGAAGAGTGTCATTTCTACAAATTCATAAATACCAAAAAGTTCTAAATACTCATTACTCTATTAATTTTAATTAATTGTAATTATTTTAATTAACAGTACTCAATATGCTTAATTACTTTGAGCATTAGGGTTTACAGTGGTATAGTAACATAGTAACATTCTTTAACAGTTATTTTACTTAATATGCCAATTGTTTTATACTTGCACAACAGAATATAATCCCAGCTGGAATGTTTTTAGTTGCCAAATGCCAAAAGTCCTTGAATTGTGTTTCTCCTTGAATTTTGCATTGAGAGAGAGCGAGAGAGAGAGAGAGAGAGGTGCACATGTGAACTCATTTACTGAACAAGAATCCAATTACTTAGCTCAGTTTTAGGTTCCATTCCTCAGTGGCTTGTCCACCTTGACAATCCCTGGTTAATCACATTTGACAGTGGTGCTTTCTCAGCTCTGAGACGTGAGGGGTCACACTCTCTTGACCTCCTTCTAAGAAGCTGATTAAATGAAAACCAGGATGCTCATCTTGCCTTCTCAAATATGGTAAATACCTATGAAAGATTTACTTTGCTGCCTGGGGAAAATCTAGTGTTTTCCAATCATGTTCCAAATGTTGTCATTTTTGTTTAATGGCTACAAATTTTCCTACTCCACATATATAATATGTATTGTATTGGCATTGTATACAGTATAATATGCAGCTGTAAGCAATTTAATCATTTGCATAGGGTGCATTTAATACTTTCTGAAAATACTTACAGTATACTCAACAAAGCAGATCAGTAAGGTGACTTGCTCTTGTCTGATTATTAATGTCATAATTTTATCTCAAAACATGCACAACATTTTAATTATAGCAGTCAAGAATCTATCACGCTGTCCAGGGTATACCCTGCCTCGTGCCCAGAGTCTCCTGGGATAGGCTCCAGGTCCCCGCGACCCTAAATACAGGATAAAGCGGTATAGAAGATGAATGAATGAATGAATGAATGAAATTATAAATTATTTATATATTATAAATTGCATCTGTATACTGAGATAACTACTGTACAGTATGTTTTGGGTGTTTAATATAATTTGAATACCAATATTTAAAAATAAGAATTCATGGAAATAGCATCTCATGGCAAAGTAGAAAAAACAAAGCATGCCACAAGCATCAGTCACTGCACAAGAAAAGCAGTTAATCAACTGCCTCACAATAAACTGTTTAGAAATCCAATCTGCCAGATCTTAAGTCAAGATGTCAATCTTTCCAGACTAATTCATTGCCAATTTGCTTGTGAAGAATCTTTCTGTTTCACAGTGGAGAGATTAACTTCTTGTGCATGCTGGTTTTGTTGTGTTCACTTCCTGTTGTCATTAGTAGGGTAAGAAAAATACGAACAAATCTCCCATTTTGATCATGGATACCTCCTTCCACAAAATAAAAACACTTTATTTATACACTTTATTTATACATGAAACGCTGAACATATTTTGCACAAACAACTTAAATGATTTGCACATTTCTTGTGGCATCTATATAGTGAACATAACAGAATTAAAGCATAACCAGTGATGGACAAACTCAAGTACTTCAGGTAAAACAGAGATATTATAGGAAATATATACACGTAAATGTAGTAGTAATTAAGTAAAATACCTCCAAGCACATTTCTACTTCAAAAAGATGCAGAAATATCCACCTTCAAAAGTTCCGAGCTGCTCGTTGTAGCCTTTAACACGTAGTAAAAATTCTCTCTGTCTCTATGTCTCCCAACTGCGAACGTGCTTTCATTGCTGTCTGAAACACTTCTCCACTTCTGTATTTAAACACCTACTACGTGATTAGGCATTTTACGGCAGGAAAGCAAACCACACAATCATGTATAATAGTGATCAGGTGGTGATATTACTGCTTCAAATGATACACACAACTCTGGTTATGTAAAGCAAACCCACACACAAGTGTAGTGGAGTAGAAAGTATAGCTGTCTGTTGGAGAACGTAGTAGAGTAAAAGTATATATGTGGAAACTGCACTTAAGTAAAAGTACTTAGTTACCTTCAACCTCTGTTTATAACACTTATACAACTCTGTGTGTAGGCAGAATAGAGAACTACTGTAAGAAGAATGTGCTAGAAGAAAATAAGTTCAATGCACACTGATGGTTAAACTAATCTGAAAAAACATGGTGCTCATGTGCACTATGTATGTATCTACTATTCTTCCATATCCAATCTCTGCCATTCTTCATTGATATGTCTGCTGTTTCTAACAGGACTGCAATGGGAATACTTATTACACTCCATAATGAAGAGCTCATGCATAATTTCATTTGCTGTAGGAGGACCCGAGGACATTTACTTATTTCAATAAAATACTTGATATTTTCATTTGAAAGGCCATAATTCCTGCTGCTGTGACAGATATTGGGGTCACTCATGGTAAATGGGCAATTTATGGTTTCAGGCACGGCAGGAAATTTTTCTGGAAGCTCCTCTCGACTCCTTTAGGGCCAGGTTGATTCACTGTCTTTTAATTTTCCTCCCAGATGGGGCTGAATGAGCATCAACCTTGAGAATACATAAATTGTAGTGACTGGCTCAAAGCTGCGCATCTCTCTGCTCCTCCCTGATTTTAAGTGTCAATCCTTAATTAAACTAAATCAACACCACGCACATAAGATGAGAAGTATCCAACAGAATAATTAATAATTACACCCTCGAGACAGCAAACACAGCAATTGAAACATGCTCCATAATTAAAGTTTCTGGTTGCACTCATAATTGAAAGAATATAAAGATGGTTCCACTTATGACACACAGGTTCAGTTCAACAGGTAAACAAATGAGGGAGAGTACAAAATGTGCATGATAAAAAAAAAATTCAATATTAATGTATTTGAAGGTCCTTCATGTTTGACAGAAACCAAATAAGCCATTGCTGTACAGGATAGATACAATTCAATTCATTTAAAATATAGTGCTATGATACAAATATAAATAGTGGTATAAAGCATAATATACATAGAACTAAATTAAAAACAATAAATTATGGATAAAATTAGAAAAATTATGGGAGTGACAGTGGAAAGGAAAAACTCCCTGAAATGACAAAATTAAAACCTTCAGATTTATAAAAAAAAAATAAAAAAAAAGGCAGCAGACTCAAAAATGTATCCACATTAATTTGAATGATAGACAGTATGTCAATATGATTCAATCCCTGCTATGCGTCACATACTGTTAGATGTTGGACTGCGGGCATGAGTTGAGGCATAGACACAGAGGGGATAAGGTGGCAAACAGTCTTTTAATAAACAAACCAAACATAAACAAAGAAAGTTGGCTTTACATTGGAGCATACTACAAACAGAACTCAAAACACTTATACATACACAGACTAGGGATTACATACACTAATACAATACAGACTAAGAAACAAACCAGACGAAACAAGACACACTAAACAGACTAGAGGACTAAACACAGGGGACTATACATGCAAGGGATAAACACACAAGAAAGGCTTGGCTAGGTCTACTAGTTGTTATGCACATTAGCTGCTAAGCTAGCTAGTAGCTAAACAGACTAATTGCTAAACAGGCTAGTAGCCAGAGACCAAGGGGCGAACAGACAAGGTACACAGGAGACTAGATATGAAACAGACTAAGAACTCTAAAGGTTAGTGGCTAAACATGTTAGTACCTAAACAGACTATGATCTAAACAGACTCGAAGACTAGACAGACTAAGATCTAAGCAGTTAGTAGTGCACTGATTAGTATTTATATAGACTAAGAACTATACATGCAAAGGAGGTTACTCACACATGAGGATAAACACACAAGGCTAATTCTCCTAGAGGCTAATCCTGCTAGGAGACACAGAGACAAAGACATACTAATGCAAAATTAAAGGGCTCCAGAAACCAAATGACTATAACTAAACAAACTAAAACAGAACATAATCAGAGAAAACAAAACCCACTTAACAGAACTCATTAATGCCCGACCCAGTTTCCCAGAACTAACAGCTATTTATAAGGAATCTAATGAGCATCCTCAGTTCCGGTGAGCATCCGTGTCACCTGACCGAGGTGCCTTCTGGGAAACTGAGTCTTCAAACAAAAACTACAAACAAACACATTGCCCTCTAGTGGTGAACACTCACATTATGTCTGTGTGCTATGAGGTAGAAAGGTAGATTATACAGGTCCTTCTCAAAAAATTTGCATATTGTGATAAAGTTCATTATTTTCTGTAATGTACTGATAAACATTAGACTTTCATATATTTTAGATTCATTACACACAAACTGAAGTAGTTCAAGACTTTTATTGTTTTAATATTGATGATTGTGTCATACAGCTCATGAAAACCCAAAATCCCTATCTCAAAAAATTAGCATATCATGAAAAGGTTCTCTAAACGAGCTATTAACCTAATCATCTGAATCAACTAATTAACTCTAAACACTTGCAAAAGATTCCTGAGGCTTTTAAAAACTCCCAGCCTGGTTCATTACTCAAAACCACAATCATGGGTAAGACTGCCGACCTGACTGCTGTCCAGAAGGCCATCATTGACACCCTCAAGCAAGAGGGTAAGACACAGAAAGAAATTTCTGAACGAATAGGCTGTTCCCAGAGTGCTGTATCAAGGCACCTCAGTGGGAAGTCTGTGGGAAGGAAAAAGTGTGGCAGAAACGCTGCACAACGAGAAGAGGTGACCGGGCCCTGAGGAAGATTGTGATTGTGGAGAAGGACCGATTCCAGACCTTGGGGGACCTGCGGAAGCAGTGGACTGAGTCTGGAGTAGAAACATCCAGAGCCACCATGTACAGGCGTGTGCAGGAAATGGGCTACAGGTTGCAAATTTTGCATGTCATTCGGAAATCAAGGTGCCAGAGTCTGGAGGAAGACTGGGGAGAGGGAAATGCCAAAATGCTGAAGTCCAGTGTCAAGTACCCACAGTCAGTGATGGTCTGGGGTGCCATGTCAGCTGCTGGTGTTGGTCCACTGTGTTTTATCAAGGGCAGGGTCAATGCAGCTAGCTATCAGGAGATTTTGGAGCACTTCATGCTTCCATCTGCTGAAAAGCTTTATGGAGATGAAGATTTAATTTTTCAGCACGACCTGGCACCTGCTCACAGTGCCAAAACCACTGGTAAATGGTTTACTGACCATGGTATTACTGTGCTCAATTGGCCTGCCAACTCTCCTGACCTGAACCCCATAGAGAATCTGTGGGATATCGTGAAGAGAAAGTTGAGAGACACAAGAATCTGCAAAAGGATTCCCGACCAAGTATTGAGTGCATAACTGAACATAATTATTTGAAGGTTGACTTTTTTTGTATTAAAAACACTTTTCTTTTATTGGTCGGATGAAATATGCTAATTTTTTGAGATAGGGATTATGGGTTTTCATGAGCTGTATGCCACAATCATCAATATTAAAACAATAAAAGGCTTGAACTACTTCAGTTGTGTGTAATGAATCTAAAATATATGAAAGTCTAATGTTTATCAGTACATTACAGAAAATAATGAACTTTATCACAATATGCAAATTTTTTGAGAAGGACCTGTATAACAGGAAAGGCGTTTCCTGTCCACTTTTATTTATGGAAGCTTTGGGTACAAAACTGTTTGCAACAATTTCAGTCCTAAAATTAACAAGTAACTATAGTCACAATTCATCACGAAAAATTTTTTACATCAGTCGAATCCAAGGCCATCTTTATATGGTCATCAAATGGAACCGTCTTCAATCTTCTCTTGCATCCCCAAGCAGACCAGACAAGGCCATCCTCATCAGCAGCTAGAGGCCTCCATTTGACAAGAGATCCAACTAAAAGTGGGGCACCAGGATGTATCAGACTGTCTCTGTGTGATGAGATCTTCAACTAAAAGTAAGGCTCCAGGATGTGTCCGGAGTGCAGAAAGGTTGAGGATTTGTTGGTAACTCAGGAATGCAATATATGGCTTGAAAGAGAGAGACAGAGAGAGAGACAGAGAGAGCACAATGCATTTTGACAATACGGAGAGATACATTAGTTATTAAGTTAGTAATCCTTAGGGGATAAATCATTACAGTATTTTACATCTTTTACGGCATTCATTCATTTACCCTTATTAACTGCCTGCTCAAAGTCATAACAGTTTAAATAATGTTACCAGTTTATTTTGGAAATAGAGCCAAATTTAATTCATAAGAAAATGAATTCAGAGAATTTATTTGAACATAAACAACAGTAATTTAATTATACAGTGACTTTATTTTTATATTATTTTCTGTTTCCCTATGAAAGTCAGCCTACTTTTAGACTAATGGTTATAATTTGTATTATAGACAAAGTACCAGTGTTTATCAGTATCTGAGATCCTTTCCGTATCCTTTTCTTATGGTTGTCAACTGAACTGAAAAAATGCTTCTGTATGTGATAGTAAAATGTGTATCAAAATAGTGATACACATTTTCAGTTACCTGAAAATGTGTATTTTCAGGTAACTCAGGCAATGTGGAACTTCCTATGAGTTACCAATTCTGAAAAATACCACCTCCATCTGGCTTGTGCAAGACAGGGCTATAGAGTTATACATGTCAGAGTAGTCACAATGCCAGTCACAAGTCCGCATAAAATGGTTGCATTAGGAAGGGCATCTATAGTAAAAAATAAAAAAAAAACTATGCCAAATCATATATCGAGGTCAGATAATCCATTTTGGAAAACCCTGATGGGAGTAGTATAAAAGAAAAAGAATAATAACAACCTACCCTGCCAAATGGCAAATACATGTATTATAGTTTTCATAGAGATAACCAAGCTGGAATTTAGGTGCATAAGTCTTGCTTAATATGGCAAAATGTCTATTAATATTGAAAGAAAAGACAGTTTACGCTTAAGTGGTAGGTAATTTGCTATGCACATTATAATGTTTTTTAAAGAAAGTAAGAAAAAAATAAGAGGTAGAGTAAGGCATACACGACATCAAAGCAGAAATTTTACTTTGTTCACCTTGATATTCTTTAATAATTCTTTACAAATACTTGCTCCTGAGTCAAAGAAACATGCTTAACATTGCTTAACATTTATTTGTAAATTTCAAAATAAGTTCTTAGCTCATTAGTAACATCTGTCATCTCTTTTATACTGGAACAACAAACATAATGTTACTTTGTGAATTTGTGTCTTTGAGGTAAGCTTGTTGAGTTATACTTCCAAGTTGAGGTAGTCTTCCAAGTCACTGTAAGAGCCATATTGTACTTCATGAATTTGTTGTTGTGTTAATTTAATTTTATTTATCTTAGTCCATTTTATTGTATTATGTTGGTTGTGCACTAAGCACCAATTTTATTAGTTAAGCATTGATTTATGACAACCGTATAGCCAGATGTCTGTGATGTCATTTTATTGTTACACGTAGTTGCATAACTATGTCACTGTAAAAGAGGATGTGGAGAACACAAGCTTTTGAAGGTAATCCAAGTTCGTAGTAAGATACAACAAATAAGTTGTTGTAAACTTAAGGAAACAGTAATGAGATACAGCGACTAGGTTGTAACCATTGTGGATTTAATCAAAACGGCTGTACGAAGTGTTGAATCTTTGATGCTGAAAATAAAACAAGAGACAAACAGACCAACGGACTTCCGTGTTGTGAGTGAATAATCCAAGAAAAGATACACGTCATAACTGTGAATCAACATGCTGACACATGTAAGTCAAAAGCTTTCTCCATTGTGAAGATAAGCAACTATTAAATTCGAAACTGAAAGAGGACTTGCCGGATAAGTCAATTGACTGCATTATCCGAGGAAATAGAGCTGCTTATATACAATGCATACAAGTTGTATGATGTTGAAGCTAAGTACTATACGGACTTCAAACGGCTGCTAGAAGATTTTGTTGAAAGCAATATACAGGTGCGATTGTGCTTAAACGAAGTCGAATGCGAACATGATCTGCAAAACTGGTATAATAAATTAAATTATAATTAAAATACTGCGCTGCACAGAATTCAGGAAAAAGTTAGATTTGTGGATCGCGGAAACTAGGAGCCGTTTCATGATGTCTCAAACGTACAACGATGGAGTTACGCCAGATGACAGCGCATCAATCGTGGAGTTTAATACGCCCGCCTCTAATAGGCACGGAAGCGTAGCGACGGCAGCGTCCAAAAGGTCTTCAAACATCTTCGTCATCCTCAGCACGACTAAAGAAGGCAGAAGCTGACAGAGCAGCCCTGTTGCCTGAAGTGGCAACCTTAAACCAATGGCAGGCGTTAGATATTGAGGAAGCACAACTAAAGGCCAACGAAGCACGACTACAGGCAAAAAGGGAAAGGTTAAGACTTGAAACGGAGCTTGCAAAGGCCAACACTAAAATAAATGTGTTCCAGGACCGTGTCAACCGACCACTGCCAACCAGAGAGTACGTAACCAACGAACCAAGTAGCGCATGCACTCCCAAATTGGAATACAATGAACTTTACGAGAGCAGTGCGTCAACAGAATACCTCGGACTGCCATCACGTTTCGAGGCAGCCCATCCAAGTGTGCCCACTGATTTGGAGGTTAGCGGTCTAGAAGAAAACACCTTTTTTGAACTTTCCAAAGTAAGAGCATCCCAGTCTCAGTGGAAAACATTCCACAACAGCATGACATTGATAAGTGGCCATATCTTAGTGAAGTAAAATTGCCACAAATTGATGCTGGAATTTAAATTCTCATAGGCAATAGAGAGTACAAGCTGCTAGAACCATGGCAAGTAATTAACAGCAGGCACAACAGGCCATATGCAGTAAAGACTGCTCTTGGATGGACTCTAAATGGACCTCTTAGAGAATCTGACAAGAAAGGCACATACGACAACGAGCAGGCGAGTATCACAGTCAACAGAGTTTCCACTGAAAGTTTAGAACAAATGCTGATAACAGTACAACCATGACTTTCCTGTACGCAACTGTGTCACAAGAGGATTATCAGTTCTTAGACTCTGTATCTAACTCTCTGCAGTTTACTGACAATCACTTTTACATCAGTCTTCTATTTAAGAAAGCAGCTATTCAAATGCCCAATAACCGAAGTGCAGCCGTGCAGCGTGCACTAAATCTTAAAAGGAAATTCAAAAATAAAAGCTCCTTTCACGAGGAGTATTCACAGTTCATGAAATACATGCTTGAAAAGGGCCATGCAGTCAGGGTTCCTGCACCTCACTTAGATCGACAAGATGGCCAGGTGTGGTACATACCTCACCATGGCGTGTATCATCCTCAAAAGAACAAATTAAGGGTGGTTTTTGATTGCGCTGCTAGCTATCAGGGAGTATCACTGCTAGCTATCAGGGAGTATCACTACAAGGTCCAGATTTAACAAATTCACTCATTGGAGTCCTTACACGCTTCAGACAAGAGGAAATTGCCATGATGGCAGACGTGGAAGCCAAGTACTATCAAGTGAGAGTTCCGGAAAGGGAGACAGATCTGTTGCGCTTCCTATGGTGGTTGAACGGAGATGTAAACCAAAACTAACTGTAGTTGAGTATAAGATGGTGGTTCACCTGTTTGGTGCAAAATCTTCGCGAAGCGTCGTTAACTTTGCGCTTAGGAGAATAGCAGAAGAAAACCGTAGTAACTCATCTGCTGAGGCAGTTAACACAGTACTTAAGAACTTTTAAGTACAGTAGACGACTGTTTGAAGTCTGTTTCGAGTCATAGTCAAGCAGTCGCTCTATACAACAATCTCCCCAACCTTTGTGCAAGTGGAGGGTTCAACCTCACCAAGTGGGCAAGTAACAGTCGTGCCCTACTAACCTCTATTCCTGACAGTGAAAGAACCAAAGACATGAGAGACTTAGATTTAGTAAAGATGTACTTCCTGTTGAGAGAGCTCTAGGGGTGTTGTGGTGCATCAATTCAGACATGTGTCATGGTTACGGAGGGAAAGAAGGCGGACACAGATGCAGGAGATCCGTGAACACTCGTTGTTTATTGACTGAACTCTTATCTTAATCAGCTTTAACGAAAAAGTCTCATGTTCAAAAATGGGAAATCAGGGTAATCACAACGAAAACAAAACAGGAACAGACACACTGCCTTCCTCCTGATTCCCCTTGGGCTGGGTCAGCCGAGCTGTCTCCCGGCACCTCCTGCGGTATATCACACACAGCTTTTCAGTCCCACAACACGGTTCTTTTCTTTTTCTGTGCGTTGGCTCTCTCAGTCTTGAGGAGGAGAGGTGTAAAGAACGAGTAGCAAGATTACCCACACAAACAACATGAGATCACCACGGTGAACAGACAAAACGCCACGGGTTCGGCTGGCTTACATAGACACACACAGGGCTGACAAACAGGTGCGATACATAATTCGTGATTACGAGACATACCCACATTGACACACTAGGGGGGGATAAAGCGATGGCTCAGTAGTCCGGAGACCCAGATCTTATTCCCCCGGACCGTGGTGGTACAGATGTTACAGTACCCCCCCCCCCCCTTCAGAACCGGCCTCCTGCGGGAGGCGAGGGCGGTCCCGGCGTCTTACCTGAGGAGGTCGGGACTCGCGGCTGGGATGGGCCCGGAGATCGAGGAGCCGGGCGATCCGGCCGATCTTGGTGAAAGGTTGTAATGAGTTCGGTGCTTAAGATGTCTTTGGCCGGCACCCAACTCCTCTCCTCCGGACCGTACCCCTCCCAATCCACTAGATATTGGAGGGACCCTCTTCTCCTCCGTGTATCTAGTAATCTCGTTACCTTAAACGTCGAGGTACCCTCGATCTCCACAGCCCCAGGGTCCAGCTCCAGGGCTCTGGTGTGCCCTCGTCTAGGGGTCCCCGGATCACTGGCCTTAGAAGGGACACATGAAATACAGGGTTAACACGCATGTGGGTGGGTAGCTGAAGTTTAAACGAAACAGGGTTAACTTGTGCTAAAATAACAAATTGACCTATGTACTTGGGGGAGAGCTTACGACAGGGGAGATGGAGGTGAAGGTCCCGTGTCGAGAGCCACACTCGATTGCCTACCTGGAGCGGAGGACTTTCCTTCCTTCGTCTATCAGCAAATTTCTTGAAACGAGACACTGCTCTGGAAATGTGTGTGTGCGTCTTCCCAAACTCTTTCCGCTTTTCTAAACCACTGATCCATCATGGGCACTTCTGTGGGTGTGGTGTCCCAAGGACAAAGTGGAGGTTGAGAACCCAAAATACATTGAAACGGTGTTAGGCCGGTTGCGGAGTGGATTAATGAATTTTGAGCATATTCTGCCCAAAGTAACCAGTTAGCCCAATCGTGCTGTCTGCCACTACAGTATGCTCGAAGATATCTTCCGAGTTCTTGAACAGTCCGCTCTGCCTGCCCATTCGACTCGGGGTGATAGCCCGACGTTAGGCTAACAGTGGTCCCCAACTTCTGGAAGAAAGCTTTCCAGACTTTAGCGATAAATTGGGGACCACGATCGGAAATTATATCTTCGGGTATGCCGTAGTGACGAAATACAGAGGTAAAGAGAGCTTCGGTTACCTGGATGGCAGATGGGAGGGCATTAAACGGAATAAAACAACATCCTTTGGAGAACCGATCTACTACCACTAGAATAGTGGTGTACCCTTTAGACACAGACTGTGTAGGGTGCGTGTTATGCCGGGATGCCCGGCGACTACATTAGTGTGCGCCTCACTCGTTACGCGGTTACGCATTACTTCTGGTACATAGATTTTATCGCGAGGGCACTCGGGGGGCACGGGACTGTCCTGCACCTGCCGAGCAATCTCGTCATTTAAAGCCCACAGCACCGGCGCAACTACGAGTGGCGCTGGTAGTATAGGTTCAGGATTTTCTATCGGTTTGGGGGTTGGGTAGTAGCGTGATAATGCATCCGCTTTTCTATTCTTGGATCCGGGCCGATAAGTGAGGTGGAATTGGAACCGCGTAAAGAACAGTGCCCATCGGGCTTGGCGTGTGTTTAATCATTTGGCCTGTTGGATATATTCTAGGTTCTTATGATCTGTCAGAACTGTGAATGGATGTTTGGCTCCCTCTAACCAACGTCTCCACTCCTCTAATGCCGCTTTGACTGCGAGCAGTTCTCTGTTGCCGATATCGTAATTTTGTTCAGCAGGTGTCAGTTTTCTAGAGAAAAACACGCAAGGATGAAGTTTCTCGGGTTGCTTGACGTTGTGATAGCACCGCCCCGATCCCTACCTCAGATGCGTCTAGCTCAACTATAAACGGCTTCTCGGGATCGGGAAGCCGTAATATAGGTGCGGTGGTAAAAGCTCTTTTGAGCTTTTCAAAAGCGATCTCTGCTTCGGCTGAGAGGGATTTTAATTTGCTTGGTTTCCCTTTCAGCATGGCTGTGAGGGGCGCGGCTACTGAACTAAAGTTCCTAATAAAATTAGCAAACCCAAGAAAACTTTGTAGCGCCTTTACTGACCTGGGTTCAGGCCATTGTGTTACCGCCTCCACCTTGGCTTTCTCCATCTCGACCCCCAATGGCCCTATGCGATAACCCAGAAATGCTACCTCCCTTTTATGGAATTTACATATCTCGGTCTTCGCATAGAGTCCATGCGCTCGCAGGCGAAGAAGGACGGCGGTTACATGCATGACATGCTCGGAATATGACCTGGAGTATATTAGAATATTGTCTAAATATACTATGAGCCAACGGTTTAACATATCTCGAAACACGTCATTCATAAACCCCTGAAACACCGCAGGTGCATTTACCAGCCCATAAGACATTACGTTATACTGATAATGACCCGATGAGGTGCTAAACGCAGTCTTCCACTCATCACCCTTACGCACACGAACGAGGTTGTACACGCTACGGAGATCGCGTTTTGTGAAGATGGAGGCACCTCGGAGTTGGTCGATAGCAGTGTGGCAGTGGGTGCTTATATTTTATTGTTACTGCATTTAACCCCCTATAATCAATGCAGGGCCTTAAGCCCCCGCCTTTTTTCTCTATAAAAAAGAAACCTGCTGAAGTGGGCGACGTGGACCTGCTGATAAGTGCCTGCTGGAGAGCCTCCTCCACGTATTCCTCCATTGCCCTGGTCTCTTCCAGCGACAACGGATAGATGCGTGAAGAAGGCGGTGCTTTCCCCGGCAAGAGATCTATGGCACAATCCCACGGACGATGGGGAGAAAGTCTCGCTGCTGCCCTAACACTAAATACATCACTAAACTCCGCATACTCTGAGGCACACTTACTGATACCTTATCAGTTGGACTCTCAATAGTGGTGGTTTGGACTACCAATTCTGGCGGTTTACACGTTTTGGTGCATCGCGGAGACCAGGAAATGATGCTAGATTTTGCCCAATCAAAATTTGGATTATGAAAGCTCACTGCCTTCCTCCTGATTCCCCAATGTGAGACATACCCACATTGACACACTAGGGGGGGATAAAGCGACGGCTCAGTAGTCCGGAGACCCAGATCTTATTCCCCCGGACCGTGGTGGTACAGATGTTACAACATGTTCAAGTTTAAGATTAGTTTAAAGGAACGACCAGTGACTAGCTGCGGAATCTTGTCAATCACTAGTTCAATTAACGACCCCTTAGGTTTCCTTCCACCTGTTATAATGCCAGCTAAGATTCTAATGCAGCAGCTGTGCAAAGAAAAACTTGCATGGGATGATGACATTCCCAAACCGTTAACCTGATTACACGAGTTGCACCAACTGTCTGAGTTCAGTGTAGAAAGATGCATAAAACCAGCTAACTTCGTCACAACTATGGCACAGCTTCATCACTTTTCAGATGCAAGTGAGATGGGTTATGGGGTTGTATCAAACCTCAAGTTGGTAAATGCTGATGGACTCACACATTGTGCATTCATGATGGGGAACTTTCGCGTAGCTCCCCTAAAACAAACCACTATTCCTCAAATGGAATTGACTGAAGCAGTAGTTGCCGTGAACAATGACAAAATGTTGAAAGGTCAATTAGAAATGAAATTACTGGACTCTGTGTTCTGGACTGACAGTACAACTGTTCTGAGATATATTGACAACGAAAAACTGCATTTTAAAACCTTCGTTGCTAACAGAATTGCCATCATAAAAGAGTCAACCAAGCCACAGCAGTGGAGGTACGTCAACACCTCAAAAAACCCAGCCGATTCTGCATCCAGGGGAGTATCCTGTGAAAAGTTCATGAAAAATGTCAACTGGATCCATGGTCCCTCTTTCTCAAAGAACTAGAGTGTAAATGGCCAGAGAACATTCATGACCTGTCGATAAAAGAGGATGACAATGAATTCAAACACTCAGCTTCAGTAAATATTGTGAGTGCTACAGAGAGCACAGATGCTCTGAGTAAACTGATTAATTATCACTCTGACTGTTACAAGTTGAAAAGATCTGTTGCATGGATTCTTCGTATCAAGGACATGCCCAAACAGAGAACAAAAAAGGTCAAAGGACGTACAAATGACTCAATGACAGTAAACCACAAGTCTCTGACAATTCAGGACTTGACAATAGCAGAAAATGAAGTCATTAAGTTCATTCAAAGCCAAAAATTAAAAGAAGAAATTTCCACGTTGCAAAAGGGTAATGCAGCTGCAAAACTCAAAAAAGAAATTTCCACGCTGCAAAAAGGTAATGCAGTCGTAAAAAGAAACAGTTTTCTGTTCAAACTGGACCCAGTACTGCAGGATGGATTGCTGAGAGTCAGAGGACATCTCGGTAGGTCTACAATGCCTGAGCACATTAAACACCCAGTCATTATACCTAAAGATTCACACGTCACAACCTTAATCTTAAGAGACATTCAAGAAAAGGTTGGACACTGTGGTAGAAATTATATGCTTTCAAGATTGCCGCAAAAATACTGGATTCCGACTGCTAACTCCCTAGTGAGAAAGCTTCTTTCCAGGATTAGAGCAAAAACCAGTGAACAAAAAATTTCAGAACTGCCACGTGATAGAATAACGCCAGATCACCCACCTTTTACTAACGTGGGAGTAGACTATTGCGGACCCTTCGAGGTCAAATGAGGTAGGAGCAATGTTAAAAGATATTGGTTTATTGTTTACTTGTCTTACAACAAGAGCTGTGCACATTGAAGTTGCGCAGTCACTGGACACAGACCCCTTTGGACACAGACGCTTTGTGTGCAGGAGAGGTCAGGTGTCAATTATGAGAAGTGACAATGGAACACACTTTATGGGTGCCGAGATTGAATTGCGTAAAGCTATCCTAAATGATTACCTAAAGCTAAAGTGTAATCAGTCGAAAATTTAAAGCGTCCTCATGCAAAAAGGGATACAGTGGATATTCAATCCACCTTCTGGGTCTCATTTCAGTGGAGTATGGGAAAGGCGGATAAGATCAGTCAGAAAGATCCTGAGATCCCTACTGACAGAACAAATACTAAATGATGAGAGTTTGCATACATTTCTGTGTGAAGTGGAGGCGATAATAAATGACCGAAACCTTACCACTGTAACGGACGATCCCACAGATCTAGAACCCCTGACACCTAACCACCTGTTGTTGATGAAAAAACAGCAAAACTTGCCTCCTGGACTTTTCAAAAAAGAGGACATTTACGCACGTCGCAGGTGGAAGCAAATTCAGTTCCTTGCGGACCTATTCTGGAAGCGATGGGTGCATGAATACTTGCCCTTGCTTCAGGAACGTCAAAAATAGTTTCAAGAGAGAAAAAAACCTTTTGATTGGAGATGTAGTTCTAATAATTGATGAGTCTTCCCCAAGAAAGGAAAAAAAGGACTTGTGAGACGTGTGTTGGTTAAAACTAAGACCAATACTCTGGAAAGACCCATTGACAAGCTGTGCCTCATATGTGAAATGGACTGTTAATTATATCATAACTAGTTATGACTGTTTGTTTGGTACATAAATGTAAACACTTGAGACAAATACTATACACTTAAAATATTTTTGAAAGGTTTTAAAAGGTTAAGAAGGTTTAATTTCATGGATTTACAAAAAAATAATAATAATTTAATTGTCAGTCTCCCTGGGCTGGAATGTAAGAGCCATATTGTACTTTGTGAATTTGTTGTTGTGTTTATTTTATTTATCTTATTCCATTTTATTGTATTATGTTGGTTGTGCACTAAGCACCAATTTTATTAGTTAAGCATTGATTTATGACAACCGTATAGCCAGATGTCTGTGATGTCATTTTATTGTTACACGTAGTTGCATAACTATGTCACTGTAAAAGAGGTCAGTTGAGATACGGAAGTGTGGAGAACACAAGCTTTTGACCGTAATCCAAGTTTACAACACTCACCATCACTCAAATACAGTAATATTCAAGAAATAATGAAGCTGCTTCTCATGTTTCTATAAACTGTACAGATATCTGCTGTGTACAGTAGGTATGTTGATGTTTTTTTTAAAAGATCTCAGTTGTGACCCTACAAACCCATAATGTGTCTTCAATCTTGCATTGTGCTTGAATTAAACTGAAGATTAGGAGAGCATCACCAGTGTGCAGCGTCTAATTGCAGAAATGTTTTTCATTTACCATGTTGATTGAAGAAACACATGGTGCAGACATTTCAGAGTGTGGAAGCATGTCCACTTTGAAAACAAAGTTTAACAGTTAAGGAGAGTTACATATTGTATGACATGATGAGGAATGAATATGTGGAGCATTTTTTCTTGTACTCTGCACAGAAGTCTCCAAAGAGAAAGCAAGTTAATAATCCAAACAGCCGCTTAAACAGCGGAACATTCGAAATATCCATGCCCATGGGGTTCTTTTTGCCTCCAACCACATAATGGTCCAGAAAGAGAGGGAGCTTGAAAGAGAGAGAGAGAGAGAGAGAGAGAGATTTCTCAGCCAATTAAGTGACCAGCTGTTCCTAAAACGCGAGATGTCCTTTGGGACAGGATGATTGGTCACCTGTAAGATTGTGCTCAGCAAAAGCAGTGAGGAGATGAGCCACTGATAATGTCTTTGTTTGCCTATTAGTTTCACTTTTATTTTGTTTATCTCATATGCCTTTCAAGCTTTTCGAACTGATTAAACGGGATATTAACTCACTCAAATCATTTCCCTCTCTAAGTCTCGGACAGGAAACAAAAAAATAAAGTGGAGACTCTGGACTCTGTAACCCAATCCAGCTCACTGTAGCAATGCTTTCGCAAATTCCGCAAAGCTAATTTGTCTTTTTCTTTCACTCAAACTCAGCAGGTCCTAAGATGTAATACTATAAAAGCCTGTAATCAATAGTTCCGAAAAGCTACACTCATCTATTATTCTTTTGGAGAAAATCCAAAGTGCCAAATGGAGCACAGTGAGTGTGTGTGCTGGTTTACAGCTGTATGCCCAAAATATAACTGGGTAATGTATGTGCATGCATGCAAATATTGTTTTACTTACATACTGTATATGAAGACACACTTACAACATTTCACACACTAAATTTTTATCCACCACATGGCAACATGGAAAGATTAACCACAGATAATTTGATGTCAGGAGAAACATTTTAAAAAAGCATAAATCATACATTTTGATGAAAATATCCCATCCTTCCTTGAATATTTCATTATAAATACCACTATTTACTTGAATTCACACACACTTGATTCTGCTGTAATGGCATCCATAACTGAATTATGTTATTACAGCAAATGCCTATGCTTATCTCACTCTCGCTCAGCATTCTTGCACCTGCTCCATGCTCATCTCACTCTAATTTCATCAGGATTACACTGTAGATGTGCTTCTTTACTGCCTTCAAATTGCTTCAAAGTAGAAGCATTGCCAAGCAAATATTAAATACCAGCATAAACATCTCTCTTTTTAAGTTGAGTTTTCTATTTATTCTCTCTCTCTCTCTCTCTCTCTCTCTCTCTCTCGCACTCACTTGCTCTCTCTGGCTGGCATCTTTTGCAGTTTAGTTAGGGTATAAAGTTATTACCAGCAAATGGAAATTAAGTCTTTCAATTTTGTTTGCACTCTTGAATGAATGGCAGACCACTCATATGTTCAGCACGTGGGCATCATGTGCAATTTAAAGCAGAAAGTTTTAAATTCAGCAACACTTTATTCATAAGTTGTTTCTATAATTGGCTTTTGGAATGCTTTAATAAGCTTTGCAAGAATACTTTGGAAAGCATTGCTCATGTCAAAATCCATAAGGTGACATTACAGATCCTATTTAATACAGTATATGGCTTTAGCTTTACATAAAAAGACTGACACTAGTATCTGTTTTATTTGTTTTGGTTTATCTGTATGCTAAAGATTATTACTTAATTTTGACTTACAACACATTCCTGAAGCATTTCCATAAAGTACCTAAATGACACAAAGACCCCCTTCAAATTAATGTTCTCTTGAGTCAATTGTTGATTCTGTTAAGGTTTTGACATCTTTTGTTGTTTTGGTTCCAGTTCTGCCTCCAACTGTTTCCATCTGTTGTTCTGTTACAAGCTCTATGCAGCTGTTATGTTGTCGCCCTTAAGTGTTTTATCTGTTCTTTTTACTCTCTGTTCAGTATAATTCTTATTCATTCATTCATTCTTATATTATATATATTATATTATATAATTCTTATAAGTCTATTTCATATATGTTTGTAGGTTAAGCCTAAAAATATTATGTCAAGCCTCTGTGCTTGTGTTCTGTGTCCCACTTTTACAAGTTACAGCACTTGTCACCTCACCATTTGTTGAGTATATGCACTTCATATAATAACTTACAATGGGGTATCCTTCCAATTAAATGGTGGTGGACGCTTTCTATTTAAAGTTTTATGAAGCACCATGACAATACAACTACAATGGTAACCAAACATACTGAGACTGTTTTACATTTAAATTTTTCAATCAAGATAATAAGAAAAATTTTATTCCATGCAAAATAAAAATCAATATTTAATATAAAGTTCTTTCTTCTTCAAATCCAAAAATTAATACTCTGGTGTCACTTGCTTAACCCATGCCTGCTTAATTGCGTCCTGAAGATCATGTATATGAAACATTCTTAACTGTTACTGCCTTTTTCCTCCATTGTCCAACAGTTTTCTATATTGGGTTCAGTTCTAGAAGTGACACAGACCATGGATCCGGAAGCTGAATCCCATCATTTTCACTTGCTTTTCAGTTAATTAGCTCTTCAACTAACCAATTAGTAAAATCACCTGGATTGTGGACAGAGAGAACTAATTTTGACTGCCACTGTACACTAAAGTAAAACACGTGTGTGTGGCAAGCTGGGGAAAATATCATCTTTTGTTTGTTTTTTTCTTCAAAGCACAAAAATCAGTGAATGTTTCAGGACAGATATATCAGCAAATATACAGTATATATGAATAAAGTGATGAGGACCTTAACCTCAGATGATGCTTGTGGGTCAAAGTGTCACTAAGGCTGTTTCTCAATAAATACATAAATAGATAATTAGGTGGAGAGGGCACTCGCTTCTTATATACTATCAGCTAAAGACAATATAGAAAGGGATTATCTCAAACTGAGAAAATATAGAGATTATGTCAGTGTTATTAAGCATTCTTAATATAGTTATGATGTAATAATATAATATTATATTATTTTATTAAAAACACATATAATAGTTTTATTAAACATAGAGTCTTCTGAATAGACTGTCAGTCTATTGGCTATATGAATACATGCGGTTATAAAACTACACATCACAATTGTCAGCATCATTTGTACATCATAGGTATTCCATTAGTTATCCACGTATGACTAAATCAGTTACTGTACATGAAAAATTCAGAACTTCATGCAATGAGGAATGTCATACACTTGCCAACCTTTCCGATGATACTCCATAAATACAGGCACTATTTACTCACTTACTCTCACTCATTGTCCATCCTGTATACAGGGTCTCAGGGGGCCTTGAGCCTATTCTTAGGGCACGAGGCAGGGACACCCTGAATGGGGTGCCAATCAATCGCAGGGCACACACATACACACACTCACACACCACAGCCAATTAATCTAATCTGCAAGTATTTGGTCTGTGGGAGGAAACCAGAGTACCCAGAGGAAACCCACCAAACTTTATGCACACAGAGGCATGAATTGAACCTGACTCGGAATCGAACCTAAACCCTGGAGGTGCAAGCCGACGATGCTAACCACTAAGCCACCAAGGCACAATAATACATATTTCAATTATTCCTGGTTTAATACTGCGAATGTTGCACGAGGAGGAAAGTCAAGCTGCCAAACCTGCTTTGAGATTTGTGATGAACTTTTATGTGAACTTTTACAGTAAGTGAGACTGCCAATTGTGGTGATTGTAGAGAGAAACACTCCAGCTTGTCAATCTTATTCTGAGCATTTTCTTTATCGGTTCACAGCACGTGGCCACCAATCTGCAATTCTACCTGGCACCACAGGTAGAACAACCTTTTTACATAATTAGGAACAAATTTCCAGGTAGCCTGGCAACAAAGAGCCTCTGTACAAAGGCTCATGTAATAACTTTGCAGGTAGAAAAGAGTCTTTATTAATCCATTCCATTTATGTGCATTCTGAATAGGACTTCAAATTGTTTCAGTCTGGGAAGGAAATTTTTGAATTCGCCGAAGGAACATTCTCTCCTAATCACTGGCCTTTATGCTTGCAGATTTGCGGAAAAGAAAGACACAGAATGTCTTCTACAACAGTGCTATGATTTTTTTTTTATATATAAAAACCAATGTTTTGCTAATTATTAGGAATTTGTTTGGTCTGATATAAAACATCATACATATCTGGTGGTATATAATGAAAACAATGCATTTAGTATTTCTTTTTAATATGAAATAAAAAAAAATTGCAGAAGTAGCTTGGCCTGATGTTTTACACAATGACAGATATTCCTGTCCTTCATTTTAAAAACTGCAGCTTTTAGCATGACATCGGGTCACTGATATTCCATATAATGAAATACAGATAGCATAGCTTAATTTGTCACACAATCACAAATATCATACAGTACATTCATTTAATCGAAGGTGCACATGTATTTCTTTACTCTACTTATGTTCATATCCTTAGAGACATGCATAATAAAATAACAGGCAGAGGTTTTTGCAGACAACGATGAAAACAGCACGTTTAGAGCGGGGAAGCAGAACGAAAGATAGAGAGAACAGAATTTGTGTATGTAAAATATTAATGTCTCTTCAAATGAAGGATATAGAAATATTTTCTCAGTAAGATAAAACTTTTAAGTACCAAAGCAGGGGTCGCAGAAAAGTTTAAAAAAAAAAGTTTTTGTTTGCTTGTTATTGTTCTGTTTCTTTTAATTCTAAAGATAGTTCACATTAACAAACCTGATTGGCGGGTCTTATTCACACAACATATTATCAAATGTGATGACCTTCGGTTAATTGATGATCTTCAATTAACCTCTTATATATGATCTAAATGTATCTGTAACTACAATGTAAAGAACCAAAGCTTTAACTAAATTTCGTTGCAAGCTCCTTGCACTGATATTTTTACATTAGGGGTTGCAACAGCACAAGATTTCCTTATGGAGTTACCGCAAGATCAACACTATCAGATATTCCTAACCGTTTGATGACATTTGGTCATACATGTTTCATTACACTTGGTATTCAGATGTACAAATGCTGTTCTAAAACCTTGCTCTGTGCTGCTTCATTTTAGTTCCTCCATCAGCATTAAAGTCACTTTAACCTAAAAAAAAAAAAAAAAAAAAGGAGACAGCAAGGGGAAAGCACATGACGAGAAGAGATGAATAAGATTAATAATCACAGACTGGGCTGAAGGCGATATATTCAAATCTAAAAAATGCAAAGTTGTTCTACTTTCTCTCCGTGGCCTCGGATCAGAAGTTGCTTTCATTCTGGGTCGCTGCTAATTTCTTTGAGCTTTTGCTTAGATCTTTTTAAGGCTTTCTACAAAATCATGTCTTACAATTTTTACATGTGTTTTAATATTCACAGCAGAATGCTATGAATATACAAGCAAGTATCAGAAATTCTGTGCCATGCCCAGGCTCCAGAGTGTCTAGAGAAAGTGTGAAAAGGGGTGTTCAATTTCACAAACTGCAGCTTCAGCCACAGAATCACTGGCCACTAACCACATATGTGTGCACACCAATCAATATGGACACTGTTCCCAAACACTGTGGTTTATGGACAGACTTGCCCTTCAAGGAGGATTTAGAGCTCGGTGTTAGTAACCTGTGTATACATAGACAACCTGGCATTTGAAGCAGATGGTGTGTGAGTGGCAGGACTGTAAATATGCAATAGGAAAGGTGACAGGGGCATGGAACAAACATGGTGATCCATCATGCAGCTCTGACAGGCTGCAGAGAGCACATGGAAGATCCCACAGCACCACTGCCTGATGGCTCCTCCTTTTTGCAACTCTCTCTCTCTCTCTTTCTCTTTCTCTCCCTCTCTCGCTATCACTATCAGGCGTGTGGCTGGTTGCTGCGAGAAGCAGATAAGAGCAGGCGCAGACAGTGTCTGAAATTGAATTCTGCTCAAATGTGGCAGTGATGAAGTGCTTTTCATACCTCATGCAATTGTCTCTATCACACATACTGTCCAGGCTTATTAAAGACGCCCTGTTTACACTGCCAAGACCCAGTCATCTTACATTTAAATAACACAATTGGGAAAGTAAATTCACTATTGGGGCGCTTTATCTAGCCAATGAAGCAGGCACTGGAGCCTGTCATAATGAGACTCTGTCACTTAATGCTTTTTAAAGAGCCTCCACTTCTCTCTCTCTCTCTCTCTCTCTCTCTCTCTCTGTGTATGTGTGTCTCTCTTTCTCTTAAACACCAGCTTAACCTCCTCATGGCAAGCTTTTAATAATAGGATAAAGTGCAACAAATTGATCCAGTCTACTCTAGTGGTCTTGTCGCTGCTGACTCTGTAGTTCAGAAAAGAAAGAGAAGACAGGTGGGTGGGTGGGGGTGGCCCATTCTGAACCAAGGTTGCTGTAGTAGGAATAAAACCAGCAGAATATTGTCATATTACAGTATAATACATGACAATGCTACATGCATACATATAGTGCATACATACTGTACATAGATAAATACACACATACTGCACATACCTAGATGTACAGTAGTGTACAGTACTGTACAAATTCTTCATGAAACCCTTATGAATACGTACAAACGTATTCAGAAATGCATAAACGTACTCTACAAACCAGAGATGCTGAATATGACCAAAGTGTAGGTAATGCAGCAACATAAAAAAAAAGTTAGAAACTTCCTCACTTCACTTCAAATCTACTTTACAGTACGTCTTCACACTCTATACAGTATGCATTGGATACAAAACATGTTATCCTGCTGGCCTTCCTATCTATTGCAATGATTGCACAAATAGTGTGCCCTAAAAGAAAATGTTGAGAATATTTGTAGTTGAGGAAACCAAGTGCACCTGTGATCACTAAGTCAGCCTTAACTAAAACATGTCTACATGTGTGTGTGTGTGTGTGTGTGTGTGTGTGTGTGTGTGTGTGTGTGTGTGTGTGAGAGAGAGAGAGAGAGAGAGAGAGAGAAGGGCAGAGGCATATACACTGTGAATTTTAGACCATCATGTCTAAAAGCTTTTTCTCAAAAACACTCCACCCTACAACTGAACAACAAGACAAGTCTGCTTTCACCCTCTTTCCCTTATTCACCCTCATCCCTCCATCCATCTAACCATCCATCCATCCTTCCTATCATAAAAAGCATGTTCTTCATGGATAGTAACCAAGAAATCATACAAAGAGCCAAAACACTTCACATATTTCCATTAGAGGTAAGTTCTTAAGGGGGAAAATAGGGAACAGCATGAACTGCATGACCAAAGAAGGTTGCCAATTTTAAAGATGCTACCCACCAAAAGAACTTTAGTGATTTTTTTTTCTCTAGTATGTAATGATGGTGTCCATGATAAACAAGAATTCCTAATGGACTGTACTTCTGGAGTAGTCCTCCAAACCCTTAAAATCAGCCTAAAAGCTCTGACTGCACCTGCTTACTGCTCTCAAGAACCTTTTTACCCCTCTCCAGCCATACAAAAAGAAGCACATAAATTAATAAATAAGCCTTCAAGAACCAGAACACAGGCAGATCCCCTGTGCTAAACAGCAGGCTGAGTTTATGCAATGTTTCATATACTTTTTTTCTTTAAAAAGTATTTTCATTCATACATATTCACTACCTGTTACCCAGCAAAATAGCTTCCCTGGAACCTTCAAGGGGCACTCATAAAATTTTAACCTGAAATCTAGATTAAGATATTCTCTTAAGCTATCGTGCAGGTGGAAAATGTAAGATATGTTGAATACAGTGAAATGAATAACGGTTGTGTGTTATTTAGCTTTTATAAATGATTTGATTTTAACAAACCACAGATTATTGTATTTACAATACAAACCACAGATTATCTGATTTACCTGCTACTCTAACTTTTAGAGCTAACAGGCCATGTTTTGCTGTTTGCAGTGGTCTGCTAACATGTCAGTACCTTGCTGAAAGACCTTTGATCCAGTCTTTTCAAAAAAGGAAATAAAATGAAAAACTCAGGATGTACAGTACCATCCATCATGATGTTAATAGCAGCCCACTTCACCTGCTGCTCTGTTCAAATTATCAGGCTTGACAAAATTGCCTAAGCTTTCTCTTTATAACTAGGGCTTGACAAAAACACTGTCTGAATCTGTCACGGGGTAAAGAGTAGGCATTTCTCAAACACCTGCAGAGCGGTCAGTTGAGGAAAAAAAGCAGAGTAGAAATGACCTTTAGGATGCACTAACTACCAGAGGCCTAGCCAGCCAGTGGTCAGATTCGATACTTTTCAGCAGTCAGCCCCCACATCTTGTTGCTGTGGGTGACCTTTTAGAAGCACCACTGTCACCATACGACAGATTAATTTCAGTAAATCCCAGTGTTCAGACATCTACCTCGCTGCATGACATACAGCTAGCTGACCTTTTCTTTGGGCCTTTCTCCCTCCCTCTTACTTCTCTTTCACACTTTTCTCTCCATCTTTGATCCAACATTTTCTCTACCCTCTCTCTGAAACTATATCTCAATGTGTTTGTCATGTCTGCCTCTTATTTGTGTGTAGAGGGTATAATTTACAACTATTACAGAACAGATGCCAACTGACAACAAATGCCTTTGATGAACAGGATATTGAGCCGGTGATTGAATAATCTATAACAATAAGCTGACAATTTGTTTACGCCCATATACAGAATTGGCTTCAGCAACATATTTCCTCGATTAGTGTGTGACACAAAACCCAAAGAACTATACTCCATTTTACATTGTTTGGTGTTTTATATATAGATTTACATTATTATTCCTTGTATATGATCACTGGCTACCTTATTTGAAAAACCACTACATGTTTATCCAATAAACCAGTAGCGTCGCAGCAGCAGAATGCTTAAAATCATGCAGATAGTTCTGTAGGTGTTCTACACTAATGTATTTTATAACATTGTATTTTATACAATATTCAGCAGTTAGTTCCAATCGAGTTTGGACAAGGGCCATTCAAAAATGGTAATAATACCGACTGGGATGTTTTATATGATTCACTCCATGTCACATGCATTCTAACAATCATCAATTATACTTGCTGTTGTGTGCCAACATGGGTGAAAGTAGGACAGTGTGTTCCAGTACTGGACAGAGTGGAAACCTGCTGCCTGCCAAAATTCACATTCAAACCCCAATCACAGGTGCACTTTCAGAAAAAACACATCTAATAATGTTATGCCATCTTAAACAACACTTTGTCTTTTCATTTCATTCTAAATTGTCTGTGCGTTGTTTACAGTTAATGCAACCAACAATGCTAACTAGCTTCTAACACAAGGTTGAATCCCAAATACGTGTACATTTGGCAGATGCTCATACTCTGAGACATTTACAAGTGCTCAGACGTTTCGCCGACTTTAAAGATTGCCAGTAACTTGGCTGTACGAACATCTAGAGGAAGTTCATTCCACCACCTAGGTGCCAGAACAGAAAACCGATACATGTCTTCCTTGATCTCTGGGAGATGGCGGGACCAGTCAAGAAGTGCTGGAGGATCAAAGGGAACGTGGAGTGGTGCGAGGTGTGATTAGAGCTGAGAGATAAGTGTTTTTTTTTTTTTTTACTTTATAGGCTAAAAATTGCCAAATCCCTTTCTAAGCCCAGATCAAGGGCACTACTTGGTGTGTGGAGCAAAAAACACTTAACGGTACATCCTAGCGTACTAGCTTTCCATCTAACATTCTTTGGGATTCAACCCCAGAAACCCAAAAGTTAGTTGATATTCTAAAGCTCAATAAGTGGAAATATGAAGTCAATTTTATAAGTTTCTCAGGACTGTTCACCACCTGGATGGTTTATTCTCTTCACCTTTGGCTACATACTGTAGTACCGATAAGATTTAAACCTACTGTCTTGTAGTTAGGTAGGTAGTTCTACTGTAAATACCAGCATGGCTGTGATGCACCTACTGTACAGGTACACTCTCTCGTGTGATATTTCTTAAATATGTGAAGTATATTAATAAGATTTGTAGTAATGAAATGTGTGTACTGTACATGTAATGTTTGTGCATAAATGATGGTCATGTATCAAATACTGATCAAATCTCTACACACACATACACTCTTTCCTTTTGCTTTACTTTTGAATTTAGTAATTTTCATAAAGATTATGGTGACTACTACATTTTAGTATTCCCGTAAAATAAAATTTATGTTATCACTTTCCACATTGCTCTAACATTTACCTGCTCAATTGGTAGAATTTGTGCCAGACATTTTGTCTGACATTTCAGTATACTTTATTTAAACTCTTGTGGAAAATTACTATCTTGTTACCTGAAACCATTATCCAGCACTTTAGATTTTTTTTATTTAACCCCCCTCACTTACCCAGTCAATAGCATAAAGCTTATGGGACAGTAATAAGAAAGTATGCCAAAATGTTAAGATAATTAAAAAGACTTTAATCACCCAAATAATTGTATTAAAATGCAGTGAAATAAAAAACTGTTAAAATATAAATCCATCCTTGGAGAATATACTATGTGACATAAGTTAAGATGTTAAGAAAATTTGTGTGTGCGTGCGTGCGTGCGTGTGTGTGTGTGTGCGTGTGTTCAAAACTGTGGGATTTGATAAACACGAATGTACTTCTACTCTTGGATCTGAATGTTCAGGTAGAGTACAGAGCACTCCTTGTGGCATCAAGCAACTTTTGAGGTGCACATGCTTTGATGCCTTGAAATACATGGAAGTGGTTTCCTTGTGATGTTAAGAGAGAAAGTCAGCAATGAGTTTAACTGTTGCCTGTGGGTATCAAGAGAGTGGGAGTTGGAAAAGAGGAACAAAAATAGGGGAAAAAACATTTCTTCTAAAAATAGAGTACCGATTTGGTCTTTGAAGAGGAGAAGAGGTGGGGGATATATCCCAGGAGGAAGAGTTGAACATGAAGAGAACTTCTGAGTTTCACAACATTCAGCTAAGGATCTTGTTCTTCCTTTCTTCAAATCCCTCAACTTTCTACTTAACACACCATACACAACCCATACCCAGAAGCACACATCCAGTTATATTATATATTAAGGATGGCTTTCTTTAAATTTTAAATGAATATGCGGCAATGAAACATTATGTCTGTTATATTCACCATCATGTTTTTTTCTACAATTATAATAAATAACATTATATAGAACCATATGCACTTTACTATTGTGTCATAATTGTATTGTCAATAACAAGATGATATATAGCCTGTAGAAGGTCACTAAGGCCAAATCAAATATGAGATGAGTAACAATCTTTTTTTTTTTTTTTTAATAAGATTGTCCCTGGATCACTCCTTAGCTTAGGTGACGAGTTATGCGTGATGTTTTACACGTTCTTCTCACAGCGGCATGATCTTCTTTTGGGCTATCCACTTTCCATCCACCTCCCAAAAAATTCTAGTCATTAAAGTGTGTGCTCTAAATTGCATGCAGGTAATCAGTGGCATAAATGAATAACTGTGAGTGTGGTATTCTGCCATCACTGTACTCTCATATAATATTGTTCTCAGAAAAGGCTGTTCATCAGCCTTACCAGGATAAAATGGTTACTGATGATGAATGTGTGAATCATATTTGAAGTCACATTTTGTAAAGCATATTTATTTTGTCCGAGAATGTTAACAGCATTACATTGTGCAGTATTAAATGTGCTTATATAAAAATTCAATCCCAGCGCCATCTGTGACTTGCTCATTAGGAACAAATTTACATTAAAAATGTTTAAATTATATCTGAAATTTATTAACTTTTTTAAAGTTGTTTTGCAACAATGTTCATTATTTAAATCCCCTTAAAATATAATTGAATTGAGTCCAGGGCTGCATTCCCCAAAAGCCTTGCTGACTGGGTGATGTCATCAGAGAGAGATGGAGAGAGAGACCCAATGGTAGTCCAATGAGAGTCCAAATGGTAGAGAACCGATGTAATCAGTAGACACTGTATATATCAGGGTTTGACATTGGCCCCCGCCCACCCGCCAAATGCGGGTAAAATTCGGCTGTGGCGGGTAATAACTTTAGTCTCACTAGCCACTTTGGCGGGTAGTTTATTCTTTGGTATGACAATATATTTTTGTTGTAGTTTTCTCTAAAGTCATCCGATATAATAAACGCATTGCAACATAATATTACGCGCATAAAACACGCATGAATGTAATGAGGACATTTAATACCTCTCTCTACACATGTTCACACATGCATTGCGCGCACGCACACACACACACACAAGTGATGGGTCGTTCATGAATGATTCGTTCTTTTTGAACGAATCTTTAACATGACTCAGATGAGCGAGTCTTCTCTGAGAGAGATTCATTAATTTTCTATTGGGCACACATGCGCAAAGCATCGCAAAACCTCCGTATGTTATACAGTATTGAGCGATTCTCAGCGTTTTCAAGTCTTGAGTCTTTCGTTCTTTTAACACATGACTCCCTTATGCCTCTTTTCCACTGCATAGTACGGCACAGCACGGTTCAGTACAGCTCACTTCGGCTCAGTTTGGCTCGGTTTGCGCTTCCACTGCAGTTTAGTAACGCTTTAGAGTGGGCGGGATTATTCACGTGTCGTTTTAGTTGCGGCGCCGCTACTGCCGTGACATCATCATAAACGCACCACAAACAAACACACAACAATGGAGCATATCGACGGCATGGTGTTCTTCATTCTCGGCATGTGGATGTTTTTAACAACGAGACGAAGGAGTTTGTTTCAAAAGAGGCTGATGGCAGCCAAAGAAAATTTTTGGTTAATACAAAAAGGTGCGTCCGATCCTTCGCTGGCTGTTCTAAATATAGTGGTTCTGTTGTGTCTCGTGTCACAAGTTCAGTGACGCAGTAATGACGATTTTCTCCGGCCAATCAGTGACCAGCAGAGTTTACACGTCACGTTTTGGTAACGGTTTGGTGCGCTTGGAACCTCGGCTGAGGTGGTAATAAAACAAGGGCCAGGTACCATGTACTGTTCCCAGTGGAAAACCCCCCAAAAGTGAGTTGAACTGAACCGTGTCGTGCCGTACTATGCAGTGGAAAACCGCCATTAGACACTATGCGGTGCAATAGATTCAAAAGAACGAACGACTAGAGAAGATACAAGAGGTGAGCTGCTCATTCTGTTTATTATAATATGTCCTTAGTTACATTGTAATATTTTCATAACTGGAACTATAGCCAAAATTTGTGTATTTAGACGTATTGGGGGTATTTTTATTGAAAACGCAACATGTTAATTTATTTCAGATCAAATGAACGAAATGACTCAAAAAAAGATTCGTTCATTTTGATGAACGAGATTCAAAGAACCGAGTCACTAAAATGATTCAAACTTTCCATCACTAACACACACACATTTTTACTTCCTGTTTGGTGTGTGTGCATCATTTCCTTAAAGGGCTATTGCTTCGCAACAGGATGAGAATGTTTGCCCCTTTCACATAGATTATTTACTGATTATATATATAGAAAAGTAATCACTATTAAAATCTATTTAGATTTCATGTTGAATGATAGAAAATTCATCAATTGATTGAATTACCTCACACTATAAAGAGTCAACACTACAAGATAGACCAGAGTCCATTGTCCTAACTCAGAATTCTGATATAATAATACATAATGAATAATAATACCTGATACTAGTACACAACACACTAAAATGATAAATGTTCTGAGTTGCTGTATTTTTAATATCAGAATGAGTTCAGTTGTACTGAATCTGTTATTTTTCAATTTCATGTGGTAAGAGGCTTGAATATAAGTTCAACAAGCAGAATATACAGTTCATGTTTGCATGTTTTTATATTGGGAGCTATCTTAACAGTACTGAATACTTGACTACTACTATAGTGATACAGTGTATGCTGTCATTTATAAGTAAATCTAGATATAACAAACATTAACGTATCATTGTGAAGAAAAAACTGCGATTTTCTGGTAACAAAATTGTGGCTAGTAAAAAGGCTGAATGGCTAGTGACTCCGGAAACCCACTAGCCACATTGGCCAGTGAGCAAAAAAGTTAATGTCAAACCCTGATATATATATATATATATATATATATATATATATATATATATATATATATATATATATATATACACACACACACACTGAACCCCCATAGTTACAGCTTGGCTAATAGTGAACAACTCCAATCACTGCTTTGATCATTACTGATTAATTACCCGCTATGAAGAACCATTCATTCTTTTCTGCTTAGTTACCTCTGAAACAGTATTATAAAGTGATGCTAATTTGTATTACTATTGTATCATTTCAGCATCACTGTCATGTTGCTTAATATGGTATCAAGCTCATGGTCAAAATATTTTTTTCAACAACATGACTAAACTGTGTATGAATTATTAATATTATGCTATCATGACTCTTTCATAGCTCATATTCTAATTCATTCATAATGTTAAAACGGAGTCTAGATAGGCATGACTAAATATGGTGAGTGCATGTGAATACATGAGCATCGTTCATTCATAGAAGAAATCTCAATGAAAGCCTGGGGTTTATGAAGGAAGCCAAGTTCTCTAAAGGTTCCAAGCTGGTCAACCCACAGGTTAAACTAAACAGTCATCAACTGTCATAAATGTCATATCACTCAAGTATGCTTGTGCCATTCTTGCATTATCAACCGAGAAACATTAGTTTCATAACCGCTAAGTCAATTGTAAAAAGACTTCTCTTCCAATACTATTGGCATTTAAATAAGTCAGCAGATCTGCAAATGTAAAATGCTAATACTAAATTCTATAGTAATGCAGCATCGCCATGGATATCTTTTACCTACTTTGGGTGGGAATTTATACCTATTTTAACAAATGTTAACAGAAACACATGAGGTACCTGTGCTTTTTTTTCTCCTATGAGCAACTATTCCATAGCATGACTTACAGGTTAGCACTTATCAAGACTCACACCCAAGTCAAGGAAATCAATTTAAGATTCAGTGGTATTTTCCTGCAGGTGATCTACTCAGAGTGTAAATTCAATTAAAAAGACACATGTATTCAGTAGAAAGTGCATGCATTTTTTTTGGAAATGTGGTACAGTAAATAAACTCCATACAGACATACAATATGTAGTTAAACCCTATAACAATCCTCAAATACATTATATTTACATTCTTGTAGAATGCACTATAATAAAGAACTTTATTTCCGACACACCCTAATGTTTTCTAATCCCTTCATGTCTCTATTAGCCAATTCTCCCTCCTCTTTATACTTCAGCACATGAAGAGCACATATTGTTTTTTGCACATATCACAATGTGACAGAATGGTAAGACTGAGACATGTGAAATAAAAATAGAAAATGGTTGTTGCTCTGTTGTAGTATTCCCATGGGTGAGCTGCAAAAACAAATACTTCAATAACTAAGCAACTTTTGGCAGTGGACAGGGGTCAACTTGGGCACTCCGACTGGTTTGCGGCTACGAAGACCCATATGCAGCATATGGACACACACCTGATGAGAATGTGTCAATCTGGTGTTTGCATGTTGCTAGGGCCTTGGGGGAGGGGGAGGCAGTGAAAAGCAAGCTGACGAGAGAGAGGAGAAGTTCGCTTCCAGCACCCTGAGTTTGTGTCTGAGTTATTATGGCTGAAAAGCAAATGATAAATTCATAATGAGTGCTAAAATTCATTTTAATTCACATGTACCACCTGTTTTCATCCTTTCTCATATGCCATTACTTGTAACAGTCATCTAGCCATCATAATTTGGCTCTTGTCAAGGTCACTGCCCATTTTTCCTACTCCCTGCACATTAGCTTTAGTAAGTGGTTGTTTATTAATATATCCTTCCCCTTGATTCGTGGCATTGTAATGAAATAATCAGTATTTTAAATAATCAGGATCAGTATCACAAATATCTGTAACATTAAAACTACTGATTATTTTATTTTGGTCACAGGTGCTTTGATTTGGTTTCACAGTTGACTTTGCCTTAATTGTTTGTTGACAAATGAGGCAAAGCCAATAATAATTATTAATAATAATATATCAAATAATAATTTGATAATTAATGGTTATCATCTGGCTTTTAAAGCATATGCTCCACAATTTCCAAATGCACTAACTATTCGTCATTCTGAAATCATTACTTAAGTATTAATATAATGTTCAACCGTGGATGTTATATTAAAGTGTTTTCTTTTTTTTCTCTTGTTTGATTATAAGAAAAGCCTCAAATTGTTTTATCATTATTTTCTTTGATTTTTAAGGTCTTGTTTAGGGGGTTAGATCCCCTCTCCCACACCCCACAATAAATCGTTTTCACATTCCACCAGCGGATTTTGATAAACTGCTTGGCCCCTGCAGGAGAGCACAGGTGTGTAATCTTAAATCCAGAGCACCAAGAAAAGCACCTGGGAGAAGAAGATGCACATTGTAGAACTGGGATCTGCAAAGGAGTCTAATTTAACCAGCACTTCCAGACATTGAGGACACTAAGTGACCTGAGTGTTCCTTTGTTACCACACCAGCCATTCTATGCAAAACAGAGTACCTAAACTACATAGTCCTGTCTTTAATAATAATAATAATAATAATAATAATAATAATATAATATTCTGTTCGAAGAATATCTTAATTGTTCCTCGTTCAAGCACTCTTCATGCATTAAGTTCAAGTGCTAAATTGGAATGTCCTATATTTGGACTCCTGCAGTTTATGTCTATAGGTGTAATCATAACCCACTATAACTAACGTAGAGCTAATACTAATTCATTGTTACATGAATTATATGAAATGAGTAGACAAGTATTCCAGAACCTTGACTGGTCTGTCAAAGCAAGGTGTTCAATGTAGATTGATAAGTTAATTAATGGGGGTTCTATATTTCTATTCTTTACTTCGATTAACCTAATTTTTGAAGTTTAATTTTAAATATCCACAGAAGAGACATTATTTAATAAATCACACTCTGGCCAGCACATGCTGACACAGGCTATACATAGATTTGTATGTAACCAGAATTACTTGATCACTTAATTAATTACTTAAAAAGTGTCCTTCCTCATAACCAGAATAAGTACTGTACATAAAATCTCTGATGTCAAAATCAATGTTGTATACTGTATATATTGTAGCGTTTTCACCACTATGAGGAATCTTGGAGGACGAGTGAGCTTGCTGGCTGCCCAATGCAATGGCTGGGATACTTTATTAAGTTTCACTGCACTACTATGCGATTTACTACTAGATTTCTTCTATGAATGAACGATGCTCATGTATTCACATGCACTCACCATATTTAGTCATGCCTATCTAGACTCCGTTTTAACATTATGAATGAATTAGAATATGAGCTATGAAAGAGTCATGATAGCATAATATTAATAATTCATACACAGTTTAGTCATGTTGTTGAAAAAAAATTTTTGGCCATGAACTGAGGAACGGTCAGCATAACAATCACCACACATACACTAACACCCCCCCCCCTCCAGCCAGTTAACCCAAAAACACTTCCCTCACATGGTGAACACGAACAAGACCTCCCGCAAAGCATGACGGTCGCCAGCCGCCGTCCCACCGACGCCACAATATATATAGATGACAGCTATATCCAATTGAACACTATTGTTTTTTTTTTGTTGTTTTGTTTTTTTTTTAGATAGCAATTTGGCCTTCTTCTCCCCTTAGCTTGGCATTCAAAAACACATCAGACTCATTGGCTCACAGTTATAGCCCCATCTGTTGGGTTATATGGCATTTGACATTAGACAAAAATGGTAATTGCTAATAAACACACATTAGCTTCTCATACAATATGATCACTTTTCTGAAGACATCTAGCTGATTTACATTGCTCTGGAAAACCACTAAACCCCAAGATTATTATCTTTAACTGGGCTCTAGGTGTCTGTCCTGCAACCAGTACTTCATGTCTAGTTAGTACCATTAAAATGCCAGAAATGTAAATTTGCTAAATTAAAGGTCATGATATTGCTCCTCTATCACACAGGCTTGTAAATGGAAGATTTGCACAATACCACAAAGGGCATTGTGGGAGAAAAAAAAGGATTGTTATTATTCCACTGGGCTCATAAAATGCTTGTTTAAAACAACCAAAAACACTTCAAGGCTTACTCACAAGGGAGGCATTACAGAGTCCAGTGCTTTCACTCATGCGTACTAAGTTTGTTAGGTGCAATTAAATCTGAAATGCTGCCTAATTCATCAAGAATTATTTCTCAGATTATTATGCATTACAACCCCCCCCCCCCCCCCCGCCCCCTGCCCAGTCTGGAATAAGGGGAACTCTAATGGCACTTTGCAGTAATCTTACATCCTATAATTCTTGCTCTCATATCGATGGCTGCTGTAATTGCCATTTTACTCACAGCTGATTGATTGGAACATAAAGTAACAAGCGAGGAACAATCATGTCAGGGAGATGGATGAGCACGCTCAGTAGGCCAGCCTGGGATTCTGAGGATTTCTGGGAATCAATCCCACCTCTTCGTTCTCCTGGTGACAACTCCAGCCATAAGTCAGCAGTAGATCCTGCCTATGCTGCCAAGACCAGCCTTTAAGAAGGGCCTGACTCCTGGGATACGACTGTGCCTAGTGTGTTCTATAAAAGAAGGTTAATGGCACAGCCGTGGCCATGGTGCTGGATGTTCTGTGCTGCAGGTGTGTGAGGAGAATACTAAAGTCAGGCTCTTGATAAACAGGCTATATCAGCCTTGCAGCAAGTATGTGATGGTTCGAGATAAAACTGTGCGAATCAGAATATAGAGGAGAGACACATGGTAGTCAGGATTTCAGGAATACTTAATCAAACTGTTGAAGTGTCACTAATGATAAATCATATCTAATACTTTGTGACTTAGGGAATGCATATTTAGCATAGGGATTGATGCATGTATAAACACAATTTTGCATAATTTCTAAGTGAAATGGCCAGTTTTTAACTAGACAATTCTGGCCTATACAAAATATCATTTTCACTTGGTTTATTTAAAGTATGTATCAATTTTCATCTGATCTTTGATCTAATGGCACTAAAATTAAAACAGTAAATTTTGTGGTGATCACTGTGAATAAAGTCACACTAATGCCACTGTAAGTAGGATGAGAACAACATTAAAAAGGTCAAAGCTAACAAAATGCATCAGGCTGGTAAGAATCCATTGGGCCTGTCAGCTACTGATAAATAAACATTGGACTACTCAGGGTTTCTCATGTAGAGACTGTATCAATAAGACCTTGATGGATTTGGTGAAGTATAAAGCACTAAATATACCTACAGGCCAGGGATCTGTAATAAATAAGCCACCAGTCTAAATGAAAGCTTCCTGATTCAATTAGAGAAGAACTTCCAGTTAAACCATTGGCAATTAACAGCAATCAAAACTGATGATGCAGGTTTGGAAAAGAACGTATATAATTCAGTCCGGAGAACAGAAACTCGCCAGACTTAATTAACTACCTAAAAATGTCGTCAACACAGTGAATAGCTAAGGAGAGCAACAGAAGAGCAAGAAGGCTCAGACTAATGATATAGCTGGACTAGATTTTGACATTAATTCAGTGTTTTCTTTTTGGCATCCCATGATCTTATTCCATTAAGTCTGAATACATTGAAATTCATATACGCACTCAGATTACTGTGCAATACATATGAAAATAGTGCATGGACAGAAGAGATTATACAAAGCAGCTATACATCTGTATGACCTTTAAACAGAAACAAAAGAATCTGTCTTTTTATTCTCTGTCTTTCATGTATTTCTCTTATCTCATTCCCTTTTTATTTTCTCTATATCTCTATCACATAAAACATTTTGATATATTGAAAATATGTTCAATTACAAAAAAAATCTAATATAATATTTATTTACCAAAAAAGAAGTTACTGTACTTGGCAGGTGAACAGACATTTAAAGACACACCTTAATAAACTTCTGCTCTATATTTTAATGGATCTAAAAGAAAAAGGCTTCCCTAAATACCCATTCAGATGAATACATAAATCAGTCATGAAGAAATAGAAGGGAGAAGGGAGCACACTACACATTTATACAACCACATTTGTATAAAACACAATGTGCTGTTATCACAAAAAAGTTTTGTGTTTGCTTTGCTTTCTTCATCACAACCCATAGTATTTAGGGAAATACAAAAAATCCTATAATAATTACAATTATAGAAAATATTCATTAATGTCATATCATCCTCACTCACTCACTCACTCACTCACTCATTCTGCATATCCTATACAAGGTTGCTTGAGGGTTGGAGTCTATCCCAGCGGACACAGGACATAAGGCAAGGTACGCCCTTGACAAGGTGCCAGTCTGTAGCAGGGCAACAGCATACCATTAGTGCTAAAGTCTGGGTAAAACTCTCTGACTGTTAAAGCACTGAAATTAGAAACTTCGTCCATATATGTAAACATATATAAAAGTAAATGCCTCATTCAGAATAGAAATTCACTGTATGCTTTGTTTGTTATATAACAGCAATGTTTATTAATTTACTATACAGTATCTTAGACACTGATTATTTAAAAGGTCTTCTACACAACCCCCTTTGAATTAATTGTTCAAATTATGGTAACATAAGTAAATGAAAGCATTAATATAGTCATCAGTGTGTAGTACTGTCAAAGATATGCTGTTATAAAAATGGTATCAGCACTTTTTGATTGTCCTGAACAGCACAGAGCTATAACATAAAAAATGGTATGAAGCTCTGGAGCCTGGAGGAAGCTTGGAGGAATTGACTAATGTCAAAGTGGAGCCTAAGGATGTAGGCACTTTTCTTTCCTCTCCCCTCTTTCCCTTTATATGTACAGCCCTTCAGTTCACTCCTATTCAATTTCTTCAGTCTTATTCAGATAAATTCCAGGTAAAACAGAGGCATAATTATAGTAGTTACTGTACATTATATCTATTTGTACAGATGTTAAATAGAAGTTCCTGTTTCAAATTAACGTGTAAAATTTTCCTGCATGACTGAACATAGTACTTTACAGACCATCATGATCATCATAGTAGAGGAGTAAATGCCATCACAGCACTTTCTTTCTGCTTGTAAGTTATAAAGAAAGAAATGCAACTCTTCACCTTTGCCTCTGTTCCCTCCAAAAATAATCTTAGTCTTTCTCATAAACACTAAGAGCGAATGGGTAGGTTATCAGGATAATAATAATAATAATAATAATAATAATAATAATAAAAAATGATCCTGAGTTACAGGTATACTATCTTGAGGGATATAGCTTAGGTCAAAACACAAATGATTAGTAGATGTCATACAAAGTCAATGTTAATGTGGGGAAATGGTGTTAAATTGGATTTGTCAAAAGCGGATGACAGCTGTCAGTGGTTTTCACATCTCTTAAGTGAAAAAGCTGAAATGTTGACAACAGGATCCTGCCATTCACTTGTCACTGATACTGAGTGATGAGACATGGTGAAGCGCTGCCATGAGCCTTAAGCGTTATCAGTGCACAATCGAAACAAGACTCTCTAAAGTTTTCCCTCTGAAGCATACTGCACACTTTTGAAGCACTGATTTACTGCAGGACCTAAGTTGGTTTACTTGGGGTTATTAAAAAAATTATTAAGAATTAAAATTTAACAACAGAGCAGTTAAAGGTTAAACCATATACTGGTCACGGATATTGCCTAGGAGAAGTGACTAGCCCCATTAATAAATTGCCCATTTTTAATTTCATTTTACATACCATAAGAGTTATGTGTCCTTCAGCATCCTCCTATTTCTCTTGTTATTCATAAGTTTAACGTATTACACTAATAACACAGCAATATCTATTCATAATGGATAAAGGAAAGATTCTCCATCATAACACTGAGGTAAAACACTTTCTTACAGGTTATCCAACTGAGACACAACCTGCATTGGTGGAGCTAGTATATATTTTTTTATATAGTAT
Organism: Channallabes apus; assembly: GCA_030522415.1. Classification (NCBI taxonomy): domain Eukaryota; kingdom Metazoa; phylum Chordata; class Actinopteri; order Siluriformes; family Clariidae; genus Channallabes; species Channallabes apus. Next base: position 26,859,556 of record CM060113.1, read on the forward strand.
GTAAGCCTACAGTGTTTCAGGGACTAAATTTATCTATGATATAGGGATCACTGATTTTCTTTTGAATTCAAAACTCTGATACCTATACTGATATTTTGGAAAAAAGAAATTTGTCATTTCTATTGTGAAAATTTGCAAGCATGGATATTTGGAAGCATATAGAATTCATCATTTAAATGAGTTTTCTCTTTGGGTCCTAATTAAAAAATAAGCTATCTATAATTAAAGTTAGTTGTTCTTTCACTTTCTTAATTTCTCAATCTGTGTGTGTGTGTGTGTGTGTGTGTGTGTGTGTGTGTGTGTGTGTGTGTGTGTGTATGTGTGTGTGTGTGTGTGTGTGTGTGTGTGTGTGTGTGTGTGTGTGTGTGTGTGTGTGTGTGTGTGTGTGTGTGTGTGTAAAAGGAGTAAGGAGGAGCATGGCAGAAGAACAAGTAATATAGTTCTTAACCCTAGCTCTACTATGTTACAATATACTACTGGGACAAAGTTTTTGTCACATAATTGTCTGGTTTGCATGTTTATGTGGCAATAAAATAATCAGAATGTATTGAAAGTCCATGTCACCAAATGAAACGATGAAAGAGTTGTTGGGAGCATGAGGAATCATTTTCACACATAAATTGGCCACTACATTCTGAGCCATCATCAAAGCTAAAGGTGTTTACTAGTGTTTGACTTTTTTGTGTGTATATGAGGATCAAATTTATCCTTCTTTCAGAACAAAAAATCTTATAATTCTTATACAGTAATTACCAGAGGGTTGTGCAAACATTTTAGCAGTGTAATAATTAATAAATGAATAATAATTCTTAATACTACTTTAAAAATACAGTATTGTGACAGTGTACTCTGTATTTTGATACAACTTAGGTCAAGAAGAAAGTCAGAGACTGTACATGATAAATAAACCGTTCACAGGAAACAGTTTCCTGTGGGCTCTCTGCAAAATAATGAGCTCATACATAAATATTAGTTTTAGCAATACAGATAATAACCGGCAAGCAGCTCCAGAAAAAGTTTCAGATATGCAATTAAAGCCTATTGTTCCATTCATTTGGACATGAAAGTCAAAAACTGATTCTACATCAAATGTCTGTCTGAGAAAGGTCTGAGAAAATGGTATAGTGCCAGTTTAGGAACCACCCAATTTCTTACCTGTGATTGATATTTCATTTCAATAGAGAAATCAAATACAGTTTCATTCACCTTCAGAGAGCAGTACATCCGGGAAACGTTAGACTCGAACATGTCGAGGAACCCCCAAACTCCCTCCTGTAATTTACTATTGAATTGTTTCAATCAGACTTTTTTCCCAATTTCCTTTTCTTCCTCCAAAAAATCTGCTTGGTTAGGCAAAACAAGGCTATCTTTCAGACTTCTCAGTGATTAAAAACAAACATAAACCTACTACATACTTATTTATTAAGCTAATACAGCCATTACTAACAAACACTATGTGTTGATTTTATCATGTTCTGGAGTGATACGTTTTGTAGCCCAGTTCTTTTATTTATGCTGGTACTAAATGTAAATTTAGTAAATGAGTAAATGAACAGCAATCCCATATTAATAATAGATGACACAGTTCAATGAAGCGAAAGCTGACACATACTGTACCAGAGAGAACAGCCACATGCTTCTCAAGTGCATTAAATCTCTCTCAAACTTGAATGCACATGACATATCTCATTTAAGAATACCTAAAAATGATCACTTTCATCCTCCTGTAGTCATCTGAATAAAGTTTGAGGCAAGCACAATAAGCTTGTGACACCTAAAATAAATCACATGCAGTGCAAGAGTTTATGTCAGAGTGCAGCGTTACATGCTGTATATTTTCTACATTGTTAAATCCTACCTGAGTGTAGGTTACTCCCTTTTCTTGTGTTGTCAGATCAGAAAAGTCATAGTGGAATGTTCCTCATTCATTGGTCTCCATTTTTCTCTACCCCAGCCTGGCGAAAGAGTTCACTTCAGTTTGAATCCACCCACTCTCCATTTACTCAGAACCATAAAGGCCCCAAGATCAGCCCTATACATTAACTGAGTGTGCATGTTTAAAAAAAAAAGAGAGAGAGAGAGAAAGATTACTGCTTTGACATCAGTGGTCTCAATTCTCTTGCCTCCCACTGATACTCATTGGCAACCTGAGCAAACAGTAAGTCTCCTTCCCTCTCTCCACATCTCACATTTAATAATTCCTCTGTAATTTCCTCCCTATTCTATATTTCTTAGAAGGTTCTGTGGCTCAGTTTAAACCGTTCTCTTATTCAAAATAAAAAAAACAGTCTGTTCATTTCCTCAGTTGAATATAGACACCCAGTGGAGGCGCAATTACCTCTCCATCAATCTGTTGCTTCTAAATTAAAGACGGGCTGACTACCTGTGTGCCATTTCACACAGCTACAATAATGTGCTAAAACCTTTCTCTTCGCAATCAGATTCTACATAGAGATAAATTCACTAAAGTGATGACTTTATGTTAAGTACTGTAGATACATCTTACTTCATCAGAAAATATTTTTTTTAAAACATATCACGTCAAACTGAGATGTGCGCCAAAGCAAAAGTCTAGTGTATCAGTGGCCCCACCTGTATGAGATTTGGCCATTCTCCCGTTTTTTACGAAAAGTTGAATTTCATTAAGAAGGAAAATGTCAGCAGGGGTACAGACCTTTACTGGCTGTGAAGTCTAGAGGGAGGCACTGGCCTAAAGGTGACCGGTGATGGCATATACTGTAATAAAGAAGCCAAAAAGTCGGCTACCTTTTTGTGTTCTTGCTCTTTTGTTGAGCTTTTGAACCCTATCCCATGTACAAAGTCAAGAAAAAAGAAAGACAAGAGGCTTTCATATCTATAGACAAAAGACAGGAGGTCTTAGAACCTGCTTGTGATGGTGCCCTTCAGAACAAAGATGCTTTCTGAGTGTGACAACCCCTAGTGTGTGGGGAAGAAAGCTTACCAAATAAGGAAAACAAGGAAAAGAGTGATTTTCAAGCCAAATAATCTAACAACATTTGTTCTCTTCAACATATAAAAAATTGTCCTATACTGTACCTCAGCCTGGTTGAATTCTCAATTCTCAATTGATTGTGTTAAATTAAATTTCTAAAATAGCAGCTCTGACTATAGTTCAATATATATATAATGTTTATATATATATATATATATATATATATATATATATATATATATATATATATATATATATACAGTGGTGTGAATAACTATTTGCCCCCCTCCTGATTTCTTATTCTTTTGCATGTTTGTCACACAAAATGTTTCTGATCATCAAACACATTTAACTATTAGTCAAAGATAACACAAGTAAACACAAAATGCAGTTTTTAAATGAGGGGTTTTATTATTTAGGGAGAAAAAAAATCAAAACCTACATGGCCCTGTGTGAAAAAGTAATTGCCCCCTGAACCTAATAACTGGTTGGGCCACCCTTAGCAGCAATAACTGCAATCAAGCGTTTGCGATAACTTGCAACGAGTCTTTTACAGCGCTCTGGAGGAATTTTGGCCCACTCATCTTTGCAGAATTGTTGTAATTCAGCTTTATTTGAGGGTTTTCTAGCATGAACCGCCTTTTTAAGGTCATGCCACAACATCTCAATAGGATTCAGGTCAGGACTTTGACTAGGCCACTCCAAAGTCTTCATTTTGTTTTTCTTCAGCCATTCAGAGGTGGATTTGCTGGTGTGTTTTGGGTCATTGTCCTGCTGCAGCACCCAAGATCGCTTCAGCTTGAGTTGACGAACGGATGGCCGGACATTCTCCTTCAGGATTTTTTGGTAGACAGTAGAATTCATGGTTCCATCTATCACAGCAAGCCTTCCAGGTCCTGAAGCAGCAAAACAACCCCAGACCATCACACTACCACCACCATATTTTACTGTTGGTATGATGTTCTTTTTCTGAAATGCTGTGTTACTTTTACGCCAGATGTAACAGGACACGCACCTTCCAAAAAGTTAAAATTTTGTCTCGTCGGTCCACAAGGTATTTTCCCAAAAGTCTTGGCAATCATTGAGATGCCTTTTAGCAAAATTGAGACGAGCCTTAAAGTTCTTTTTGCTTAAAAGTGGTTTGCGCCTTGGAAATCTGCCATGCGGGCCATTTTTGCCCAGTCTCTTTCTTATGGTGGAGTCGTGAACACTGACCTTAATTGAGGCAAGTGAGGCCTGCAGTTCTTTAGATGTTGTCCTGGGGTCTTTTGTGGCCTCTCGGATGAGTTGTCTCTGCGCTCTTGGGGTAATTTTGGTCGGCCGGCCACTCCTGGGAAGGTTCACCACTGTTCCATGTTTTTGCCATTTGTGGATAATGGCTCTCACTGTGGTTCGCTGGAGTCCCAAAGCTTTAGAAATGGCTTTATAACCTTTACCAGACTGATAGATCTCAATTACTTTTGTTCTCATTTGTTCCTGAATTTCTTTGGATCTTGGCCTGATGTCTAGGTTTTGAGGTGCTTTTGGTCTACTTCTCTGTGTCAGGTAGCTCCTATTTAAGTGATTTCTTGATTGAAACAGGTGTGGCAGTAATCAGGCCTGGGGGTGACTACAGAAATTGAACTCAGGTGTGATAAACCACAGTTAAGTTATTTTTTAACAAGGGGGGCAATCACTTTTTCACACAGGGCCATGTAGATTTGGAGTTTTTTTCTCCCTTAATAACATAAACCTTCATTTAAAAACTGCATTTTGTGTTCAATTATGTTATCTTTGACTAATAGTTAACGGTTTTTGATGAGCAGAAACATTTTGTGTGACAAACATGCAAAAGAATAAGAAATCAGGAAGGGGGCAAATAGTTTTTCACACCACTGTATATATATATAGCTTTTACAGACCGATTTCTGACATATGGAGATCCTCAAGATGATTCTTTTTACTTTTTATTAATTTTTGAAAGAAGAGAATGAGATAACAGCTATTTTGGGGGATATTGTACACATTTGTAACGAACACATTGTTTTACATTGATACAAGTATGCACCATTCTTTATTAAATAGAAAATTTACTTCTTGTTGTTGAATTTCGGACAGCATGCCATGCCATGTGTTATTCCTTACATAAGTAATTGATGCACCTGAACAAAGAAGTTTGATCAAGGAAACATATTCTATTCTGTTCCAGATGATTAAGAATGGCAAATTGCACAGAACATCAGCTAGCTGAAAACAAGGAAAGCAATTCAGCATTGATCATAAACCAGGGCTTACATTAAGGTAGCTCTGATATAAAGCTTACATATAAAGCAAGCTGTGTGCTCTAATTTAAAAGATACAAATATTTTATTGTTCGAGGGAGAGAGAAAGAGTGACAGAGACGCATACGTATAACATTCTCATTCCAAAATAAGCTTAAGGGCTTATGACCTCTGACCCCCAAACAAGATATTATCCTCACCAGTTTGCATGCACTTAAGTAAACCCATTATTCTTCTTTAGAGCCTTTAAAAAGGTCCTATTAAGCTTTTTCAAATATTATCTTTCATGCAGTGTGTCATGTACAGTAGCTGTATGTGAACATAAACTATCTGCACTATCTGTGACGCCAACAGCGCACGATAAATGAAGCTTTTGTCTCTTAAAAAAAGAATCGGCTCACATTCGCCTAAATGAGTCGTTAGCAATTAAAATTTTTCTCTGTTACGGATCCAAGTCACTACATAACATATTTGCATAATGTCCGCCCACGTTCTACGTCGCGAACAACTTGCCCGCCATTTTACAATTAACGTTACCACACTCTTGTTAATGTGATCGAGCGTTCACGCCGGGTTCGCTTAAACACTTTGTAATATAAAAAAACAATAAAAACGAGAGCACACGAAATCCTATTCACCAAAACTGAACGTAACACTCGCGTAGTGCGCATGCCTGTTGCCCTTCTACTGCAAGCACCGAGGGAAAAAATGCATCACACACACATATGCACATCACGAGCACCCATGCATTTAACATTATGCACAATATAACAAATTAGGTCTGTTATATAAACATATGACACTTACAACTGAGAAACGTCCTACTTCAGTCGTGCTAGCGAAACAGTTTCTTGTCGATGTGCCACTTCAACCGTTTCATCGTCAGACTCCGGCTCGAATTGATACAGTTGTAGCGGAGCCATATAAGGGTTTTTTATTATATATAAAATAAGAGCATTAATACACATGCTGAATAATGAAAAACAGCGGTGCCTTTATAAAAAAGGACCCGTTCGTTTATCTGTCCCAAGGACTGTGTTTTGGTGCCTCACTTCTCCCCCTCGTAGAACTACACTTCCTGGTCGCAGGAGGTCAGAGGTCACAAAAGGTAACCTGACCTGCCTTCAAAGGGACAGCCGGGAAAGAGCGGGGGGAGGAGTAGTAATGATGGACCAGCGCTGGTGTTACTTGTTTGGATGAGAGAAAGAGAGATTGCTGTGGATAATTTTCTTTCGAATATTTTTCTTTGACTGGACATATTCCCCGAACTTCTCACCCTCCGTCATCGGCCTCCCGGACTTCATTAACCCCAGTGAGACCAAACCCCTCTAACACACCTACTGTACAATAAACACTGACATTTTCCACTCACTTGCGTTCACGCACACATACACATACCGTTTATTATATATAGTTTGTAAATATTGTTTATATCTTTGTTTGGTTGTGGTGCACCTTTTTTGTTTACTTTATCTAGTTTTGTATAATACACGTTTGCTTTATCTACTTGTTTGTGACTCATTTGCCCTTTTTGCTCACCAGACTTTTAAAGCAACACCGACACAAAGATAAAAGACCTCTCAAATATAAAATTAACTGGTCATTACGGTAAAACCGACGCCATCTTTTTCCGACACACGCTGTAGTGGTAGACCAATCATAAAGGGCCGCGCCTTCTGACCAATCACAGCAGTGAGGGCTCACGGAAAGGAGGGGTTTAGACAGACTGAATCTTAGAACTGCTTCACACGAGTCGTTTACGAATCATTTAGAAATGGGGTAAAAATAAATCTATTTTTGGAGAAAACTAAAGTGTTCTTTGACCTTGCATACATGTAAACCTGTTTTAAGAGATTCATTAAGCAATATTAGCAACCTTTAAAATGGCATAATAGGACCTCTTTAGATCACATTTCTACCCTTCCATCCAGGTTCTAATGCCTGCCCCATCTTCAACTCACCTCTCCTAGGCTTCACATCCCATAATAAAGCAATGGATTCAACAGCTGACACCAGGCAAACTATGGAGTGATATCGCGGACAATATTCAAATTGCGTTTCCCATATGTGGACGCACAAACTGTGCCATAATTCAAATGCAATTGCAAACTTTGCATTACCGTTTGCTGATTCGCCTTTGCGAGCGCACACTGACTGCCAAATTTCAAATGAAAAAACAAAGTCCATTTGCACTTGTATTTCCCAGGTCTTACATGTCATGAACCTGTCATATTTAAATATCAAAATCAATCACCACGTTTGCTTTTTCACTTTCTCTGCGCCGCGCGTCAAGCCGGCCAAAATTCAAACGCAATCTCTAATCCATTTGCAATTGCATTTCCAACACGTTACACAGAAACCTGTCAATCAGCGTCAGGGGCGGGTCTATACTGTGGGGTGGGATTGTATGGGGAGTGACGTCACTCGCACTCGCCGACCAAGAGGGGGATATTTGAGCACTGGAGGTGAACCGAGATTATCTCATTTGTTTATCAAGAAATAAACACACAAAAATGACAAATCGCATATTTCCTTGCTCCGGAGTGGACAGAGAAGTTTTTACAAATAAAAATATTTTTAGATCTTCTCCTGTTACAGCCTGCTGGAGCTAAATCTTTCAGAAACGGTGCGTACCGGTGTTATGCGCTCAAAAGCCTCCCTGCCACGGATTGCCCCCCCCCCCAACATAACCTCTATCAAATATTATATTACAACATAAATTAATAGGTTTATGATTTACAAATTGCACCAAACGAATTTGATTATAAAATAATCTATATAAAAAAACCACATGTAGTATAGGGGGGAAATATATTAATTATATATTATTTTCATATACAACCCCTGGCAAAAATTCTGGAATCACCCCTCTCAGAAGATGTTCATTCAAATGTTTAATTGTGTAGAAAAAAAAACAAGCATATACATGCCACAAAACTATTTTCACTCAACAATCCAAACTTCTGGCTGTATAAAACACTTAAAAAAAAAACAAAGAAAGATAACTATAGTCAACGACAACTGTTTTAACAACTCAAACAGAGGAAAAAAATATGGAATCACCAAATAAAAACACAACTTGTACTTTGTTGCACCACCTCTGGCTTTTATAACAGCTTGAATTCTCTGAGGCCTGGATTTAACTAATGTCAAACAGTATACTTCATCTGTCTGTCTCCAGCTTTGTCTTATTGCAGTTGCCAGATCAGCTTTGCAGGTTGGAGCCTTGTCGTGGACCATTTTCTTTAATTTCCACCACAGAAATGCCATGCCATTGACATTATATGTATTTCCTGTAGGAATGTTTTCACAGATTTAGCCCTATGGCACGATGGATTATCATCCTGAAAAATGATGCTACCATCACCAAACATCCTTTCAATTGATGGAATAAGAAAAGTGTCCAAAATCTCAACATAAACTTGTGCATTTATAGAAGATGTAATGACTGTCATGTCTCCCATACCTTTACCTGACATACAACCCCATATCAATAATGATTGTGGAAATTTGCATGTTTTCTTCAGGCAGTTGTCTTTATAAATTTCATTGGAACGGCACCAAACAAAAGTTCCAGCATCATCACCCTGCGCAATGCAGATTCGTGATTCATCACTGAATCTAACTCTCATCCAGTCATCCGCAGTCCAAGATTGTCTTTCTTTAGCCCACTGAAACCTTGTTTTTTTCTGTTTAGATGTTAATGATGGTTTTCTTTTGGCTTTTCTGTATGTAAATCCCATTCCTTTTCTTACTGTCCGGTCACAGACATTGACTCCACTTTCTGCCCATTTGTTCCTCATTTGTTTTGTTGTGCATTTTCTGTTTTCAAGGCATATTGCTTTAAGTTTTCTGTCTTGGCGCTTTGATGTCTTTCTTGGTCTACCAGTACGCTTCCCTTTTACAACCTTTCCATTTGATTTGTACTTGGTCCAGATTTTAGACACAGCTGACTAGGAACAACCAACATCTTTTGCAACATTCCATGAAGATTTACCTTCTTCAAGAAGTTTGATAATTCTCTCCTTTGTTTCAACTGACATCTCTCGTGTTGGAGCTATGAGTTATGTCAATCATCTTGGTTCAACACATCCCTAATGTGTGCAAGCACTCTTTTTTAACTGTAGACTAATTAGCAGTTGTAGAAATGCAAAGTGCATGGTGATTCCATATTTTTTTCCTCAGATTTGTGTGATTCCATATTTTTTTCCTCTGTTTGAGCTGTTAAAACAGTTGTCGTTGACTATAGTTATCTTTCTTTGTTTTTTTTTAAGTGTTTTATACAGCCAGAAGTTTGGATTGTTGAGTGAAAATAGTTTTGTGGCATGTATGTGCTTGTTTTTTTTTTCTACACAATTAAACATTTGAATGAACATCTTCTGAGAGGGGTGATTCCAGAATTTTTGCCAGGGGTTGTACATGTATATTTTTATATTTCTTATTTATAATAAAAATCGCTTCGTGTAATTTTTCATCATAAACAATATTTGTTTAGTGTAAACATTTTTGTATTACATGACAAACCCCTGCAAAATAAATGTGCCACAAAATAAACATTATATGAGAATTTGTATTATGTGTCTTAATTTCCATGTCACGTGCTTAGGGTTAATTATAATAGTAATAATATATTTGATAATACTCATATATTATATTTGATAATAATAATATGAATTTTTGATTGTGATGTCCTCATATATTTGTCAGAGATTTTGTGGGGGTGCAATCCGTGGCAGGGGGGCATTTTAGCGCATAACACCGGTACGCAGCGTTTCTGAAAGATTTAGCTCCAGCAGGCTGTAACAGGAGAAGATCTAAAAATATTTTTATTTGTAAAAACTTCTCTGTCCACTCCGGAGCAAGGAAATATGCGATTTATAATTTTTGTGTGTTTATTTCTTGATAAACAAATGAGATAATCTCGGTTCACCTCCATTGCTCAAATATCCCCCTCTTGGTCGGCGAGTGCGAGTGACGTCACTCCCCATACAATCCCGCCCCACAGTATAGACCCGCCCCTGACGCTGATTGACAGGTTTCTGTGTAACGTGTTGGAAATGCAATTGCAAATGGATTAGCGATTGCGTTTGAATTTTGGCCGGCTTAATGCGCGGCGCAGAGAAAGTGAAAAAGCAAACGTGGTGATTGACTTTGCTATTTAAATATGACAGGTTCATGACGTGTAAGACCTGGGAAATACAAATGCAAATGGACTTTGTTTTTTCATTTGAAATTTGGCAGTCAGTGTGCGCTCGCAAAGGCGAATCAGCAAACGGTAATGCAAAGTTTGCAATTGCATTTGAATTATGGCACAGTTTGTGCGTCCACATATAAGAAACGCAATTGCAAATGCAATTTGCAATTGCATTTGAATATTGTCCGCGATATCGCTCCATAGCAAACAGTTGGGAAAGTAAATATGCCCATTACAAATGTAATAAGTATCTCACTTACCCTTTGTAACTGCCCCCTTTGGAGCTGAATCAGTGGGAGACGCAGCTTTCTCGAAGTTAGCCACATCTTGGAAGTATATTCACATTAACTAAAAATGCCCCATGCAATGTGCCTGAATTATACAATCTGATTGAACGAAAGGGCATCCCCCAAGTGGTAATAACAAAACATAACAGCACTGGGACATTTAACTCTATGTATTGCTCTGTGTATAACTCTATGACTCTATGTCAAGTGTTTTAATAACCATTAATTACACTGACCATCAGTCATGGCTGGGGAAGTTGTGAAAAACGTCTATTAATATCCCAATGATTGCTGTTGCACACAGAAGCTTGAGTGTGGAGGACCGGAGATGCCCAACAGCGGAGACTAGCAGAAACAGGAAGCGATTTGCGCACCCAACACAACGTTAAACATTCAGCAACCAGAGCTGTTGGACTTTTCCAAGCTAAACTAGTGGACGAAGTGGATTCGGAGATTCGAGGGGTTCCGCCAAGCAAGCAGTTTGTTAGCAACTCCCAACAAGGACCAGGTGACCATGCTAATTTATTGTATGGGGGATGAAGCTTGCAACTTGTTTGTAGTACAAAAATTTATGTTTATAAACGTCCTAATGAGTCTGTCAATGTATTTGTCACAGCCCTGTATGCATTAGCAGAGCATTGACAGATATGGAACATTGCATGATGTCTCATATGAAACAGGATTGTAGTAGGATTGGCTGACACAAGGTTATCAGAACATATGCAAATGGAAAAAGACTTGGACTTGGAAAAAGCTATTAATATGGCTAGACAATCCAAGAAAATTAAAAAGCAGCAAAACACATTGAGGGGAGACACTAGTGGGATAAAGATGGATGTTAGCTCTGTGGACACAGTATCAAAAGGCAGACGACAAAAAGAAAAGCCTAAATTCAACAAATCCAAAAGCTATGAGATAAAGTCACATAACCCTCAGAGTAAATATTCAAAAAGCTCCCAGTGCAGCAAATGTGGTTGCACGCCTTACCCTAAGGATGAGTGCCTGGCTAAACATGCGCAGTGTTGCTGTGGGAAAAAAAGACATTACCAGTGTGCATGTTTCACAGTCAAAGCAGTATTTGGCATAGAGAAGGAAGAGAACAGTTTCTTTTTTGGCTGTGTGACATCAAATTCTGATCTGTGGGTGGTGGACAGACATACGTGGAAAAACATCACCTTCAAATTAGACACTGGTGTGGATAGTGCTGTTATTGCACATACTATTTTCAACCTAATCCTGAGGCCCCTTTGCTTGGTCCAGTACAAATTCCTCTGGATGTAGCAGGGTTCTCCAGACTGAAACTGACTATAGGAGCGAAGCAGAGCATGGAATAAATGTATGTGGGTAGGAAATTGAGCACACCACTGCTTGGGTTGCCATCAATTGTAGCCCTTGAGTTGTTCATTCATGTGCACGCTGTACCTTAATGACCATTGCTGGAAAAAGTTGCGCATAGAAAAGCTGGGTTTTATTAGCCATGTGTAGGAGCCCACTGACTGATGCACTGGAATAGTGATTTTGCCCATAAAAGATGGTAAAGTGAATTTGTGTGTGGACTTGACCGGCCTAAATGTATACAGTATGTGCACCATGAGAAATATATGCTGCTGTCAGTGGAACATTCTTGGGATACTTGGGATAAATTTGCAGCAAATTGGATGCTAACATCGGGTTCTGACAGATTCCACACTCTAAAAAATGCTGGGTTGTTTTTTCTACCCAAAGGCTGGGTTGCCTCTGTTGGGTCATTTTTCTGGGTTGTTTTCAGAGAGTTGGGTAGTTTTTTCTGTAACATACTGTAGCTGCTGGGTTAAAGTTTGATTGGCCCTTCCCCCAAAGTTCACCGGTGGATTCAGTGGCTGTCACTCAGCTTCGTGTCTCTTGAGCTCCCAAACCGCTGATGACGGTTCATCCTCATCGGGCATTTAAGGGAAAATGACGTTAAATACAAGGTCTGTATACACATGTTCACTCACATAATTCACATATGACTGAAAAATTATTACTATATGTAACATTTATTACTGTTACCGTGTTAAGGTTACACACAAACTTTCCGGCTGGTCTGAGGTACTGGATGATAATTTAGCTGAGAGTAGCTGCTAGCCACCCCACCTGTGTATGAAAGAAACGGCTAAGATGTCTGGGCTTTTTAGCTTTCTCTGTAGAATGTTTGCAGGGTTACGAAGATGGTGAAGTGAGGAATGAATGCTAAACTGTTAACTGTAGCGCTAGCATGACGCAGGCATTTAGTTAGTTTGCTAGCGTTAGCAACCACATTAGAACTTTATTAATCTCACTGCTTGAGGCAATAAAATGCTGGGCTGTTACAAAACACTGACCCTCTCACAAATATGCAGACCTGCTAACCCTCCCGTTTTTCACTACCTAGTAATTTACTCTGCGGTCAAATTTCTCCTGCGTTTCTCCCGAGTTATAACAATATTTTACACCTTCCCCCCTTTGGCAAGTATGCAAATGTATCACCAGTAATTGCATGTAAGCTAACCAGGTAGTCTTCTTTAACCAAAGTTAAATTAACTATCAGTCAGCGCGCCAACTACAGGAAAAAGTACCACAGCGGTACAGGTAACTACTAGATGGAAGTATTAATATTTTGGTGATTGTAATGTACCAGTATGACACCAGGTATGAAATTTCTTCGGTAATTAGCTTAAAATCAATGCAGACTACAATATCAACTGGTCTGACATAAAGAGTTGTATCCTAAAAGCCATGCTTATTCTGCTGTTTTATTTTTGGTAGTAGCTGTCTCCATGTTTTTGTTTTAGGTTACCTATACCCTATCATAATGGGCAGCTTTGTAATTTTATTGTATCAATCCTATTTCACACTAAATTAATAGTCGTATTCAGTTTAATCTTTGCTATTCAACAAAATTTTAACTGTTTCATTTCTTTCTTTCTAAGGTTGGAACCAACATGGTAGAATACCTCCAGCAGGCTGAAATGGAAAGGCCGTACCCCTACATCCTGACGTTGGGACATAATGACCAGCGCTGCTCTCAGTAATGTTGTAATTTTGCTATGAAATAGCGAGGCCTACCTGAAAAGTCATAGACAGTGTTTGTATGTTAAAATGAGACCAGGGCTGGATAGTTTTGTTCTGCAGAAAAGATATCTGAAGTCACAAAGAGATCATGCTCTGTAGAAGCTGCCTCAGTCTATTTGTGCTATTACTCCATTCTGCCCTTGTCAGTAATAGTATAGTAATGATGTCACTGTTGATTATCTGTTCTTGTGCTTTTGAAAAATAAATGTTTTTTCTAAGAACATTTAATAGGATGTTGTTTATTGGATATATGTATGTTTTTTTGTAATAGACCAGTATATCAAAGTAATTTAACTGTTTAATAGACATGGGTGTTTTTTTTTTACAGATTCACTGTAAAACATGAAAATGATAACCTATTTGTCATTTTAACAACATTCCAGTTAAAATGAACCAACAAACCCCAAACATATGGGTAGAACATTTGACCAATTTATGTGGTAGAATTAACCCAGCATTATAGTTACTGTAAATATAACGTGGCATTTGTATTGAATATTTAACCCAGCTTGTTGGGTTAAACAAATAACCCATTTTGCTGGGTTAAATTAACCCAGCATTATAGTTAAATATGACCTAGCATTTGGGTTGAATATTTAACCCATCTTGCTGGGTTAAACAAATAACCCATCTTGCTGATTTAGTTAGTCCTATATTTACCCAGCAGCTGGGTTAAAAACAACCTAGTCTGCACCCTAAAAAATGCAGCATTTTTTAGGGTGCACTTACTGAAAAGTCAGCCAAATACAGTAGTGTGAAAAAATATTTGCCCCCTTCCTGATTTCTTATTCTTTTGCATGTTTGTCACACTTAAATGTTTCTGCTCATCAAAAACTGTTAACTATTAGTCAAAGATAATATAATTGAACACAAAATGCAGTTTTTAAATGAAGGTTTACGTTATTAAAGGAGAAAAAAAACTCCAAATCTACATGGCCCTGTGTGAAAAAGTGATTGCCCCCCTTGTTAAAAAATAACTTAAATGTGGTTTATCACACCTGAGTTCAATTTCTGTAGTCACCCCCAGGCCTGATTACTGCCACACCTGTTTCAATCAAGAAATCACTTAAATAGGAGCTACCTGACACAGAGAAGTAGACCAAAAGCACCTCAAAAGCTAGACATCATGCCAAGATCCAAAGAAATTCAGGAACAAATGAGAACAAAAGTAATTGAGATCTATCAGTCTGGTAAAGGTTATAAAGCCTTTTCTAAAGCTTTGGGACTCCAGCGAACCACAGTGAGAGCCATTATCCACAAATGGCAAAAACATGGAACAGTGGTGAACCTTCCCAGGAGTGGCCAGCCGACCAAAATTACCCCAAGAGCGCAGAGACAACTCATCCGAGAGGCCACAAAAGACCCCAGGACAACATCTAAAGAACTGCAGGCCTCACTTGCCTCAATTAAGGTCAGTGTTCACGACTCCACCATAAGAAAGAGACTGGGCAAAAACGGACTGCATGGCAGATTTCCAAGGCGCAAACCACTTTTAAGCAAAAAGAACATTAAGACTCGACTCAATTTTGCTAAAAAACATCTCAATGATTGCCAAGACTTTTGGGAAAATACCTTGTGGGCCGACGAGACAAAAGTTGAACTTTTTGGAAGGTGCGTGTCCCGTTACATCTGGCGTAAAAGTAACACAGCATTTCAGAAAAAGAACATCATACCAACAGTAAAATATGGTGGTGGTAGTGTGATGGTCTGGGGTTGTTTTGCTGCTTCAGGACCTGGAAGGCTTGCTGTGATAGATGGAACCATGAATTCTACTGTCTACCAAAAAATCCTGAAGGAGAATGTCCGGCCATCCGTTCGTCAACTCAAGCTGAAGCGATCGTGGGTGCTGCAGCAGGACAATGACCCAAAACACACCAGCAAATCCACCTCTGAATGGCTGAAGAAAAACAAAATGAAGACTTTGGAGTGGCCTAGTCAAAGTCCTGACCTGAATCCTATTGAGATGTTGTGGCATGACCTTAAAAAGGCGATTCATGCTAGAAAACCCTCAAATAAAGCTGAATTACAACAATTCTGCAAAGATGAGTGGGCCAAAATTCCTCCAGAGCGTTGTAAAAGACTCGTTGCAAGTTATCGCAAACGCTTGATTGCAGTTATTGCTGCTAAGGGTGGCCCAACCAGTTATTAGGTTCAGGGGGCAATTACTTTTTCACACAGGGCCATGTAGGTTTGGATTTTTTTTCTCCCTAAATAATAAAACCCCTCATTTAAAAACTGCATTTTGTGTTTACTTGTGTTATCTTTGACTAATATTTAAATGTGTTTGATGATCAGAAACATTTTGTGTGACAAACATGCAAAAGAATAAGAAATCAGGAGGGGGGCAAATAGTTTTTCACACCACTGTATATCACCTTCATTACACCTTTTGGGCAGTTCTGTTTTTAAATCACCTTCCATTTGGCATTGCCTCACTTCCAGAACACTTTCAGGATGGCTGATGATCTATTGGTATGGAGGTCCAAACAGTTGAGTCATCTAAAAACCTTTTTATTTAGTAGTTAGGAGGCAGATGTTTTAGTCACACTACAAGGGGCAGAATGGTGGTAGATCATATCAGACAACAGGGGTAGGCTGAACCTGGTGGACCACCAAAGATATGCGAACGTATCATAGATGGCAGTCCTACTGGGCCATTTCCATTCAACTCTGGATGAGGGGGTAATTCAAAAGTTTCATGAGTTAGTCAGAGAGAGGCAATGTTGGGGGACGTTACTTTTTACGTACGTACAGTTCATCGTGCTTCACTGCAAGTTTTGGCGCTGTGATTAGGTTTCCATCTTTCCGCGCGTTGGTCCTCGCATAGTTGGTCCTCGATGAGCTTCAAGAGGTAGTCACCTGAAATGGTTTCCAACAGTCTTGAAGGAGTTCCCAGAGGTGTTTAGCACTTGTTGGCCCCTTTGCCTTCACTCTGCGGTCCATGTCACCCCAAACCATCTCGATTGGGTTCAGGTCTGTGGAGACCTTTTTTTGTTAAGTACATAACTCCACATGTGTTCATTCATAGTTTTGATGCCTTCAGTGAGAATCTACCAATGTAAATGGTCATGAAAACACATTGACAGATAGATGAGAAAGTGTGTGCAAACTTTTGGCCTGTACTGTACCTATCATACAGAGGTTCATATTTACCATGGTCCATGTCCAGAATCCTCCATACTTTATGACCCGTGATCTGCTTATGGAAAAAGGGCCAAAGTTGTCAACATTCTAAAAAAGTGAAGATGATGAAAACTACCTGGTTCTACTTAAGCAAACTTATTATAACTTATATATATATATATATATATATATATATATATATATATATATATATATATATATATATAAAACACACTTATCCAATGTTTACACTGAGATGTTAGGTCCTATGCAAATGTGGATGGTACAAAAATGGTATACAGATCAGTGATACGATTAAAAGCATTATGTCACGAACTAACCGGGATGAACAGATAGCTTTAGCAGTTAGCCCTGTAGCGTGAATGGTAAACCCAAATGCGGATAAACACGAGCAGGCAGGATAATCACGCGATTTGCTATAAGGAAAGACACAATCTAACCCTAGTCCTATAAACACACACTCAGTCTGAAAAGATAGCCAAGAAAGTGAGTACTCACATATACTGGAACGATTCCGAACAGACATGGGCATAACTCAATGACAGAGCGATGTGCGGCGCCATCTTGTTTCCTTTTATGCTTTCAGCTTCGCGACTGTCTTACTTCCGGGTCCTAGTGCCGGTCGCGGCTGAGTGTGCATGACACATTACCATTAAAATCACCTGGGTTTTGGGTTCCACTTGTGGCAATGGAGAAAATTTGGCACCTTGGGGTGTGGATCCTCTGATGGTTTGTTGTAGTGTCTGGCACCAGGGCATTGGCAGCAGATCCTTTTGGTTGCTGTGATTTGTGGGCTGGTACCTCTGTGGATTGGACTTGTTTGCCTGGTTTATCCCATGGGTGGTCAATCAGATTGGGATCTGGAGAATTTGAATGCTTTGTTGGTAACCAAGGGCTCTTTGAATGTTGGGCCCCATGCACAGTGGAATGGCGTGCACAGTACCTTTCTATCTTGCCCAGCATTAACTGTTTTGTGATTTGTGCAGCATTAGCTTTTCTGTAGAATTGGACCAGACTAGCAGACCAGGTCCCTCCAGGCATTGGTGAGCCTTGATGCCCATGATCCTCTCAACAGGTTACTAATTCAGTAAATTTGTTTAATTACTAATTTAGTAATCCATTTATATAATCGATAATCAATAATAATGTGTTTATGTTATTTGGTGTGAATGTTCTGGCTGATTGGTATATATTTGCCATTGGTGCTTATAAGCTTGGGTACTCATAATCCTGTCACCAATTTGTTGCACCAATGTTTTAAAGTTTGCATGGTGATTGTGACGAGGAGCTCGCCACGGTCAGCAGGAACATACATACACAACCCATAGACATGAAGCTAGCGCAGATGGGTGCACACAGCTGTGCTACGAACTCAGCTACACACACACACACACACACACACAGTTATACCTCATTTATTCATCAGTTATATGCATCATATCCATTTCTGTTGATACACGCATAACACACACGCTGGCTTGGTTAAATGATATGACGGTTTATGTTCGGCGCGGCATAACCGCGATGTCCTTACTGGAGTCTTCTGAATTTTGTGACTGCTTGCATCAATGCGCGTCATCACCAGGGCATTAGGGGAAACCGAGTCCGGAGTGCTCGCAGGTTGTTATACGCGGTTTTCCCGCCCTGAACATGCGCATTACGGATGAATCAGCTGCAAGAAAAGGTCAGCGACCAGGCAACATACAGGACTGAGGTCTCAAGTAAAGTACGCTCAGGAAGAGGATGCAGCATGGGACACAGTTGAGGAGGAGGAAAACTTGAGTGAAGCCGGAGGAAGGGCACCTGAAGCAGAGATGGTGGCGCTACTAAGGAGTTTTCTCGTGGCACAGCAGTCCAGAGAGGAGGTGCTGCTACAGGAACTCCGGGGATTGAGGGAAACCGTCCAGAGTGCCCAAGGGGTCGATCCAGAGGTGCCCCAGTTACGGACCCCCAGCTCAGCAAACACAGATAACTCCATGCTCGCCCTGCCGACGCCTGCTCCACGTCCACGACCAGCCACATCAGCAGAGGCATCATCCAGCGACAGCCGTGGATGGCGCAAAGCCCCGAAAATGCCCCCAGTATCAGCCTGGTGAGGACATCGAGAATTATCTTCTTCGATTTGAACGGATGGCCCGAACGTGGCAGTGGCCAGAAGAAGAATGGGCATGTCGGCTGGTACCCTTGTTGACAGGACGAGCAGTGGAGGCATATACGGCAATGGATGAGGAGAGTTCCAACATATACGAGGGCCTGAAGGCGGCGCTACTACAAAAGTTCGACATCTCACCCGAAACCTACCGTCAGTGGTTCCGGCAGTGCAGTGTACTTCCTGGAGAGTGCAGTGAACCTCCTCTCACCGACAGAGACCTACCACCGTCTGAAGGGCCTCTACAGGAGGTGGATCCGGCCCGAAAGCTGCAGCAAAGAGGAGATCGGGGAGGTGATCATCCTAGAACAGATGCTACGCGTTCTCCCACCGGAGGTAATGACCTGGGTACGAGAACACGAACCTGCAGACGGGCTTACAGCAGCAAAGCTGGCACAGCAGTACACTAATGCCTGCAAGGAACTGTCAGCACGGCGCCAGGTAAACCCTAGCACAGCAAGCAGAGACAGATTGGACACTGGAGGTAAGCTGGTGGGGTCTGGGGCAGGTAAAGTAGGAAAAGACTTGACAAAGAAGAACTTTGTATGTTTTTACTGCCAGCAGCCTGGCCATAAAGCCACTGTATGCCCTGTGCGTAAGCCTAAATTAGCAGGTGTATACTATGTGCCTAGGGACATTTGTAATCTAAACAGGGCGAAGAACCGGATGGTGTGTGATGTCTTGGTAAATGGTAAACTGTTACAGGCGCTGATGGACACGAGTAGTGCTGTTTCGCTTATTAAGAAATGTCATGTTTTGGACTCCAATATTGATTATGCTTCATTAACCTTGATCCAGTGTGTGCATGGTGATGAATGTTCTTACCCAATGGTTGAGGTAACCATAGCGGTTAATAATATGCGGTTTTTGCTAAAAGTTGGGGAGGTAGAGAGATTACCAGCTGACATGTTTTTGGGGAGGGACATGCCTAATTGCTTAGAAATGTTGATGCTGAGCCTAATTGTAGCCAAAAAGCATCTCCAACAGAACAGCTGTCATGTCCGGTGGTAACTAGAGCTCAGGCCAAAGCGGGTTTGCAACCTTTACCTGAAATGTGTGACAGTTTATGTGAAGAGGGAAGTAAAGGGCCTAGGAAGACGAGGCAGCAACGACGGCTAGCTAAATACCTGGGGACTCCGATAAAAACAGATGATTTAAGTGGACTAAAATGTGTGAATTGGGATGTACCTGACAATAGTAGTGAACTGCAAGCAGCCGATGCAACGCTAAAACCATTGTTTGAGTGTGCACGTAAGTGGAAGGAAACTAACGTGGGGGAGACCTTTTAACTTGAGGATAACATTCTGTATGTTAAAGATAATGTTGGTTGTAAACGGTTAGTGGTACCCTCCAGCTATCGTTCTCTTGTGTTACATCTTGCACACACCATTCCATGGTCAGGACACCAAGCTCATCAGAAGACGTACATTAGAGTCAGTTCACGGTTCTTTTGGCCATCAATGTACAGTACACTGATGTTAAACAATATTGCACCATATGTCCAGTCTGCCAGAAAACTAGTGTGGTCTGACCGAGCTCCTCTCCATCCCTTACCTGTTCTCTCAACTCCATTCCACCGCATTGCTATGGACATTGTGAGTCCATTAGAGAAGAGCAGTTCCGGCTACCAATACATACTAGTTGTCTGAGTCCAGGTTCCCTTGCAGGAAGACTCAAAGCAATACACAGCGTTCCGGACTCCCATGGGTCTATATCAATTTACCGTAATACCCTTTGGGCTACATGGAGCACCAGCTACCTTCCAGAGATTAATGGACCAGGTACTATGGGGCACCGAAGACTACTGTGCCGCATACCTTGATGATGTGGTCATCTACAGTACATCTTGGGCTGAGCATCTTATCCACCTGAGACATGTATTAGGCAAAATTGCAGAAGCTGGACTGACATTAAATATCAGCAAATGTGAATGGGCAAAACAGGAAAACCGTTATTTGGGCTACCTCTTGGGGTCTGGACAAATACGCCCACAAGTCGACAAGATAGAGGCGATCAAAAACAGCTCAAAACCCATCACCAAGAAACACGTGAGGTCATTTTTGGGGCTAGTGGGATGGTATAGAAGGTTTATACTGTACCTCACTTTGCGACAGTTGCAGTACCCCTTACCAACCTCACAGCAAAAGTGTCAAAGACCCTAATATGGTGGACGGAGGACTGCGAAAAGGCCTTCTCTGCACTGAAGGGCTATCTATGCTCATCACCTGTACTGCAAAGCCCAGACTTTGAGAAACCCTTAATTTTACAGGTAGATGCCAAAGGAGTAGGGATTGGAGCTGTACTTGCTCAAGATGAAGAAGGGGAAGAGAGACCCATATTATACCTGAGCAGGAAGCTGTTACCCAGGGAGGTGAAGTATTCAACCATTGAAAAGGAGGGCCTTGCAATTAAGTGGGCTCTGGAAAGTTTACGTTATTACCTCCTTGGAAGAGAGTTTATGTTAGAGACAGACCACCGGACGCTGACATGGATCCATACGATAAGGGACACCAATGCCAGAGTCACCAGATGGTATTTAACGTTTCAACCCTTCACGTTCCAGGTACGGCACCGTGCAGGGTCCAGAAATGTGACAGCCGACTATTTGTCCCGATTGCGAATGTTGAGGGATGTTGGCAATCTTGGAGAGGAGGAAGATGATGTGATGAGGAGCTCGCCACGGTCAGCAGGAACATACATACACAACCCAGTGTAGGCATGAAGCTAGCGGAGATGGGTGCACACAGCTGCGCTACGAACTCAGCTACATGCATCATATCCATTTCTGTTGATACACGCATAGCACACACGCTGGCTTGGTTAAATGATATGACGGTTTATGTTCGGCGCGGCATAACCGCGATGTCCTTACCGGAGTCTTCCGGGTTTTGTGACTGCTTGCATCAATGCGCGTCATCACCAGGGAATTAGGGGAAACCGAGTCCGGAGTGCTCGCAGGTTGTTATACGCGGTTTTCCCGCCCTGAACATGCGCATTACGAATGAATCAGGAAAAGACATTCTGTGTATAACCAGAGGGGTGTACATGTACCTGTTTATCTTTAGGCAGTATTATCTGTTATTATTATTGTTATTATTATTATAATTATATTATAATTATATGCATATTAATAATATTGTTCAAATACTAAGGAATAGGATTTTGCAGACATGCTGTTTGTGTTACTGTCTCTGAAATGTGAAAAAAAGGGACAGTGTCAAATTTGGGAATGGTATATCCCAGGGGTGGAGCCTCTTACATATAAGGCCATCGTCAGCTAAGGCCAAGGGAGGTTATTGTTTGGAGTAGATGGAAGTGGACTTTATTTTGTGGAAGTAAAGAAAGTTGAGTTGGACCAAGTGTAAATTTTTGTATATATTTTGTAAATTATTGTTTTTTTCTTTCTTTATTTTTTTCTCTTTCTCCTAATTTTTTTGTACACGGTTTAGATCACTTGAGCACCTTTGCACAATAAACACCTTTCAGCACCAAAGTGCTATTGTGGTTGGGTCATCACTGTACTTGTTGCCAAGATTTTGGTAGAGAATTGCCTATATTAAATTATCTTGTGGAGGATGTGTGCTTTGTTAAACTTATGTCCTGTCTGACAGTAAGAAGTTGGGGTTGAGTCATTGTTTTCTTTACAGTAGATAATTGAATGTTTGAGGTGTGAATAAAAGGTCATGGTAAGTTACAGAAACAGCTCATCTACAGTAAGACAAAGTTCTCAGCACCCCAATTCCCACACCTGACATGCCAACGGTAATGCTTATTTGTCAAATATTCCTGCTGACATCAGTACCTTCCAAAAGACTAACCTTTCCATAGATTGTTTTAAAAGTATTTGTGAAGAATATGCAAATTTAGTATTTTTATGCAATGACAAATATATTACTGAAAAAAAAAATCATTATCCCTCGAATAATCATACTGGATCTGTTATAGCGCAGACCACTCTTGCTACATCTTGCACATACTGTTCCATATTGTAGGCTAGTCATTTAGGACAACATAAAACATATATAAATTCTATAAGAAAAAGTATTGTAATGTCAGATCTAACCTCGGAAGACCGAAGACGTAGCTTTAGCGGTTAGCCCTTTGTTACGTGAATGGTAAACCCAAACGCGGAGAAAACACGAGTAGGCAGGATAATCACGCTCTTTGATCTACATTAAGGACTCTCACGATAGGGGAGCAAGTGAAAGACACACTCTAACCCACGTCCTAGAAATACACACTCAATCAGGAAGCAAAGCAAAAAGGGTGAGTACTCACGGTTTGGTGAACGATTCCGACAGGGCATCAGAAAAACTCAGTGACTGAGCGTTGTACTATGGTTTGTTTACTCCTTTTATACTTCCTGGTTCAGGACCGCATTACTTCCGGGTCCTAGTGCCGGCCACGGACCGAGTGTGCATGACATGTAAATCATGTGCAGATTGGCAGACAAGTTGTATTCAAACATTCGACAGAGTACATCTTCAGTTCATACCCATCATCATTACACCATTTAAAACAACTGTTTTGGACATTGTTGGACACTTATAAAAGAGCAGCTCTTGTTGCCAATACATTCTTGTCACCTGTGATCATGCCACATTCCCTAAAGCAGTTCCTTTATGCTCCATCATTACACCCATGTTCACTACCACTTCAGTCCATTGTTTTCTTGGATTGGGTTTCCAGAAGAAATCCTCACTGACCAAGGTATGAACTTCTTCATAAAGCTATTTTATCAACAATTTCAGACACAGACAAAGACTGAAACAAGTGGCTACTCTTCTTGCTACAGTAGTTGCATAAAGAGAGGTTACACAAGCTTCCACTGAGTTCTCAACTTTTTAACTTGTTCTCTTGATTTCCTCAGAAACAAGTGAGACAACAGTGTCCAAGGTGAATGGAAGTGGTCATCGTTCCTTATGGTCTACATGAGGAATCATCTGGAGACATATAGAGGAGTTCTGGCAAAAAGTTTAAAAAAAATTTTTTTAAGTACATAAGCCTTAGACACTCTTCAATGGGAGTAGTCTGTCAAAAGGTAATTTTACTTTTGCCTTCATGCACCGACAACCTTTTATACAAATGGCGAGGGTCATTTGAAAATATTAGGAAGTATGATCCAGTCACTTATGATGTTTCTCATCCTGAGAAAGCAAAAGCGGTCAAGTGTAGTATAGAAGTGAAGTGTGAGAATGGGGAACATGCAAATGTGTCATAATAGTTAGAAAGTATTCACAAACATTCTTAGAAATTAAAGATGCAATGAGCAATATTTTTGCTGTTCTTTTGTTGTGCAGGTAATGTTAGGTAACATGAAACATTCCAATGAAACATGGAAGCCAATTGTATTGCTTGAAGAATCTTAGGTTTGGGTTGAACTATTCGTTTGTGTTATCACCTTTTCACTTCACCCTGTTTATTGTTACAGAAACACAAATTGTGCAAACCTCCAGTGCAAAGTGGTGTGGGATACAATTGTTTTAAAAATGCAACATTAGCTGTGAATGGCAAAAGAAAAAAGTAAGATTAAATCAGGGAGCAAAAAGGTTGAAAATGGACTTTATATTAATTATTTGTAGATGAAAAGCTACTTTGATTTGACTTGGTCTGACTTGACTAGCTTTGACATTTCATGTTTTTAACCTAACTTTGTCATAATTAAGTAAAATGAAGGTTTGACCAAATTAAACAGTTCTTGTACAACAATTGGTCGTAAAAAGGAAGATCCTGCTGCTGAAAATATAAAAAAAATTATATATACATATTACTTAACTACATAACTACAATCCCCTGTAGTTCATCTTGGAAGTGCTAGGGCCTAAATTATTCTCAATTCTAAACATGTGGGTAAAAAAGTGTCCCTGCATCACTATACTCCATTATACTTCAGTAAGCTCCACGCAACATCTCACCTAGCCCATTATAATTGTGCACACACAATGGACCTGCATGTACACAGGAATAAATATCGAATAGGTTTTATTCAGTCACATTAAAAAAAACACGTATATATAACCACACCATATACAGTATAAGCCACATATTATTCTAAACCACTTGAAATTGAAACAACCTACTGAGTGTTTTTAGTGTGGTTAGATTACTGTAGTAACTGAAGTGAATGACACAAAGTGAAATAATATCACCACAGCTGCAGGTGCTGAACAAATCACCATAAGCCAAACACAATAAAACAGATTCAACTGCTGGGAATTTAAATAACATAACTCATTGCAATTAATGTCCTGCTTCAAGTCTACTGCAAAAACATACAGTACAGTATATCGAAAAATCCACTTAATGTCAGGCAGACATGACAAATTTACAGTCAGCATAGTCTGTAAATATCAGCAGAGAAATATGGAGGGACCCAGGACATCCACAGGCTGTTTACGTAAGGGAGCAGTATTGCTTGGTCAAAAAAAGCTTGGTCACTAAAGATATTCTTTCATACATCAGGCATATGCTGCTTGAAAGCATGACTGAAATTAAACAAAAAATGCTGTCCAGTGTGACTATATCATTGTATGAAGGGAAGCTAGCAACACATGTCAAAATAATATCGCAGTTCCAGTTGTCAACAGCTGGGTGCCTTGTGAATTATTTAGCTTGGCATCTATATAACTGGCAAAGTGGCATCCTGTTAGTTGTTTCTGATATTTATATTTTCTTTGACTGCCTTGACTTTCATGCTTCTTCTCCTTATTCTTCTCTATCTTTGTTTCCTCATTCCTCACATGGCAATACATCAATAGAATATTGAAATGAGGAAGAAAAAAATGTTAAAATGAGTTTGTGTGTGTGTGTGTGTGTGTGTGTGTGTGTGTGTGTGTGTGTGTGTGTGTGTGTGTGTGTGTGTGTGTGTGTGTGTGTGTGTGTGTGTGTGCATATAATATCTATACTAGGCATCACTATGACTTGGTAAACAAAGATAATACCAAGATAAAAATTAAAGTAGTCGAATGTGGGTGTTTAATTTTTTTAAAAATCATGGGAGATCTTGACATTTGCATTAAACATTACATTGCAAAGGTCAAATTAAATGCTTATACCATGCAATCAGAAAAATCTGAGAAACCTCTGGGTTTGTGGTTTAGAACTCATTCAACCTCGTCTCTTTCAAACAGCTAACTAATAACTCCATTTAATTTTCTCCAAAGACCACTTTCTGGAGCAATAACCATCTGGGCTCTGGCTTTGCAATAATCTGAGCTCTGAGCAGACCAAGACAACAGAGTCTTGTTTACTGAAACATATGTTGCCATGTCAAGAGGGAAATGTTAAATCATACGTCGGTCCCACAAGTTCAAGCCACTTGCAGCTACGCGATAAAGTCAGTGTTGCAGAGAGTGGATAGTTTATGCTCAGCAGTAGTTTATTCAGAGTACAGTATGACAAGACGCAGGTTAAGCTGCTGAGTCATTCACTTAAAGGGGAGCCACATTGTGTGCAAACAATGTCCTTGACTGCACATTTAAGTGTGTTTACATGGCATGCGGATTTTAAAAACACTGGACAACAATATTTTTTTACCCAATGCAGTGTATGTATACATGCATATATTTCTGTATCTGAAATATACTGGGTATTAATCTGAATGACCATAGCTGGCACATTTTCCCAGCATTTTATCATGGAAATGTAATTTCCTCTGTGCCACTTTACTGGTTCATACTGCAGCATATTCAAACCCAGTTATATCCATACATATTTGATAGACACTTTCAAATGATGTGAAGCTTTATCCATGCGTTGGGCCAATTATGGTGGACAGATCATTAGAGCTGTATTTTCAAACCAAAGTCCATTAATCACTGCAAACGAAATATACTGTCAAAGGGTAATCTGAGTCATGGTCCTGCCACATTCTTTATGTAGGAAGTGAGAAAAGTATAATCTTTTAATATCTTCTGAGTCATTAGCGCTGACCCAGACCGAATGTAATTGAGAGAAGGAGCTCGAAATGGATTTTACAGGAGACTGGATGGGTGATTGTGCTGGCATGAGTGCCACCCTGTTCCTTAGCTTGCCAGTTCAACATTTCTTTTAATCCTACGGTTTAAATAGGACTCTTTTTACCTCATAAAGCTGTTTAAAGTAGACATTCAATCCAATTATACTCACATACTAAAGTCCTGCTTATTTCTTTAACACAATGTCTTTTTTTTAACAATTCCTCATCAGCACATCTATTAGGATCAAGACTAATTCTGACCATGCGTAATCAGCAATAAGCTGTGCAATCCAACAAGAAAACACTTAACCCATTAGACCCTAGTCTGAACTGTTAACACCAGCCAATTTGGGAAGATATGGAATTATGCTGTTAATGCCAAATTCAGACCCTATCACCCCTGTTACAGAAGATTTACAGTATCAGACTAAATGACTTAATCTTCAATAGCCCAGTTTGATGAGGTTGTGGCCACTTTACCCTGGCATTGATGTTCTTGCCTGTCAAGAGCGGAATTTGGTGTGGTCATTTAGCCCAAGCACCTCAAATTTCGGTGTGTTGTGCATTTCTGAACTACGCAGAACAATGCCAACATGCCATGTTCAGAGTCACTAAGATCTAATTTTTCCCTCATTCTGATTGCTGACGTAAGGGTTAAATGAGCTGTATACAGTATCTGCTGAATTATTTTATGCATATTCTGCATACTGCCACATGATTAGCTGACTTATTCATTTCAATGAATGAACAAGTGTACAGGTGTGCCATTTAATATGTACATATTTAGTATAAATTTTCCAGGGTCAGCACCTATGTGAGTATACCACAAAAATAGAGCATAATTATGATGATAGTATTAGTCTGATTTTAATGTGACTAACAGTTCATTATCATTATAATTTCTATCTTAAAATAATCCGGGAGCTGAAGCTCATCTTTCTGACTATCGCACTATATGACTAATGGCAGAGATGAAGCGTTCAGACAACTTTATATGTGAACATTCTCGCACGGTTTATGGTTCCTGGATGACATCATTAAGTTTATTTAAATCAATTTCACACTGGCTGTTCAATTAATTGGGGGACAATTATATACGGAGAGGCTCTGAATGCCACACTAAAGTAAATCCCTAGATAAGAATAGAGGGTATAAGGCAGTATATTTTCATCATTACTATGTCTTAAACTTAGAAAGACATAGTACTTAAAAAGTTCAAAGGACTTTAGTAAGGGAATTCCATTCTTGATGAATGGCAAATGTTAAAATAAAAAATATATATATTTTAGTATAATTAAATAATCTTGTAGATAAAGAAATGCTATCCCTTATGTCTTCCTTTGTCATTTTACTCTATTAATTACTGTATTAACAACCACAATGTCCTCAGAGCCCATACCCTTTTTCTTTCAGCCTATACTCTTGACCATGGTGTATAATAGCTGTACTTTAATGACTTAAGCTTTTAAGCTGTACCCATAGCTTAAAGAGCAAAAATTGCTTTCCTATTCCTAACGCAGTCATGTACCTTATGACCAGGGTCTCACCTCTTGCTGTGCCAGTTGGCAATTGGCTCTGCCATAATTAAAAATAACGCTAGTGGAGAAATTGGAAATATTGCTATTTCCATGCTTAGTTGCTCTTGGTTAGGTATGTTTTTTGTTTTTCCCAAAATGCACTGGTCAGATGATCAGATGCCGTAGACATTACGAGTTACTTTTTATTATTTTGCATCAGTTATGAATTAAATACAATATTATAAATATTATAAATTGACAACAATTTACAACTTTGACAACTTCATTTTCATTTTGAAGTGAATAAAGCCAGAGCTGCTACAGTAATTGTCTATGTCAATATTAGCCTCATATTGTATACCTAGCTCATTATCATTAGCAGTCAGCTGGTTAATTATTTTGATATTTCATTGCACACATACTGTATAGGACTATATGCTAAGTCTGAAGCATGTGCATATGTTGTATCTAATTTCGGTACTTTCTGTTTCATTATATTAATATTATATCCATAGTGTTTTGATCGTTACTCAGAGAACCTTATTCCAATTTCCATGGCAGCAGCACATATTGTTATTCACCTTCAACATTTCCTTCTCACTGAACTAATGGGAACAGATTGGTGTAAACAACTGAACACTGATTGAGTATATTGCTAGAACATATGCTAAACCTGGAATAATGTGTTTCAGTAGGCTATGAAAAGGAAGCCATGATTATGAACAGAGTACATTATGAATAGTGGTGTGGTGTGGTGTGATGTGAGTAGGAGTAATGGGCATAATAACCCGCTACCCAAGTGAATAATCTATTAGAAATAAAGCTGCTTATTTATTCCTATAATGCAAAAATGTCCACCAAAGACATTCAACGGCAAAAACTTGGAAATGTCACATCTTTTCAAAATTACAGTTTAAAAAGATCTGTGACCGTGACCACTGCTACTATGCTTGTCTATAAGCCATGAATTATACAAACTCACAGGGCAGGTATAAATTATGTAGCTGCAATGAAGAAACATACAGGAAAAAATAATAGACATGAAAAAATATATTATTTTCTAAGACACTCTAAATTCTTTTATCTAAGCAGAACAATTCGTGCGTGAACCTGCATTGTACTAATGTACTAATGTAAAGCAGAACATGGGAAATTTAACTAAAAATAAATAAATACAATAATCACAAGTCTAACATTAGAGGATATTCTAATAGTGTATTAGATAAGTAATAGTGTGACTGAGATAAAAAGATGGATAGACATCTAAGAAAGCTTTCTTACATTCCCAAACTTTTTTGATAGAGTGGGCTGAATGGTCAAAAATTCAATTTCTTGCCACTCAGGAATACTGGACTCCGTGACATCACATGCCTTAAATTACAGATAAATTGTTTATTATTAAAAAAAAAAATACAGAAACCATTACATCAGCAACACATCCTATTTGCATCAACTGTGCTCCTCAAAAATACCACATTAGCACATTTAAAGATGCATAAAGGCATGCATTTATGACTTAACTTTTAATCATATGCAAAAGAATGGATAATAATCGCACAATAAAATATACAAAACTAATGTATCACTATTTATATTCATAAGAACACTCAAAGACTAAGAAACTCATTTCAGAGAGAACACAACAAAGTGTGCGCGACATTAAGCCCTGCAACACTATATTAAACAAATTGCAACAGTCATGCACGGCAGGAGCCATGGTACAAAGAGAATGTATGAAGGTGGCAAGGAAACTTGGGCCATGCAGAAACAGATTCAGTTTTTCTCTCCTGTAAAAAAGGGTTTTAAATTGTGGGATAAAAATGTCCATCAAAGTGGACCAATCACTGGTCCTGAGGGTGAATTCCATCAGCTAGTACTATGTTTGTTTAGTTGCATTAAAATTTTCTAATATTTTAAAATGCATGAGAAAAACTTAAGATTTTTAAAATGTATTTTAGATTTAACTTTCACCACTTCAATATTTTGCCTTGTTCTACTCCTAGAGGCAACCACACCTGGGAACCCCAGTATTAGATCAGACTTTTTAATAAATAATAGTGTGCAGGGTTGGATTTAGCCATGGGTTTAGTATCAAGTATAGCATACTGTCTGAGAAGATTCTCAGTCATCCAGGTGAGGTTATGTGAAAGTTGAGTAATGTCAACAGGACTACTAAAGCTGACTAAAGAAGCTACTTGGATCAACAGTGAAACCTATCTACAGTACCTAACAAAAAAGAAGTAGGTTTGACATGACTTAACTTCCAGATAGTATGACCAGATAGTATATTAAGATGCATGTGCCACCTACAAAATCTACAAACCACCTACAATCCGCTTTTGACTAGACTATAAACTCCTACAAGCTTTGACATTTCTAGTATGAAAATCTTTTAAAGGTCTGTAACATTTTTTTTATTAATATCTGAAGATCCTTTGATTTAGGTTTGGGAACAAAGTAAGTAGTTTGGAAATGTTCCATAAACAAAGGATTTGGCATTAATTGTATGATTTATTATGAAGAGACATTAACCACATTAAGCAACCTGCTACAGTATAATAGTTTTTTTTAATAACTTATGAACTAATACATGTTTGTAGTAAACAACTACCTAGGATTAAAAAAAGTTTTGACAGCTAGAACCTTGCTGTATGACATCTGACAAACTTCATGATGAAAGTAGTGATGAGTCATTTATGACCGATTTGTTTCTTTTTGAACGAGTCTTTAATGTGACTCAGAAGAACGAGTAGTCGCAGAGAGTGATTTGTTCATTTTCTACTGGGCGCACATGCGCAAAGCATCGCAAAACCTCCGTCAGTTAAGTGCAGGAAGAAGAAATGAGCGGTTCATCTTATGAGTCTTCTAATCCGAGTGGTTCATTCTTTTGTCATGTGACTCCCATAGACGCTATGCAGTGCAGTACACAGGAAACAGAATTGAGCAGTTCTTCTCATGAATCTTTTAGTCCGAGTCATTTGTTCTTTTGTCACATGACCCTCATAGACGATTTGGACCAGAAGATATGAGAGGTGATCTACTCATTCTGTTTATCATATGTCCTTAGCTGCATTGTAATATTTTAATTACTGAAACTATAGCCAAAATTTATGTATGTAGATGGGTTGGGGTTTGTTTAAAAGTGTAATATTTTACTTTAATTCTGATCAAAAGAACGAAATGAGCTAAATGACTCAACAAAAGATTTTTTCATTTTGATGAACAAGATTCAAAGAACAGAGTCATTAAAATGATCTAAACTTCCCATTAGATGAAGGCCCTTTATTTTATTTCATAATATCACATCAATTTGGGAACATGGCCTAGCCCCCCTAGTATTTGAGACTTGATTTCTTCTAGTCTTTATCATTTTGCTTTTTTTTATTTGTATGTATGTTAATAATTGTATCTTTTGTGTTTAAATGCGTTAAAAATAAAATAATTTTCTGAAACTGACATAATCTAACTACAAGTGCAAAACTAAAAGACATATGGTAATATGTTAACTAAAGTCAACCGCTTGTTACACTTTGAGAGGATTTACTTGTTGATGATAGTAGAATTCTGCTCTTTACTTTCAGATAAATATATTTAGAATCATATTAAATCTGTGGATTGGCAAACGTTTACACATTAAGAATTAGCAAGAAATACTGTATCTAAAAATTGTGACTAAACAAGCTTTGCAATCATGCTAATTAAATGGTAAGGCTATATACAGTAGAGCAAGGCACATGTGTTAGGATCTCCCAGTTATTTCTTTGATTCAACTCCTTGGGTACCATTTCATTTATCTCAGAGTCTGACAGCTTCATTCTGAGAATCACAGTAGATGATAGTGCGAGGGGCTGTATCACACAGGTACAATGTGATCATTTTATTGTTCTACCTGACAGGCTCTCCTTCCTCATATTGAACCACCTGGAGTGCACACACTAACAAACAAAGCCATCTGCAACATTCTGAAACATTTGTCTCCCCTAAAAATTACTACATCCCCCTACTGCTTCACAAATCAAGCACCATGCAGCCACCACCTTTTTTCCTCCTTCTTCCCTTAGACGCCCCTCTGTTTCCAAGTACTCTTAGCAATTTGGTTCCTAAATTACCAGTTCTGAATGGTCCCTGAAGCAGCATGAGGTGGACAAGCCTGCTGGCTGGTGGCGACTTGGGGGGGTTGGAGGACCAAATAAACTCAGAAAGAAGACACAAGGGTGAGACAGAGGATGACTCTTATCTGAATTAGCTGGTATATGCAGATTCTATGAGCTCTGTCCCCTCTTGGGGAACAGTGCAATAGGATCACCTGCCCCATGAGCTCTAGATATCACTGTGGCTCACAACCCTTGATACACACACTGCATGTGTAGCCAGGAAATAACTACATTACCCAAGCTTCTATTTCTGTCACCACAGGGGTACCAATCCATACACAGCCTCTCTTTACCTAACACAGCATGCATCGGCCATTTTGGATTCTGTACACATTCGGGCTCAGAGAAACACACACGGTGGAAGATGAATAAAAGATTCCAGAACACACCCTTTGACAACTTTGGCTGAGACTCATGCTTTAGAAACAGCTCTCTTTGTTTTTGGCATATAACTTTATGATGCTCTTTCCCTCAAGGTAACTTGTGAGTTAATGTGGGTGTGAGATGGACAGGATTTTACTACCCACATAAATGAGCAACATAAATGAGCAGAACACAGGGTCAGTATGAGATGAGGCCATCTCCCTGTCAGAAGATAATAGCTGTATAGAAATTTCTGGAAGCAACAGGGCCCATAAAAAGCATGATATGTTTTAATAAGACGACTGATTGTAAATTGGCACACCATGAACAAGTTACATCAGGCAAGGGTGTTTTATATTTCTTTTTACCTTCAGCTATGACATAGAAAATGAGCAAATGCGGTAACGTCTTGCTACAGAGGGCTTGTAGCTACAGATGTAGCCTGGTGCTGAAGTAAACATCTCTTCAGTTAGTTATATCAGTTCAGTTAGTTGTAATACATTCATACACCAATTTTTTTATTTACTGAAGCCTAGTTTACACCAGAAGCCAAATGGTGCTTGTGCCATGTTTTTTATGTAAGTGTAGGTAAAAGACAACACAAGTATTAATCAAATACGTTTTTTTCCACTCTTACACTTTGACTAACAACAAAACAGTATACTGGTATGCAGTAGGGCTTCAGGCAAATAAACTGCCTTAGCTCATGGTCTAATCATCCACTGCATAACAAAGCAGGGACATTGTTTTCATCGTCTTTTGTACCTCGAAACTTTGCCTGTACCATGTGTGGCACTCAGAAGGAATAGAACCCAAGTGAAAAATTATGTTTGGCATGCATGACTGTACCACCATTCTTGCCACACATGTGCATACACAGGGAGCATGCACAGGCATTGTGTCTGCTGTAAAACAGGCTTTATACCAAAGCAATCCTCAGCTTAAGGGAAACCTCGAACCTAAAATACTCTAAAAAAAAAAGAAGACACTTAATGAAAAATGTATGCCCTTAACAATGTGTATATATTCACTGGCTCTACTTTGTCACTCCAAGAACACTAGTGATATCAGTCACTAATGTAATGAGAGAAGGCCAAGGATGAAGTCAATCATTCCAATTCATCTCAGTGTTGTTTAGTGGTGTTGAGGTCAGGGATCTGTGCTTACTGTAGGTGGCCTTATAATCTTTTATGCACAGGGGCATAAAGAGCTTAGGGCTGGTTCTACAGAACACAAAGGCATTCTAGACAATTGCGTGTCTCTAAGTTTGTGGCAACAGTTTTGGGAAGGTCTGATGAACACATGCAAACTGTCCAGGAAATAAAGTTAAAGCCAAACATATAAACTGATAAGTTCATTCTAACTTTTATGTTGAATGCCACTGAATTTCACATATTAATTATACATTAGTGATAGGCAAGTTGTTCAAATAGTTTTCCCTTTAAGAAATATTTGGGGAATAATATGAATAATAAGACTAGTTATATAAACTTTGTGTTAGCAAGAATTTATATTGTCAAGTCGAGCTTATTTCTAAAAAAAAAAAAAAACAGGACATTGTAATATTTTAATGGCACCACCGTGGGTAGTATCTTTATAGAAAGTAGAGATGGTCTGCATATTATGAGATCTACAAAATCAGCTACACCAGCACACACAGTGACCTCTTTTTCAAATCTTGTGTTGCTCAGGATATTAATGACTTACAAAAAGCACATTCTAGTGTACTAGCAAGGTCCTTCTAAAGGCACTTTGTTTTACTGTACCTGTGGTTCAACCAATGCAAAAGTAAGTGTGCTGTGACATCTAGAGCTCAATGGCCATGTTTAACCACCAGTCAGTTTGGGCCCTGTTTGCATTGTAAGTTTCCAGTGAGGTTTCCAAACACTGTGGCCTAATGTACGATAGAGAGAGAGGGAGAGAGAGAGAGAGAAAAAGAGAGAGACTTGCAAAGGCACCCTGCTGAAGAGTCCATCTGTTCTGTGTGCATCCGCCCTGCCATGATGGGCTCAGCTGAGCTGGGAGGCAATTACCATCAAGGAGGTGAAAGTGTGTGTGAAGTGTCCAATTTGGCTGTGTATTTCTGGGGGAACAGCAGTTGATGGTGTAGGATTACAAATTTATAAAATGTTAAATCTAGCTTCCAACGTAATAGTATATAAACTGAAAGAGTTACAGTATGTACATTAGGTTTTACATTTTAAGTTAAAGATGATGACATTCTAAGAAGATCAAGTCTGGTAGCCCAGGTGTCTGAGACATTAACCTTTTGTCTTTATGTACTTCCTGACCACTGGGTAGGGTCCCAAGGTAAATGTGAATGCTAATCTCAAGGCCAGGCTGTGCCTTTTGTCTCTATGATAATGTTTAGGTCTGGGCGATACAGACAGGCTGATTAGATTAGCACCTATGCATTTGAAAGGCACTGTTACTGTATGCTGATGAGATCAGGGCTGGGGAACTTCCGTTACCAGGCTGATTCCTGAACTACACTATGCTTTGTTTATATTGTCTCCACCTCTTGGTATCCCTCCCCATTAAAAAGTATAAACTCTCCAGAGCTGAGTTTTAGTCAGACTTGGATGACTACAGTGATGCATGGCGAGTAACTTCTGTTTGAAAGATATCCCAACGTCACCTGGTTTCTGCTTCGACAAAGGAAAAAGTTTCCAACAATGGTTTTGAATCATCACAGGCAGCTTAGTTGTGAGTGTAAAAAGAAAAAGTGGAATGGTTCCGCTCTTTAAGCAAATTGGGTTAACTTCTAGAAATATGTATACATACTGTACAGAACACCCATCAATGATCTTAATATACTTGATATTCCTCAAAAAAGATCCCTTATAATAATACATCTCCTGTTAAGAGTATAAACAGGTAAATATCCATCATTCCAAAATTATTTATTCCCAAATAGCCAATTCAGGCTGAAATTAGACAGCAAGTGCGACCAATGTTGTGCATTTCAGAACACCCTAACCTTGCTCACCTAAAGCATGCATCTTATATGACACATGCACGTAGAGACACATGTTCACATACTGTAAATGTTTCACTTACTTGTTATGTTTGTCCTTTCATTACCATGTTTATTAAAGCAGTTAATGGTATTTAAAGATATCCAGTATATGTAAATTTATTCCACTATTTAACGACGGTAACCAAAATGAATCATTTTGGTATTTTTACTTAATAAATTATTTTACACAATTTAATAAAAACAAAGATGTCTTCCTCATAGAGATCAGCCTCATTTCCCTCCAGGGACATTATGCTTCTGATTACATTTTGTCCCAACCAAGATATAAAACCTGCACACACACAAAACCACACATATACACACACCTCTATCACCCTAACTCAGCCGCAGGGTTACGTCAGTGCTAACCCCCACTCATTACTCGGAAATGAGCCCCATTTATAAAAGCACACTCTGATTAATCAGCAAGGCACACATCAGCTGCTTAAGCATATTAAAGATCCAGCAGCAAAGAGCTTTCCATTTAACTACATATTACTGTAGCTAAATACAGCTAAATCTGAATCCTCAACTGTAGTAACACCAAGGAGGATGGTACTTCTAGTTCTTCACAAGTTATACGTTGTGCTAAAAAGAGGCCCAATGATAAAAAAAAGAAAAGAAAATGATGAGACAAAAATTATGTCTATCAATGATGAACTATCTAACTAACTCAGAGTTAGTTAATTGGATAGTTAGTTAGTTAGTTAGTTAGTTAGTTAGTTAGTTAGTTAGTTAGTCAGTTAATTTGTTTGTCTCTGTGATTTCATTACAAGATACAAACTACTAAGACAAATACACAGAGATGCCTGTAATAAAGTAGATTGAGAATGATGAACTGTTGTCTGCAGTGGCAGGTAGCTCTCACCACTCCTCCCTTCCTCATGGTGATGGAGTGCCAAGCACAAAGCACATTCATCTCTGAGACTATAATGCGTTGATCCTGGGTCAGAAATGTCAGCTCCCTTAAACCTCTACTCAGCCAAGGAGATTATCTACCATGTGCTTTCTCAATCTAGAGTCCAATCAGAAAGCCTCAGGTCTGCCACACAGAGACTGGCTTTGGACTGTTCAGATTAGATTCGGAGATAGTAACGCCTACAAAGTTGATGTTCTAGGCCCCTTTTCTCTTTTATATTCATCGTCTTGCACCTGCAAATTAAGTTTCGGCTTTTACTTCGATGTTGACAATAAACTTTGAGGTTTTCATGCACTAAGTGAACAGTGAAGTATAAATGTAAAGTATACAATACATAAATAGTCTTCTGCAGCAGAGAATGGTTCTAGATAAATACCATAAAGACTTCCCAAAACAGTTTATGCTCAAAGTTCACTCTTATTTCAGTGGATAGGCTTAATTGGTCTTACTGTAATCTTACATCTCATTACTTCATAACTACTGGTGTAATCATAAAGACTGTCCTGTTCTCGTCTCAGGACTTTTATGCAGAATAAACTCATGCTGATCATCCTTTCAACATCCTGAATAGTGCTTGTTTTCTCTTTTACACCTGCCTACCATAATGATTTTTAAGCTTACCATCTGGTGTCACCCAGAAGAGTCTGGTTCATCTCAAGGTTTATTCATAATCTTGTTTTAGGGGGTTTTCCACGCCACCATCTGTGACTGTATCTGGATATCTATGAAGCTAATTTGTGGCAATCAAAACTATTGATTGAAATCAAAAATATTGTTTCTGGTATTATTAGGTGATGATGGTGGTGATAAAAAGAGTTTATAGAAAGTGTGACAATACAGTATATACTGCATGTGCCGATATAAAGAAAAGTGCTGCAGAGGATTCTTGGAACATTGACTCATAGAAGTAGGAGATTAATTCAGTTCCATTTTTCAGAAGCTTCTAAGAGTCAGTGCAGCTCTGCCAACCCCATGTTGGCTGGAGGCAAGAATGTGCTGAAATAGACTCATGGTGAGACAGTGGACATCAGTATGCTTCTGATTACTGATCACTGAGGCTGGCAAAGCAAGCAAACAGCAGGAATTGTTTGATTCATACACAAGCCCTAGTGTATCCACATCTCCAACATCCAATTATTCTAGGGCCTATAATTCCATTTGAATAGAGGAAATCATTTCACAGCTTCACGAAGGCTTTTCAATAAACAGTGTTTCAAGGGTTCCAAAAGCAACAAATAATTTAACACAGAGAAGCAGTAATTGAGATTACAACTCAATCTAATAATAACCAGCCTTCCCTTTCCCCCTTGATGTGAGCTACAGTATGCGATAGAATAAGAAGAGAATATGAAGAGAGCAATATGTGCGCAAGGCAACAGATATGCAGGTGGTCCATACTGCAGGTAAATCAGGCTCAGAGTGTGACATCAAAAATAGTTATGAGGGACTCAAAAGGCATAATGAAATAAATGAGTTCCCAAGATAAAATAAACTTTTCTTTGCAGTTTCAGGTTCCCTAGTTTGATCCTGAGCTCAGGTTACTGTCTATGTAGAGTTTTAAGTGAGTATCCTGTGCCTTTTTTTTTTTCTTAAAATCATTTTGCTTTAGATTTTTTTATATATGCATGTCGTCCTCAATCCCTGAAAGATGGTGGGACCAGTCTAGCAGTGCTGGAGGAATGGAATGGAAAGTAGTCCAGTGCTAGGTGTGATAAGTGATGTGGGCAGCACAGGAATCCAGTGGAGGGAGCGGAGAAGTTCGGTAGTGTAGAAGAAAGTTAAATACAAGTTGTGCAGCCAGATTTTGGATCAGCTGCAGAGGACAAATGGTGCAGACCTGCCAGGAGTGGATTGGAGTAGTCTAGTCTTGAAATACCAAGGGACTAGACGAGCTCCTGAGTGGCCTATGTTGAGACAAATCAATGAATTCTTCTGGTCTTATTATTTTTCCTTCTAACACAGTATCGCTGCAGATTAATCCATGCTATTCATTATCAACCAAATGATAATGGGTTCCATGTCAACCCTGGTTCCTCCCAAGGTCATTATGATCTTGATCGTTATGACTAGTACATACACACAACAGATTTCCATTTTTTTTTGTAAGGCTGCTTGGCAAAAATAACTTGTTTAAAATGCTATATAAATAAATCTGAATTAAATTTAAGTGAATGTTATGAAGAAGAAATCAACAAAAGCAAGTATGGTTGGCAATGTGTGGGGGAAATGACAGTGGATTGTCCAGAGCACCAAGGTTGTGGGCAGTGACTGAAGAAGTGATCTGAGTATTGTCCAGGGAGATCATAAGAACCTGAAAGGGAATGAATCTCTGTTTTACTAAGATTATGTTTCAACTGATGAGCTGCCATCCAACCTGAGATGTTTGCCAGACATGCTGAGATTCATGTGGAAACAGGAGGGCCTGAGGGAGGGAAGGACAGAGAATGAGGTGAGTGTCATCTGCATGGTATGAAAAGTTATAGAAGAATGTGATCTCACCAAGAGAGATCTGTATGGAGCAGATGTAGGTCCCCTGCATTCCCCCCTCATCTCCTAGATAGGGGGCAAACCTTTGCCATGCCATGCCATGCCACTGATTCCAAGGTTTGCAAGGAGAGACAAGAGAATCTTGTTGTTTACAGTGCCAAATGCTGCTGAAAGGTCCATGAGGGTAAGGAAAGGTGACGGTTTAGTCAAGTAGCATGGAGATTCTCAACAACAGACAGAGCAGTCAAAGGAATGTGCTTTGAATCCAGATTTGTTAAGATCATCGAGGTTGTTCCTCGAGAGAAATATTCATTGTAAACAGTGTATTTTAGGGAGAAAAGAGAAAAGTGAAACCGGCCAATAGTTTCTGGATCCAGGCTGGGCTTCTTGAGGATGAGGGTAAACTTTTAATTCTTAAATGCAGCAGGAACATAACCAGATGATATGGAAAGGTTGATGATAGTTGTGATGAAGGGCAGGAGATCTTGTGAGATGGCCTGGAGCATTGTGGAAGGGATTGGTTATAATGGACAGGTGGTGGGATTGAAGGATGAGATGACATGCAGAATCATTTCAGTTGTTATTCTGGAAAATTGTGTTAGTGGAGGTCCTGAAATTGTACTGTAGGGGTTTGGGTGGAGCAAAAGTCTAGCAGATTTTTGCTATTTTACCATCAAAAAAGATGTCAAAGTCATCATCAGTCAGGGAGGAGCGGGAGAAGCAGGTAGTTTGAGTAACAAAGATAAGATGTTGTGGAGCGTGCAAGGATCATGTGCAGAATCTTCCAGCTTTTCCCTGTAGAAGGCAGTTTATTAAAAAAAAGTCAGTTCACATGAGGATTTAGACAAGATCTGCATCAAGCTGTGATTTCTTTCACCTTTTTCTACAGTTCTTAAGTGAGGGCAGAAGAAAAAGCAGTGAGACATGTGATAAAGAAAGCAAGCTAAATATACATTGTTATTTTTTATACGTCAGACTAGATTGAGTTAATTCGACAACTACTGTACATTACAAGGCAATACTGGGATTTTTTTTTCTTGGCTAAATCTTTAATCATACTACATGGAGTACAGGAATGTGCATAAGACATGTTTTTTTTTTATCTCAGTCCTGCCTGCTCCCAAAAGAATTCCTCCCGCATTTAATTTTCTTGTCCATTTAAAGGAAAATAAAGTTTCATCAAAATCCTTGCACAGTGGCAGAGTGAATTCTTTTGGGCCCAGTTATGTGTGAAAGAGCACTTTTAAAGTCACACATCACTATTCAGTCCAATCAGCCAGTTAAGAGCCAGATCAGTGGCGCGTGAGGCTAAAGAGGTAGAACTCAAGCATGATGGAAAAGTCTCTGTGGTAGCTGTCACGTCCCCTACACATCGCTAAGTTATAAGGAAAGTTTGCATGCTTTCAGAAGCAACAATTTAATCTGAGACACAATTGATCCACACAAGCGCATTTTAATAACTGGTATGACCTTAGATGACACATACAATGGTCAATGTTGGCCTCCACAGTATCAGTTGGACTACAGAAGTGCCTAGATGGATGGATGCTTTAATATGATTAATATGACATATTTTTGATATGACATCATTTTGCACTTTTATTAGACAGGACTTTTTTCATTTACACCTAAACACAAATAATGTCCTAAAACAGGTTTTGTTTTATGTTTGAAGAAGAAATATAGTCAACTACTTTTTATTGAATTACAGTGGTATGTGCCTGGGAATTACATCCATTATTGCCAGGATAGAGTCCATGACCCTGAACAGAGCAGAACTGTTACTAAAGATTTATGAATTAATTAATGAATGTATGTAATAGTTATATTTTCTATAGCTAAATATTTTATTTTTTATTTTATTGCATAATCTCTTTTTCGGCTAAATCGGCCACTTTTTCCAGCTCTCCCGGGGGGTTCCCAAGGCGTTCCCAGGCCAGCCGAGAGACATAGTCCCTCCAGCGTGTCCTGGGTCTTCCCCGAGGTCTCTTTCCGGTGGGGCGTGTCAGAAACACCTCACAAGGGAGGCGTCCAGGGGCATCCTAAATAGATGCCAAGCCACCTCATCTGGCTCCTCTCGATGCGGAGGAGCAGCGGCTCTACTCTGAGCCCCTGCCGGATGACTGAGCTTCTCACCTTATCTCTAAGGGAGAGCCCAGACACCCTGCGGAGGAAACTCAAATCGGCCGCTTGTATTCGCGATCTTGTTCTTTCGGTCACTACCCACAGCTCATGACCATAGGTGAGGGTAGGAACGTAGATCGACCGGTAAATTGAGAGCTTTGCCTTTTGGCTCAGCTCCTTCTTCACCACGACGGACCGATACAGAGCACGCATCACTGCAGATGCTGGCCCGATCCGCCTGTCGATCTTCCGTTCCATTTTACCCTCACTCGTGAACAAGACCCCGAGATACTTAAACTCCTCCACGTGGGGCAGGATCTGACTCCCAACCCTGAGAGGGCAATCCACCCTTTTCTGGCTGAGGACCATGGCCTCAGATTTGGAGGTGCTGATTCTCATCCCAGCCGCTTCACACTCGGCTGCGAACCTATGCAGTGAGAGCTGTAGGTCACAGGGTGATGAGGCCAACAGAACAACATCATCTGCAAAAAGAAGTGACCCAATCCTGAGCCAACCAAAATGTACCCCCTCAACGCCCTGGCTGCGCCTAGAAATCCTGTCCATAAAAATTATGAACAGGATCGGTGACAAAGGGCAGCCCTGTCGGAGTCCTACTCCCACCGGAAACAGGTCCGACTTACTACCGGCAATGCGGACCAAGCTCCGACACTGGTTGTACAGGAACCGGACAGCCCTTAACAGGGAATCCGATATCCCATACTCCCGGAGTACCCCGCACAGGACTCCCCGAGGGACACGGTCGAATGCCTTCTCCAAGTCCACAAAGCACATGTAGACTGGTTGGGCAAACTCCCATGCCTCCTCCAGGACCCTGCTAAGGGTGAAGAGCTGGTCCACTGTTCCGCGACCCGGACGAAAACCACACTGCTCCTCCTGAATCCGAGGTTCGACTATCCGACGGACCCTCCTTTCCAGGACCCCTGAATAGACTTTCCCTCTGTAGTTGGAACACACTCTCCGGTCCCCCTTCTTGAAGAGGGGGACCACCACCCCGGTTTGCCAGTCCAGAGGCACTGTCCCTGATGTCCATGCAATGTTGCAGAAACGTGTCAACCATGACAGCCCTACAACATCCAGAGCCTTGAGGAACTCCGGGCGGATCTCATCCACCCCCCGGGGCCCCCTCAGTAACCACCGAAGCTGCGTTCCGCTTGGCCTGCCGGTACCTATCAGCTGCCTCCGGAATGCCACCAGCCAAAAAGGCCCGGTAAGACTCCTTCTTCAGCTTGATGGCATCCCTCACCACCGGTGTCCACCAATGGTTTCTTGGGTTGCCACCGCGACAGGCACTGACCACCTTATGGCCACAGCTCCGGTCGGCCGCCTCGACAATGGAGGCGCGGAACATAGTCCATTCGGACTCAATGTCCGCCACCTCCCCCAGGACATGGTTGACGCTTTGCCGGAGGTGGGAGTTGAAGCTCGTCCTGACAGGGGACTCTGCCAGACGTTCCCAGCAGACCCTCACAATACGTTTGGGTCTACCAGGCCTGACCGGCATCCTACCCCACCAACGGAGCCAACTCACCACCAGGTGGTGATCAGTTGACAACTCCGCAGGGTCCAAGATGTGCATCGAGGTGAGTCCAACTATATCTAGCCGGAACTTCTCAACCTCACGCACTAGCTCAGGCTCCTTCCCCGCCAGAGAGGTGACATTCCACATCCCTAGAGCCAGCTTCTGCAGCCGAGGATCAGACCGCCAAGGCCCCTGTCTTCGGCCACCGCCCAACTCACACTGCACCCGACCTCTTTGGCCCCTCCTACAGGTGGTGAGCCCATGGGAAGGGGGACCCACGTTGCCTCTTCGGGCTGTGCCTGGCCGGGCCCCATGGGTGCAGGCCCGACCACCAGGCACTCGCCATCGGGCGCCACCTCCGGGCCTGGCTCCAGAGGGAGTCCCCGGTGACCCACACCCGAGCGAGGGAAAACGTTTACCAAAGTTTGAAATCATCATAAGAGGTCTTTTGAACCACTCTTTGTCTGTTCCCTCACCTAGGACCAGATTGCCATGGGTGACCCTACCAGGGGCATGAAGCCCCCGAGAACATAGCTCCCAGGATCATTGGGACACGCAAACCCCTCCACCACGATTAGGTGATGGTTCAAGGAGGGGGTGTTTGAATGTGTATGTGACAAATTTTTAATTTGAATGAATTAATGAATGATTTGCATTTACACCACTGAAATTACTAAAAGGAGAAACAGAAACAGGTCAAAGTGTTATCTGTAGATTGGCATTGATGTGGGCAGTATCTCAGGCTCTCTCCCATTTTCATTCAGTTTAATTCTCCCTCGCTCTTATTTCTCAGCAGGTTTTTATCACAAGGAACATGATCAATTGTACAGTCAGATGTGATTTAAGGCAG
Source organism: Channallabes apus (assembly GCA_030522415.1). Taxonomy (NCBI): domain Eukaryota; kingdom Metazoa; phylum Chordata; class Actinopteri; order Siluriformes; family Clariidae; genus Channallabes; species Channallabes apus. Next base: position 26,903,546 of record CM060113.1, read on the forward strand.
CAATTGTCAAAATTCTCCCTGCCCAGCTCTCATCTCATTTTGCTCGCTATTTCATTGAGATCAGAGGCCGGGCGAAACCAGAGTTTCATTTCCATAAATGCTTATGAAGTCTCAGATTGAAGAGCTCTTATATGGATAGCTGATGTCAGTGCACTTTGCTGAATCTTATTCAGCAGGAAAAGGTCAATTTATACAGGACACTCCTGAAGGAGAAATAAGCAGAATTTTTCCATTAAAACTTGTAGATGTGGGATTTTATATGGTGATGATGGCTGGAAAATATATTTCTTCACTACAGGTCAAATATACAGGTTACCTCCTATTCTAGTGCTACCAAACAGAAAGCATATCGGTATTATCCAACATGAAATGTGCGCGTTTGACCTTCAACATTCTATGGAGAAAAGTGGTGAAAGAAACAATTTAAAGGCTTAAAGACGTAATACAAATCTGCCACAACATAGACAGGTTAAGTCATTTGGGGCCATATACAGTAAGAGAAGGTGCATGTTCATTGTTGTGTTTGAGCCTATTTAGGTTCACTCTGTTTCAGTTTCTGCTGTCTAGTTTGAGATGAATGCGTGGTGAAGAATGCCAACAATTGGAAAAAAGTTTATACAGTAGATATTGTTAACACAACAACTGTGCATGAGGCAAATGCCGGACTCCTTATTATCTGTCATGCTCTATCCGTTATCCATTAGCATAATGATAACACAACACACCTCTCTGAATACCAAACGTGTGTTCTCTGTCAAAGAGACCTGCTTGAGATCGATAAGACACATATTTACACATCGATATTGGTGGAAGAAACTGGTTTGATTCAGCATGGATGAGAGTGTCATAGCGGGAAAGTTCACAAGGTTAAACATTGCTCAGGATATATTCATCTCCCAAGACTTATTCATCTCGCAAAATTTATTCTGTAGAGAAATTGGATGTGCACATTTTGTCAATGGAGACTGATATCATATGCAGTTCCTGAGGTCTGATATTCATACAGCATTTTCACTGAAATCAAATGAATGGTGTTTCATATCTCTCTCTCTCTCTCTCTCTCTCTCTCTCTCACACACACACACCTAGATAATGTTTTTCCCCCCAAAAAGCAAAAAGTAAAATAAACGAATCAAATATTTGTAATCTGTTTGCATTCCTTAACGAGTCATTAATTTCATTTTACAAAACTTATTCCTAAACAAACCCTTCAAGATGCTAGGTACTTTCGCAATAACGATGATGTGTGCTTATTCATTTATCTTCTCTCATTAACCCAGGCTGATATTGGCTATGCTTCCTGCTCTCTAATCAGCAGATGCTCCCCCCCAGGTTGCATCGACAGCAAACCCCAGCACCAGCACAGAATCCAAAGACAGCCCAAATGATCTACCTGTCCAAAAGCTTGAAATGAATTCTACAGAATATAATTACCTGATTCTGTGAAAAACCTGACAAAATGGAAGCTGTATTATGGGCTGAGAAAATTGGAAAACATTTTCAGTTGTTGTTGTGGTGACCATGTTAGACTGTAAAGTCTTGTGCAGGAGGACTACAGCAGTGTGTGTGTGTGTGTGTGTGTGTGTGTGTGTGTGTAGGTGTGTGTAGGTGTGTGTGTGTGTGTGTGTGTGTGTGTGTGTGTGTGTGTGTGTGTGTGTGTGTGTGTGTGCATGTGTGTGTGTGCATGTGCGTGTGTGTCTCTGCCTGCCTCCTGGATAGGAATTCTGGTCTAGCCTCTGCTGGCTAATTAGGTAATGAGCACTGATTACAAATGTTTTGCCATGTCCTTTCACAGAACTCCAACGCTCCTCCCCACTTACTCATCTCCCACGCATAGCTTGTTCAACAGCTCTAAAGCTGGAAATAGCATGACACTGGTACTGTAAATACAGGAATACAGGACATAAGCACAAGGGAAAAAAAATTATATTTCAGTGTAATGGGTTCCATGCAGAAAGTAATTAATGTTAAACATGTATTCCTAGCTAATAAGTAATAAATACAACATTGATTTAATATAACTGTGGAAATATAGTTTACACAAAACAAAGTGCTGTTGTACTGGTTATCAGCACATATGTGACATAGCCATATGAACAAGGACACAGTCTTTTGTATACAGCCTTGATTGTTTTTTGTACAACATTTATGTTTATTTAATCAGGTATTTTGCGAATACTGTACTTCTGAAACTGTTATAACCAGAGGTGTCAAGTAACGAAGTACAAATACGTTACCTTACTTAAGTAGAAATTTTGGGTATCTATACTTTACTGGAGTAATTATTTTTCAGCCGACTTTTTACTTCTACTCCTTACATTTTTAAGCAATTATCTGTACTTTCTACTCCTTACATTTTAAAAATAGCCTCGTTACTATATTTTTATGATCAGAAAGCACAACGCCCATCCCTCCCCCTTCCCCCTCCCCCTCCGGTCGCATGATAAGAACGCGCACAACGCACCCCCATCCCATGAATGTGAATACTTTTGACACCACTGGTTATAACTAACTACTGCGACTTATGGAACTAGCAACTGACTGTTAGTGGCCAACAGTTAGGGGAATTAAGAGAGATGAAAGTAGTTTTAAATTCTTACTGGTACTATGTCATCAAAAGAATCAGAATCGGGTTTTATTCGCCAAGTATGTTGACACACACAAGGAATTTGGTTCCGACAGACTAACATAAAAAACACTGTACAAAAACACTATACACAGTAATTACAAAACATTCAGGAACTTTACAGATTGAATAAAGGCTGGGGAAATTTCAAGGTAGAGCAAGTAGCCCTGTGTGGTTCATATATATGGTTTTGTATCAGCGTTTAAATTACATAGCTTTTTCATTTATACAATAATAATATTAATAGCAACTAGCTTTTACATGTCCATACTATTCGGCTTCGCCTTTTTTCTGCAATTTTTGGAGAACGCGCGAGTTTCCTCGTCTAAGAACAACTAACGGAATTCAGCTCCAAACAACTAAACTCCGACTCAGGTACATTATCATGTCTACCATTCAGCTCGTTCAGTGTGTAAAGTGCAGGATGTTTAGACATTCTTCCTCCGTCATTAGCGATCATTTTATTTGTGATAGGTGTGTGTTAGTGAGCACTCTGACGGAGAAGATATCAGCGTTAGAGGAGCGCATCCAGACTTTAGAGAGGGTTAGAGAGTGTGAGAGCAGCGTTATTCCCGTAGCGGACAGTCTGGGTGCCGCAGGTGGAGATAATCAGCCCCTGACTCCAGCATTAGAGCCCTCACAGCGGGGCGAGTGGGTGACGACTCGGCGGCATACTCGTTCAGCCAAAGCTAACGCTAAGACTAGCCCACCGGAGCACACCTCCTCTGCGCTTCACATGTCCAGCAGGTTTGCTCTCTTCAGTGATGCACCCGCTGAGAAACCTGAAAGAGCTCTGGTTATAGGAGACTCTATACTGAGGCACTTGACATTAGCTACACCTTTAGGGGCGCCAGCGGCAGTGGTTGGGTGTATCCCGGGAGCCAGAGCACCGGACATAGCAGGTAATCTTAGTGCTCTAGGACAGCACAGGTTCTCTAAGATAGTGGTACATGCTGGAGCTAATGATATACGCCTTCGTCAGTCAGAGGTTAGTAAGAGTAACTTTACAGAGGTCTTTAAATTAGCGAAAGCGATGTCTGATGAAGTAGTATGCTCTGGTCCCATCCCAATGAGACGTGGCGACATAGCTTACAGCAGGTTTTGGTCACTGAACCGCTGGATGTCCAGGTGGTGCTCCGAAACTAATGTGGGCTTCATAGACAATTGGAAGATCTTTGAGGGCAAAGCTGGCCTGTTAGGGCGGGACGGTGTCCATCCCGCTCGGGAAGGTGCTGCTCTCATTTCCTGTAGTATAGCTCATAGTCTCAGTAGAGGTCTAGTTAATCGGTGACAAGTTAAGCCCAGGCCAGGGAGCAGACAGACAGGCTAAACCAACCGTCTGCTAGCTGAGTCGTCACTCAGGGTTCACCTTATTGAGACTGTGTCTGTTCCCCGATCTAAGCAAAAATGTAGAAAAACTCAGAAAGTCTGTTTTAATAATTTAATTAACATAAAGACCACAAACTCGGATCACACTGAATGTGCAGCCGGCACCTCTGATCTGAAGCTAGGATTGTTAAATATTAGATCTCTCGCATCAAAAGCGGTTATTGTTAATGAAATTATCACAGATCAGGAGTTTGATATACTCTGTTTAAATGAAACATGGGTTAAACAGGACGAGTATGTAGCTCTAAATGAAGCTAGTCCTCCTGGATACAGCTACATACACCAGCCTTGGTTAACTGGTAGAGGAGGAGGCGTCGCAGTTATTTACAATCATAATCTGTCTATCGTACAAAAACACGGATACAATTTTAATTCACTTGAAATTCTTTATAGTAACATAAGTGTATTTAAGTTTATTAAGTCAGCTCAGTCGATTCCACTAATTATAATTTACAGACCTCCAGGGCCGTTTTCTGAATTTCTTAGTGAATTTGCAGATTTCATCTCAAACCTAGTCGTTTCTGTAGACAAAGTGTTAATTGCTGGAGATTTTAACATTCATTTTGAGAATCCAGAAGACCCTCGGAGAACAGCATTTATGTCCATACTGGACTCAGTAGGCGTAAATCAGTGTGTAGTAGGACCCACTCATAAAGCATTTTTTTTCACACTTTAGACTTAATATTTTTCAGATTAAGTATAAGAAATTTATTCACAATTCCACTGTCTGAAATTATCTCAGATCACTATCTTGTCTCAATTCAAGTGTGTCACAGTGATAATGTACGCACAGCACCGCGCTACCGTATTAAACGTACATTCACATCAACTACCACACAGAGTTTTATCAGTAATCTCCCAGAGTTACCAACTTCGATTAGATCACCGTCTGACCCCAACCCACTGCTTTTTTTTCCCTTTACATGCTTCTTCTGGGCAACATAATCCGTAAGCATGGTATTAGTTTCCATTGTTATGCTGACGACACACAGTTATATGTCTCAGCAAAACCGGATGAGTAAAACCAGCTTACTAAAGTTGAGCAATGTGTGCAGGACATAAGAAATTGGATGCTAATTAACTTCCTTCTGCTTAATCCAGATAAGACAGAAGTTCTAGTCATAGGACCGCATACAGCTAGGAGTAAAATCTTAGATCACACTGTAACTTTAGATGGCCTTTCTGTTCCATCAAGTGCAACAGTAAAAGACCTCGGCGTGATTATAGATTCCAGCCTTTCATTTGAAGCTCATGTAAATAATATCACCAGGATAGCATTCTTTCACTATATATTATAATAGGTAGTTCAAATTGTAATGTAATGTGCATGTACAGTTTGTTGGAAGCATGCTGGTGCTTTTACACAATATACTATATCATATATCATATCACAACATGATACTGGATTTTGTGACCTCAAAAGGTGAGGAGAATAAACCATGGACATGGTCAGTGCAGAGAAACTTATGACTTATCACTTTGCACTTTCATTTTCACTGCTTTAGATTATCTTCCAATTTATGGGGTTCCAAGGTTGAAATTCAAATTATGTTAAATGGAAAGATAGTGTGCTATGCAAAGTGTGGAAAGTCATGGTCTTAATCAGGGGTTAGAGAGGGCTTTGTGATTCAGCTTTTTGTTAAAAGTTAGTTAACTCTGTTGCCCGTGTTAAATACTACATTCTGACGCAATTCAGAATGACATAGAAGTATTTATTTATTTATAAGTAGAAAAAAGTGTTGTTTAAAAATGTTACAGTATAAGATTTTTTAAGTTCTTCTGTGACTGATTTTTAATGTAGGTTTTGTCAGGCAGATGCTCTCCTCTGTTTCTATACCTGTGGACTGTACTGACCTACTTTTACCCTTGTTGGTGACCAACACATGGTGCAATTAAAGAACATCTGTAATAAGTTACGAGTGTCAGTGTAAACTGTATAAAGAATTATAATTTAATAAAGGACTGCTTTTATTGGCATGTCTATATATTAAATGTGTTCAGTTACTGTAGCTCTCTTACTTTGGAAACTATGGAGAAAATCATGGTAAATAAGAGGCCAATTACTGTATACATGAAAAAAATAGGTGTTATGTAATGTTACCATATAACGGAGGAAATGGTGGACCAGGTTGGTTAAATACATTTCAATTCTATATGAGTATTTCTTGTACAATAAAAAATTTATAAATAAATCAACAAATAAATAAATAATAATAATAATAATAATAACTTTATTTTACCAATTTGCCAGAGATATTTAAATTTGTTTTAATTAATTTATGGACTGCCATCATGCTTTTAATTGTTTATACTTAAATTTAATGACACAGAACTAGTCCTTGCTATCACTTGTGTTATTAAAGATATAAACAGTCATTCCCTTACCAGCCTCTTTGTTTTGTCTTGAAAAAAAAAAAAAAAAAGCTTTCAGGGAATCAAGAAAAAAGATGTTGTTCAGTGTTGGAAATTTTACAAACCATTGTAATGTGCTGACACCTGAGAGTCTTTACATACATTTTAAATAGAAATGCTGTAACATATCATCATATCCATGGTTATTTTTTAGTTTTAATTTTTCCATATTTTGTTAGTTTTCCTTGTTAAATAATTATACCTTTTTCCTGTTTTCCTCGAATAATGTCTTGGAGTGCAATAACATAAACTTTTGATTTGAATTACACATGGCACTACTGTCAGAGCAGCGGTTATAGAAAATGTATCATAAAAATCTTTCCAGTCAAATTTATGAATTCAACATCACTGAACGGCGGCGCGGTGGTGTAGTGGTTAGCACTGTCGCCTTGCACCTCCAGGGTCTGGGTTAGATTCCCCAGCTAGGCTCGATTCCCGTCTCTGTGTGCATGGAGTTTGCATGTTCTCCCTGTGCTTGGTGGGTTTCCTCCGGGTACTCTGGTTATAACCGCCCGCCTAATGTTGAGCAGGTACCCCTTTCTGCCACCAAAACTGCAGATCCACTATGGGTTGTGACACCTTTTTATGGGACATATCATTAATCTTTTAACAATTTGAGCTACAATAGCTCTTGTATTGCATCGAATTACACATACCAGCCTTTGCTCCCCGTGTGCATCGATGAGCCTTTTGGTATGTCCTGACCACTGCAGACTGAGAACATTCCATAAGAGCTGCAGTTTTGGAGTTGCTCTGACCCGGTCATGAAGCCATGACAATTTGGCCCTTGTCACAATAAGTGCAGTTACAATATTTCTTTACAATGGCACTGGAAGTGGGTGGGATATAATAGGCAGCAAATGAACCTGTGGAGCAAAGGTTTCCCATGTAGTCTGAGCCACTCAAATTGCTGATTAAGCTAATGCTGGTTTTGATAGAAAGGTGATGGAACACACAGCACATCACTGTTTAAGTGGCAACATACTGTAGGAGACGTACTCAGTATGAGGTTAGGTGGTCATAATGTTATGGCTGATTAGTGTATATTTACTGTTTATCGTGTATGAATTAATGTGTTAAATAACCCTTATACATAGAACCCACTTTGTGTGACCTATAGTATATACAATGTTATTTCCAGTTGTTTGTTGATTCATGCAATAACATGTAATAGGCCTTTCTAATGACTTTGGCAGTGCCATCGCATAGGGCAATGGAGATGTACCTTAATCCTTTGTTTCTTGAACAAGAAACCAATGAATCTATGGAATATGATGGCATCACATTTAGGAGGAGAGTGTGTGTTGAAAGACTGTATGTGAGAGATACTGTAGAAACAGAAGAAGAGGTGTGAAGACAAAGTGAGAGCTATAGCTGTGAGCAGACAGGCAACTTTCGCACTTCAGCTCAGCTCAAGGTGAGGTCGGGTCCCTGGTGCCCCTCATTGTGTCATAAAGCATTATTGCATCTGGTTGGCCATAGAAACAGAGGTTTTTTTTATCTTACAGTTGCAAATTAATAAAAAGATGATTTTAAAAAATGTTTTCCCCACTTTTATTGTTTGAAAGTGAATGGCAATATGCATTTGTTCACTTTAAGCAAGTATACTTTAAGCACCTGAATCAGCTCTGACCTTCATTGAGTCATACCGTAATTCACCATGCACACTCACCGACATTCTATCTTCATTCTTTAACCTTTCACAAAAGTGGAATTTTGTATCAAGAGAATGCAACATATGAATTAGACCTTTCAACTAGCTTAGTTAAAGCAAAGATTTTTAGGGTTTTTTTTCCAGGTATAAATGGAAAGACTGCTTGAGACTGCATAGAAAAGATCCAATTTAAACCTTCCCTTTTTGTATGCTCATTCTGTGTCCTTCAGTATAAAAGGGTAGTTTATGGCAATATATCACTGTATGACCATTTACTGTACAGTTGTTTTTAAGGCATCCTTAAGTCTATGACTATTAAAGGATTCAAAACACGTAATCATCACAAACAGGAACTCTGATCGCTACAAGATAATTGACAATCAGAGATTTCAAGCGATTTAAGCCATTAAGCTGTCAAACACAACATGATAGATAAATCACAAGCCAATGAAAGTAAAGTGACAGAATCTGAAGGAAATATGCAGATGTTATTATTGTTGGCCTCAACTTGTAACCAATTTGACTTAAACTCACAATAAGTGCATCAATGAAAGGGATTCTAAAATGGAATGCTTGCAGATTAACTGCTCAGAATTAAAAACCGAGCCAAAAAAGACTCAACATGCTACCATTGCAGGCTGTTGAATTGCAACCTGTCAAAAAGAGGCACTTGATGGTCTGGTGAATGAGTTTACAAAAGCTAAAAGAAGCTAGTGACATCAACAGAGACCTCTCAAACACTATTGATGAAAAATATATATATTATTGTTCCCATTGAACAGATGATATACCTGTACCATTTGACACATGCTGGCCCATTTTACACAACATATCATTTCTACTCTGGTTGACAGACAAAAGTCCCTGTCCATTCATATCACTGCCAACATTAAACATCCACAGTATCTGACCTTTTTGGATGAGATGGGAAAATGCAGGCCATACCACTAAATCTGGTTCCTTCCCAGAGTTTTGTAAGCAGCTACTGCAGTGAAAAGAAAGAAAGAAAGAAAGAAAGAAAGAAAGAAAGAAAGAAAGAAAGAAAGAAAGAAAGAAAGAAAGAAAGAGGGTAAATAGCTGATGGAAAATATGGGTGATGACAGAGATTTTGAAAACCCTTAGAGAGTCGTGTAAAGACTGCTGCAAATCAACACATTGTTCAAAATAATCTCTCACTCACTCACAAGCCACGATGCTCACAATTGTTCTTAACAGATAAGAAGAGAACAAATATTCTCTTCTGAACAACAGTCTATTACTATGCAATATGTGGTGTGTCATATTTTATATTGTCATTGTGTAAAAATAAAGTGGAAGTGGATCCTATGTATTATTTCTATGTGTACAGGGATTATCCATTATCCATTAACAAATCCCCTCTTCATGCTGACATATCAAGGATTCATTAAGAATTGAGTTACTTGGCCTTACTACAGAGGTCTTATTCACTCACTACCTCTCTCCATAGTATTTTAAAACGGTGCCAATTAAATAGCATTTCAATATGAGAAAGAGAGGACAGACAGAAAGAGAGGGAGAGAAAGAAAGAGAGATTGTATAACACATCATTGATTCCACCCACTGTAACACAAAGAGGTTCTTTTTACTTCATGTGCAAAAGGTACAACTAAAAATTGACGTTAAAATTGTTTTCCTATTACATATTTTTGAATCGAAATGGGTAACTATATTTCCTTAAAAAAAAAAGAAAGAAAGAAAGAAATAATGAACATCTAGAAGCAATGCAGATCAGCCTTGACATTTGGTTTGTATTATTAGATAAAGCTAAAAATCTCAATTAACTTTTCCCCAGTCTTTCTTACAACATTTTATAACCAATTACAGAACATACTAATTAACTTAAAACAACGACATAAACTAGTAAACTAATTAACTTAAAGCTTTAATTAAAACTATGTTTAATTAATAAAAAAAAATCATCCAAATCTTTTTAAGACAATGAAGTCAATTTATTTTCTCCACCTGATTGGTCTTCTTTTAATTTCTTTGTCAATTTCAACATGCAATATTTAGCAATTCAATTAATTTCTCTCTTTTCACACAAAGGCTTCATTAATTGGGACATTTCTGCTTATCATTTCTCCAAAGGTATTGGCATATAATTTCATTTTCTATTTCAGGCGTGTTCAAGGCTTTTCTGCAAATGAGGAATCAAGACCGATTCAATAATCATATTGGCCTGTCTGCTTAACTTTCAAAGTTAGTTAACCTTACAGCATTTAATTGCAGGAATATTAATTTCAATTCAAATGAACAATCTATTTAATAGGCCGTGGTAATTGTGCTCAGCTTGAGAGGTCCAGAGAGGTCATTATAGGAAACAAATGAAATTAACAGCTACTCTTTAATGTGCATATTGCTAAAATACACAACATTTTTGTGCAAACTAGCTTAAGCTTCTTAAACTAAATAGCTGTTTTGTTTTGTACATCATTGAACAACTTCTAGCATTGAAAACGAAAAAATCTTTAAAATCTTTCAAAACTATTATGTTTTTCTACCATTTTTTAAGCAGCATGACTCATCTTCTCACTTAGAAAGGTTTATATAACTGCTTCATCTACTGAAAAGGTCCATTATTAAACACCATAGTATATACCACGATATGTAGTATGTATCGATTCTCTGTGCATCTTTCATTGGCTTACTTGACACAAATCCATATATCTGACAATGTAAGACTGCAGAGCATATTTAAGCCAACAAGCTAAACTACTCAACATGGTACAAACTGATACATCAATGCACTTCATTTAAGTAATCCAAAATCCATGGCAGTACACTACTGCCACCTACTGCTAAAAAGCTATTCTGATAAGATGAGTACATCTTGGAAGAAATTAATTCACCTTGAAAGAGCTAAGCAGGCAAATGACAAATAACCGAGTAATTATTTAGGGGTGAACTAAATGTGAAGCAATTAGTGTCAAACATTTTCAGACCTAGTTGGTTCACAGTAAACCACTACACCCTTTGAGATGTCTAGTTTGTTTAGAGACATGCGTTTACTGCACATTTCTACAACCTGCCCTAGTAATACAAAAGTATTGATTTGCAGAAATCTTCTGAAAAAAGCTGTATTGTTTCGTAGGTAAACAAGTAAGTACTGTAAGTAAAGTTTCTTATGTATTTTTTCATGCTAAAATCAATGTCAATTTATTGTTTGCTGAGAAGAGGTTTGATATATTTCATACCAGAATGAGCGCTGCATGAAATAAATGTCTACAATCATGTAATGACTCCAACACATCAGAAATTGAAGGCAGAAAACTGCTTAGAATTTGACATTATGTAATCTGCACTTTCTTGGTGCAATATAAAAAAAACAGCCGCTATGAATCACAAAGACAAATACACTAGCAGTTTTTTTTTTTTTTTATCATCAGGTCATCTCGAAGTATAAAAAATGCCTTTTAGTTTAGCATGTCTGTTTTGTTGTGAAATAAAATAATGGCACTTTAACCAGGCACATTTTGTGCCTGGAAAGTTCTGAGAGGACACAAATTCAAAAAGGAAACCTATTTTCTGGATGGTGAGAAGTCTTTACAGTATAGTGTTTTAAAAGAGTAAAGCTTTTTTGTGTAAAGTTGCTTTGCAACAATGTCAATTGTTAAAAGCTCTATACAAATAAAATTGAATTGAATTTAATCGAATTAAAGGACAGTGCATAATGTGTTGGAAGGTTTTTCCATTTCAACCAATTGTGAATCCTGGAACAATCATAGAAGCAGGTCTTAGCGACAAGTCTACAGGATAGACCTGAGATTATCCACTGAAGCAATGAAACATGCTGTATTTGCAAAGTACAGATGGAATTACTGCAAAATGTGATATATCCATTTAGCTCTATCACTATGATGCTGCATCCTGTTTTAAATGACATTAAGTTTCAAATAATATGCCAATTGTACCAATACAGGGGGAGGACACAGCTTGGAAAGTGAAAATGGCTCTGGGAGAAGTGAATCCACAGGTGATGCTCCCTCCACTGAGATAATAAAGGAGACAGCAAGGTGCCAGACTTTGTTGATGGCCAAGCAAAGCCAAGGAGCCGAGTATGGGGAATTCAGAGTCACACCTAACCGCCTGTGACTAGCCCCAAAATGATACGCTGAGGCAGATCGTCCAGTGGCTCAGACCAGACTACAGGTGTAGGGAAGAGCTTGCTAAGAGCAAATCAATTCAATCTGGGCTTCACTGAACAAACCAATTCAACACTCCCTTCCCCCTGGTCACAAAGCAGCAATAAAGAAGATATGATGGCTTAAGGAGAGACAAGTGAGTTGTCTGAAAGCTCTGATTGGTCTCGGTATTACAAACTGCCAAACACTGCTGCTATTTAATATCAATATAGCCTCAGCAGGTTCAAAAATCTGTCAGATACAGTGAGTAAACATTTAGCATTATGGGGGCTGTGATGCACCTACAAAAATTGGTTGCATTTTTGTAAGACTAGCATCGCATTTTGTAAGACTAGCATCGCATTCTTTTTTAAGAATCTGAAATATTAACAGTACCAGTCACACTGTTACTTTAAGATGCCACCAGGAAAGAACGGTGATACACTTCTCAAAGCACCTGTCATGGGGCTGTGACCTCTAAATCAGTGAGTTTTCCACACCTCAGAATGTCAGGGTGACAAAAAAACAACAACCTGTATATATATTTAAAAATGTAGTAACTAAAATGAAGATCGACACAACACCACCAGAATAATTGTTAGCACCTGCTTTACACACAGATAATGTACGTATTTATAATTTTGTAAATAAAAATCTTGGATCATTATATAAATCATCTAATGCAAATGAGACTGCTGCAAATAAAACAAAAAAGAGAGAAATTTGTGAAACTCCCTTTTTTCATATAGTCTTTATTCATATGGTTCTATCACCCCTACATAAGCCATTTTTGACATTTACTCTTTCATTTTCAAGAAGCTCATAATACCCTGGCTTAGTGGACCTGGAACATATCCCCTGAACAGCAGCATGATGTATAAATTCTACATTCTAGATGAGACACCAGGCCATTGCAGGGCAAAACATACTGTACAAATTCCCATTTTTTGTCATTTAGGGGCAAATACGAACAGCCAATTCACCTTCCAACATGTTTAGAAGGTGGAAGGAAATTCGAGAAACTGAGCAAAACTCACAGACGGTAATTAAAGAAGTAACAGTTAATAGCAGTACAGTTAACTTATATAAAATATATCTACACATACCTTATCCCAACAATCATGCAATGGGTGGCAATCAGTCTTTATACTGTTTTAATTTACTAATAAAGCTGATACCAAACCTGAGTCAAATAGGATGTTTTGATTGACATAACTTACAGTTCTGAAAAACATAATGCCTTTGTGGCTCAGAAAATTTTAAGCATAACACCCAAAATAACATTACCAAACTGAGTGAAAAAAAAAAGCTCCCTGAGACAACAAGAGCTTCTGAGACGAACTCAGAAAGGGAACACATCTTCTTCTTGATGGTAAGATTCATCTTAGTGGATGGATTAAAAATCATTACAGTTTAGTGTTTTAAAATGAGTAAAGGACAGCACTGAATGTGTTGGAACTCTTATTTACTGGAATGATCACAGAAACAGGTCTTAGGTACAAGTTTACAGGATAGACCTGAGATCCATTGAATAATAACACATGCTGTTTTTGCAAAGTACAAATAGAATTACTGCAAAATGAGATAAATCCATTTTTGGCAGTTTTTGAGATTCTGTTTTTTAGAAGGACAAAAAAGTACTAAAACTTTTTTAGTACTTCTTTTTTGCATGTAAAAAAAAGTGCATATGGCTAAATATTGTGTGTGATTTTGCAAACTGCTCTAAATCCATTCTCTCATTCATCGTCTATACGTCATCACTTTATCCTGTATATCCTGTATACATGGTCACTGGAGCCTATCCCAGAAGGCTAGAGCACCCTTAACCAACCAAGTATAGGGAGAAAATACAAACTCCTTGCACACAAATACGGGAACCCGGACAGTGGAGGTACAAATTGACAGTGTTAACCTCTAAGCCACCACTCTAAATCCACCTCATATAAAATATGTATATATGCAATGTCAAGTGTCAATAATATGTTCGTTGACTAAAACATAGCAAACTCATGCTTTGTGAGTTGTAGCGCAATTTAAAAAGAAGTTTTCAATTTTGTTGCACACAAATGTATTAAAAAGAGAGAGAGGATATTCAATATGACTTTATCCTACAGTGTTTTTAAATGATGATCAGGCAGTGACGATGACTGGTCTAAGTATGACAGGATACTGAATATGAGGAAGAACCCAAATGACACCATATGACAAAATGTTTCGCCAATCAACAAAACAATAGGTTACTTGCGTAACCCCGGTTCTCTGATAGCATTAAGTGAGGTGTCTCACTATGGGATACTCCCCTTCCGCGTATTCTTCAGAAGCCCTATTACATTACGCCAGCTCCAGTTGGCTGGCAGATGTGACGTTGTGCCTTGTCGTGGCCTTCCCTCCCCCCGTATAAAGGGGGCAGCACGACGTCACTTCGCTATTCAAAACAAGCAACCTCTTCCTCGCTTCACACAGCAAGGAGGGTGATCTGGTGAGACACCTCACTTAATGCTATCAGAGAACCGGGGTTACGCAAGTAACCTATTGTTCTCTTTCAAGCATACGTTTCGGTGTCTCACTATGGGATATCCTAACTCCCGTATTGTCAGATAGCCTGTCTTGAAGTCTTCTGCCAACTATAATCAACACATTCAGGGCTGAGCGATTTTCTTTTTTTTTTTTTTTTAACTTGTAGATTCTGTCCTTACGCTCAGTACTCCGTGAGTATATAAAAGTTTATAAAATCTGGCAAATGTGTGTGGCGATGACCAGCTCGCCGCTTCACAGATATCCTGTAATGTGACTCCTTTAAATAGAGCCCATGAACTTGACATGCCCCTTGTTGAGTGTGCGCGTAAGCCAGTTGGGGGTTCGAGACCCTTACTGGAATATGCCAACGAAATAGCCTCCACTATCCAATGCGATAAACGTTGCTTAGTGATCCGCTTCCCCGTACGAGGTTTCATCCAAGAAACGAACAGCTGATCGCTCTCCCTTAAACCTCTGGTTCGCTCTGTATAGATGCGTAAAGCGCGCACCGGGCACAGTGTATTTAACATTTGCTGCTCTGATGATGCAAAAGGGGGTGGATGAAAGGCTCTCAGCTCGAGAGGGTTTATAGCATTAATGACTTTAGGCATGAATGCCGGGTTAGGTTTCATAACTACTCCCGCATCCCCAGACATGAACTGCAAGCATGCTGGGTGCACAGAAAACGCATGAATCTCACTCACGCGCTTCGTTGAGACCAAAGCCATTAGTAGCGCAGTCTTGAAAGACAATGCCCTGAAATCAACCTTGTCTAGCGGTTCAAATGGGGACGTAGACAATGCACCAAGCACCAATCCCAAGTCCCATGATGGGGTAAGTGGTTTTGAAACCGGTAGGGCGCGACGCGCGCCCTTCATGAATCTGCATATCAGAGGATGTTGTCCCACTGTTTTGTTATCAAACGCAATGTGACACGCAGATATAGCGGCTAGGAACACTTTTATGGTTGAGAACGCTTTACCGTTGTCTATCATTTCCTGAAGAAATGAAAGAACCACTGCCACTGAGCACTGAAAAGGAATCTCGTGTCTAGTTGCGCACCAGCGCTCAAACACATTCCACTTGCAGTCATATAGAGACCTAGTTGACGCTGCTCTGGCATTCTGTATGGTTCTGATGACACTGTCAGGTAAACCAGTCTTATTTAGATTGGACCACTCACAGGCCAGGCCCATAGCGCCAGTCGTTCTGGGTGAGGATGGAAGATCTCCCCTTCCTCCTGTGACAGAAGGTCTCTGCGCTGCGGGAGAGACCACGGTTCGTCGTACAGCATATGTATGATCTCCGCAAGCCAGTGTTTCCCCGGCCATCTCGGAGCCATTAGTATCAGTTTCATACCTTCCGCCCTTACTCTGCAGAGAGTTGGTGATATCAGCGCTATTGGTGGGACCGCGTATAGTAGTGTGCTAGCGCATCTATCCCCAGGGGCGCGCTCCGGTCCTTCAGGGAAAAGAACAGGTGACACTTGGCGTTGCCTTGGGACGCGAACAGATCCACGGTCGCCCTGCCGTATATGCTCCAGATCTGTTCGACCACTTCGCTGTTCAGTCTCCACTCCCCGTAGGGGGGATTTCCCCTGGACAGCAGATCTGCACCCCGATTCATCATACCCTGTACGTGTGTCGCTCTCAGGGATCGAAGGTTGACACTGCCCCATAAGATCAGTCTGCGTGCTAGCGTGTGCAGCAGAAGCGATCTGAGGCCCCCCTGATGATTTATGCTACAACTGTAGTGTTGTCCGTTCTCATGAGAACATGATTTCCTCTTAGAAAAGGAAGAAAGTGTCTTAGTGTCAGAAAGACAGCTAGCATTTCCAGATAGTTTATGTGAAGATTGGCCATACGCTGACCCCATCTCCCATTCACTATTCTGCCTTCGTGAATGGCCCCCCACCCGGATAGCGACGCATCCGTTGTTATTGTCTTTCTGTGTCGAACTACACCCATAACTACCCCTTCGTTCAGGAAATTCGGGTGTCTCCACTGGCGCAGTGCTAGAACTGCCTCTGACGTCACTCTTACCCTTTTGCGTGAGTGACGTACTGGGTCCAGCCCCTGAGATGCTACCCAGCGTTGAAATTCCCTCATACTGCGCAGAGGGGCGCAGGCGTCGAGCTGTTCACCCCAGGATAAGGCTGCCGTGGTGGGCAGCTCTCCAGGGATGGATACCTGTGGAGTGGCAGCTGGAGTAGGGCTAGGTGACAGGAGCGGGTCGAGGCCCGACAGGCTAGCTTGGCGCGCTAGCCTGCGACGAAGGCTCTTCGCGGTGAAGTGTGCGCAGTGCTCGCAGGAAGCGGGGTTTTCAACCGCTAGTTGGGCATGTTTCAGCCCAAGACACGCCGAGCAGACCTGGTGTGAGTCTTTGCCCGCGATTTTGTTCCCACACAGGCAGAGTCGCACGTCTCCTCCTCCCCTAGCTTTAGCACACTGCATTGCTGCAGCCATTGTTTCTTCTGGATAGGCTTCTGGTGTGAAGCGAGAAGAGGTTTTTGAATAGCGAAGTGACGTCGTGCTGCCCCCTTTATACGGGGGGAGGGAAGGCCACGCCAAGGCACAACGTCACATCTGCCAGCGAATTGGGGCTGGCGTAATGTAATAGGGCTTCTGAAGAATACTCAGAAGGGGCGTATCCCATAGTGAGACACCGAAACGTATGCTTGAAAGAGAACTAAACAATTACGTGAAGGTATTGGGCAGCATTAAAAAAAAAAAAAAATATATATATATATATATATATATATATATATATATATATATTTGTTTATTTTTTTTTTTTTTTTGAGATTTGGTTTTCAAAAGGAGAAAGAAGTACTAAAACTTCATGTTTTTTGCAGGTAAAAAATACATATGGCTAAATATTGTGTATGATTTTGCAAACTGCTCTAAATCCATTCTCTCACTCACTCATCAGCTATACCGGTCTACCAAAAGACCTGAACCCCAGAAACCAACAGAAATTTGCGAATATGAAAATGTAACTAAGATCCATGGATTTTAATAGTTAGTTAAAGGAGAGAAGGTTGTAATCCTTCAAGTGCAGCTGATAAAATTGTGTAAATTTCTGTGATGTGCGAAATAAGAATGAGACATGAGCAGAATGGAGACTGAACAGGGAACATTAAGGAAAGAGAGAGGTAG
This sequence comes from Channallabes apus, assembly GCA_030522415.1. Taxonomy (NCBI): domain Eukaryota; kingdom Metazoa; phylum Chordata; class Actinopteri; order Siluriformes; family Clariidae; genus Channallabes; species Channallabes apus. The sequence continues at coordinate 26,921,444 of CM060113.1, forward strand.
GAGAGGCTTTTCTTGACAGACAAGCTTTGATATTGGACTGAAAATAGACCAGGATCTTAAATAGTTCTAATATTTACAGATCAACTCAGAAATGGTGTTCATAGCAGACAGGGCGCAGGCTACAGACATGAGTATGTACACAGAAATACAGTGAACATAAAAGGTGATGGTGTTTTCATGCAGTGGTGTGTGATGAGATTTTGTCTTTGGAAGTGCCATTACATATGGCTAAGGAGACGTACCCTAGGTTGCGTGTCCTACCAAAAAGGTGCAGTTGAGAATAGGATCTAATAATGAAGGGCATATCGACTGATGTCACCCCTGTCACTAGTGTTTTGTTGACTCTTTGTTGATTTGGAATTCTAGTGTGGCTGCTGCAAAAGAGTAGTTCAATATCTCTGGGTCTGCTAGAACTCCTTGATGTTTATTTGTTCTTTTTTTATAATAGAGTTTATGTCAAGTTCTTTAACCGGTGTTGATCCAGATTTGAGCTTTATACAAATTATGAAAGAACAGTTGACAGGTGAGCATATTGCATTTAAGATGGCAGCATTTGGAGCAATACCTTTTTGTGCTGGTTTAGATAGACTGCTGCTTTTAACAAAGTCACATTTCTATCACCAATCACATTTCTATCTTTTTGAAAATGGTTTCCAGGATTTGTTTGTTTGTTTGTTTTTGTCATCAACCTAGAGATATTTGAGCATTAGAGCTGTCCAAGATAATGAGTATTGTAATCAAAACTGGTCGAGCTTGCCTGACAATCTCACTCCCTACCACCAGAGATCCCCCATCCCCTGACCCTTCTAGGTTTCTGAGCTCACCTGATTCCCATCACTTCCTCATTTAAAAACGCTAACTCAATACAGCAGGATCTGACATCAATTTCAATGAATGGTAGTTGTATTTGCATCCTCAAAACATCGCACCTTGACATTAACTTTTATGTTGTAAAACTTTTTTCAATTGTTTGTTTTGAAGAATGTTGAAGAAAATGTACAGTGTCTGTTACCATAATAATCCAAGTGCAAACCAAAATAAACCAAGTGCATTTGTTCATTGGGCTGTTGGGTTCATTTAATTGTGAATGATCTTGTGTATGTGTGCCATTAAAATTATACTACAGCTAGTTCTGATCAAGCAATCTGATTGGACTATAGGCATTCCAAGAGTGGTGATAATAGACTGTCAGTCACAGCATAGATAAAAGTTGGTCGGTATGGCCCAAAGTGAGAGCAAGTGCTTACTAAAAAAATCACAATCAAAACCAGTCACAGAAGCACTTTTCTGCAAGAAAACACAACTGACACAGTAAAGTTATGTCATCTTAAAAAACACTTTGACTTCTTAATAACTGTTTCTACATCTTTACAAATCACCTCTGAACCGTTCGTTTTTTCATTTACAGCTACAAATCCTAACAAGATTAAATTCCAAATCGTTTTCTGAACCCTGATCAAGGGCCCTACCTGGTGTGTGGGTCAATGGATTGTACACCCTAGTGCACGAGCTTTAGATTTTATGTTATTTGGGATTCAACCCTGCAACCCTTAAGTTAAAGCAGAATAAGTGAAAATATTATTCAAATATTCAAATATTATTAATATTTATTCTCCTCACATTTTGGCTTCTTGCCAAACTACATGCATCAAGCACTTCTATAACCCCACATATTTATAATAATACATCAGTAATGATTATTAGTAAAAAAAAAAAACTGGTGATGTGACCTGAAGAAAAGTCAAAATGGATGAATACTGATTGAACAATGCAGTTATTCTCTTTAAAAGAATCCTATATCAATAAATGACAAGGTAGTGAATGAAAATGAAAGCTGTTAACGTTTCTCACCATTAAATGAATCTAAACTATTTTATTTCTTGCATCAGAGCTATATCTATGATTAAAATGACAGGTTTAGCTTATATACCTTAGCATGTAAAAAGAAAACTCCTGGCTGATTTAGTTTTCTAATTGCCCCAATGATTATCTGGCAGGATATATTGCCGACTCATATTTATCGTTGTGTCCACATTTCATTACAGTCTTCATTACTGCTTATAAATAATGCACATAAATGTGCCTGAACCCCCAACACACTCCATAATATGGCCAAGCGATATTCGTCTTGTCTGCAGTTATCAGACATTACCTTTCTGAATTATGTCTATTAGTTGCTTTCTGGCTTGCTTTCCCATAAGCCCCTTCCACAGCAATGACAGCATTAACTTTTAGGTTTATTGCATCTTTTTTACCCAACATAGTCCATTAATCTGCCTAATGGCTGCCATGACCCCTTTCAACTACTTTCATAAACTACAAAATATGAATAAAGAACATTAAAACTCCTATTGTACAGAATCTTTTCATCATTCACAAAGCAGTGTTTAATGGATTGCCTGGTTGATGGGAAGTCTATAGATTGCTCGTTCGCCTTTTTAGATTTTATCTTAAACTAGAGTTTATTTTAAATAGCCTGTCTTCTAGAGAAAATAGTGTTATAAATTTTAGATTTTGTTTAAAACAGATCAAGATAGTCTCAGGACAACAAGCTTTTTATTTATTTGTACTAAAAGTGTTTAGTGAAAAGTATTACTTTTATAGATTCTGCACATATTGAATATGATGTAATAAGTTGCATCCTGTGGTGATATAATGGTTTGTACATTATTGTGTTGTGTACATTTGTTGAAGCATAAAATCTTAAATTTTTAAAATTGGAATCGCTATATTAAACAGAATATGATAGTGGTGAGGTGCACTTTAGAATCTGTGGAGCAGACAGGCAATAGGATTAGGAATTATGGAGTTCACTATCCTGGGTCTAAGGCCTCTGAAAGCAGCCAGACTAATCCTTTTGATCAGAACCTGACTGCTACCCTGTCATAACTCCCAAGTCTCTGCCAGCTTTTATATCACCAGGGCTTAACTCACGTCAATATCTGACTACAGATGCAACAACTCTTTCAAGGAGCAGTATAGGCAAGGCATAAACATATTGCTCCTACACTAACCCAGGATACAGATAGAAGAAATGTCACATAAATGACACATTTTAATACTTAGATGTGTATACCTGGAACACAAGGCAAAAATCTCTGCATTTGTTAAGTCTGACAAGTCACTGAAAATAGTTTAAAGTGTTTCTTCTTCACAATCAAATTTGATCAAAGGCTCAGAGACACAAAATTCAAAACAGGTATGCTGAGCCTTATGCCTTAGAATAAGGTCATGTTAGCAACAGAGTTTTTCTAAATGGCAATAGAGATCTTAAGCATTCACAACAGGATAGAAGATGAATACAGAAATATGCATGAAGCTGAATATACAATAAGAATGGTCTGAATATAGCAGATACAGAATGTTTACTTTGAGTGTTACCTCAGCACTTTTACTTTTCAAAATACTGGAGCGCTATAAAGAGAATAATTCAGGAATGACATGGGGACTCAGCAGTGATGCAGTTAACATGGACTAGGGTAAAACATTTTAGATCATGCTTTTTTCATGATGCAAAGTCACCTTTCAAACACCAAAATTTAGTTTGAATTCAGGATGTGTTGTATATTCAATCTGGGAAGAGGTTTTGTACAGGACCGTGGGTTAAGGGTGAGACTTCAAAGAAAGTGATATAGTGAAAATATTGGGCTGCAGTGGCACTAAATATAAAACTACTTTACATTTTGTGGGATATGGACTATTTCTATTAGAAAAGTATTGTTTTGAATTATGAATGTATGTATGTATGTATGTATGTATGTACAGGGGGTGGACAATGAAACTGAAACGGCTGGTTTTAGACCACAATAATTAATTAGTATGGTGTAGGGCCTCCTTTTGCGGCCAATACAGTATCAGTTCGTCTTGGAAATGACAGATACAAGTCCTGCACAGTGGCTGGAGGGATTTTAAGCTATTCTTCTTGCAGAATAGTGGCCAGGTCACTACATGATGCTGGTGGAGGAAAACGTTTCCTGACTCGCTCCTCCAAAACACCCCAAAGTGACTAAATAATATTTAGATCTGGTGACTGTACAGGCCATGGGACAATTTCACTGTCATGTTCATCAAACCACTCTGTCACCAGTCTTGCTGTGTGTATTGGTGCATTATCATATTGATACTTGGCACCACCTTCAGGATACAATGTTTGAACCATTTGGTGCATACAGTATGGTCCTCCAGAATTGTTCGGTAGTCCTTGGCAGTGACGCGTCCATTTAGCAAGTATTGGACCTACAGATGCCATGATATTGCAGCCCTAACCATCACTGATTCCCTCCCATGCTTCACATTGGGCATGAAACAGTCTGGGTGGTACGCTTCTTTGGGGTTTCTCCACAACGTAACTCTCCCGGATGTGGGAAAGACAGTGAAGATGGACTCATCAGAGAACAATACATGTTTCACATTGTCCACAGAGGTTGAGGTGTAGCTCAAAGGGTTGGCTATAGCAGCCTGGCCATGCATATTGACCCTGTGGAACTCCGGACAAACAGTTTTGGTGAAAACAGGAGAGTTGAGGTGCACTTTTAATTCTGCAGTAAGTGCAGCTGTGGTTTTATGTTTGTTTTTTGGATACGTCACTCCTGGTGGATGTGGTTCATCCTTCTTGGTGGTATGCTGACATTACCCTGGATACCATGGACTTTGATACATCACAAAGACTTGCTATCTTGGTCACAGATGCATCGGCAAGATGCGCACATATAATTTGTCCTCTTTTGAACTTTGATATGTCACCCATAATGTTGTGTACATTGCAATATTTTAAGCAAATGTGTGCTATTACTCTTCTAATTAAACCTTCACAATCTGCTCTTACTGGTGAAATTTTGCAATCAATGAAGATTGGCCACTAGGCTGGTCAGATTTAGTCATGAAATTTCCAACACTAAATTGGCCAGTATTTCAGTTTCATTGTCCAACCCCTGTATGTATGTATGTATGTATGTATGTATGTATTTATGCATGAATGTATGTACTGTATGTACTGTATGTATGTATGTACAGTATGTATGTATGTATGTATGTATGTACGTACAGGGTGATCCACTCAAAAGAGGCCCCAAATATCCTGTAATAACTCCTGCTATGATGAAGCAATCTGAACCAGAAAATATCCTTGACGTATGTGTAATCGATTGCATTACACGCAATGCTGGAAGTGAGCTCCATTTTTTGCTCTTTACTGTAGATTACACCACCATCCAGACCTCTCTTTGAAGCAGGATACGCATTTTATTTATTTACAGTATTTTAGTTTTTAAAACTTTTTTGATAGAATTGACTTTTCAAAAGCTTTAAAACGTTCTGCGCTAATTTTTCCATGTGTATTTGGGGTCATTGTCCATTTAGAAAACTAAATTTTTTAAAAGCACCAGTTCCAGTGGCCGAAAAAAGCCCCAAAGAATGATGTTACCACAACTATTTTCAATACAGTATTCTTTGCACCTAGACCTTAGACTTTTTCTTTGTCGGTGTGATTTTGGTTTTTAAAGCAGGAACTTCCTTCTTGGCCAGAGCCTTTCAGCCCATGGTGATGTAAAACTTGGTAGACTGTAGAGTGTGACACTGGTGTCCCAGCTGATTCCAGTTCCTTGGGGGTTCCTGTGTTGTTCCTTACCAGCTGAACCAATTTCATTTCAGCTGAGGGTGACAGTTGGATCTTCTTTCGGACCTTTTCTAAATAGCTTCACCTTCCAAAAACCTGTTCTTGTGTACAAGTTTAAACTGATCTTGAAATCTGCAGTTGTTTAGAAATGGCCCCAAGAAACATCCTTTCTCAGACCTGCTCCATCCTTCTTGGACTTTCCTGTTTGTTGGTTAATCCAGCGAATGCTGTCAAACAAACAGTTTTTATCTTTATCACTAACAAGAAGAGGCTGTGGATTTGACAAATTAAAAGACATTTTGTGTCTTTCATCATGTCAAAATTACCAATCTATTTTTGACAGTACAGTGGAACCTTGTATTGTGAGTAACTTGGTCTGAGAGCGTTTTCCAACACTAGCAAAAAAATGTAATAAATTTAAATTTGATAATCGAGCGAGGTCTTGATATACGAGTACTTTAGTACTGAGGCAATGATTCTTCCCTTGTCTAACGCCAGTTCTTTTCAAAGGTAATGTGCAAGTTAATTTGTTCTGTTTTTATTTTATATTTTGTTATATTATTTTTATATGAATATTTTGGGTCATGGAACAAATCATCAGAGTGTCCATTATTTCTTATGGGGGAAATTCACTTTGATATATGAATGTTTTGAATTCAATACAGAAATCAGAGAGATGGCACTATAGCATCTCCAACGTTTAGAAGCGCTCAAAATCTCATTACTCCTCAATAAAGAGCAAGGCATGAAGCACGGCTATATCATCAGATCTCATTTACCTCAACAAAGACAAGCTGCCCATGGAGGTCTAAGGGTAGGTGCAATATCATGTAGTACAAAATGTGCATATATTCATAATTCATGTCTGGAAACATACTGTTCTCCTTGCGTATTTGCAAGTTGTTCAAATTCCAAATTATTTTTTATTTTATTACCACAGTGACCTACTGTAGGAGTCTATTTAGAGAGCAGAAGCTGAGCTGTCACTTCAATCTGGGCTGTTTAAGGATTTATCCACAGCAAGATGCACGCTGTTTGTTAATCTTCTCAGTGTTTTCAGGATGCTTCATGGGTTACAACCATTTGTAGAATTACAGGAGAATTACATCAGGAGAATTCCAGCTCATAAAAGTCTATATTTTTTCCACACTTCAGGAAGATGTAGCATGTGATCCAGGTATAGCAAAGAACAGATTACTATGGCAATTGAATAACACTTTTGAAGCCCAGTTTCTGTATGTTGTAGTTATAAAGGTTTTTTTGTGGAAATATAATTTTTTTTTTGTCTTTCAAATAAAGAAAAAAAATCTATATACTGTAATATAGAATAAATACAATATATTCATCTTGGTTAGGACTATGATAAAACATGGCATGAGGTGGATTAATTACCTTTTTTCTCCAAAATGGCTTGAAAAAAATTAATTAAAAGTATCAAGAAAAATTTATTAATGACAGGATCTTGATAGATTTTTTAAAACCAGTGAGATAAAATGCAACATTCCAAAAACCTAGGTGTTGTTTGAAAACAACCCCTTGACATCCTCCAAATCAGAATTGTCAATATGCACTAAAACTGCAGTTCCTTAACTTCAAAAGCAAATAGAAACTTAACTCTTAACTATTCGAAAGCTCAAACCTTTTTATACATTATTGCCTTTGTTCTAATGTTCATCAATTACACTGCTCGGTCAAAAAAGAAAACTCATTTCATTGGACTGCCTTTGTGTTGATTACAGATGTGGCATCTTTTTAATAAGTTTATGTAATGTCACAGCATTTAGTTCCATCAACAGTTATATTACTTTTGCTCCAAGATCTTGCATTGATGATGGGAGAGTCAGACTGCTACTTCTCTAGCACATCCCAAAGAGTCTCAATGGGGTTAAGGTCTAGACTCTTTGGTGGCCAATCCATGTGTGAAAATTGTCTCATGCTCCCTGAACGACTCTTTCACACTTTGAGTCTGATGAATCCTGACATCATCATCATCTTGGAATATGCCTGTCCCATCGGGGAAGAAAAAAATTCCATTGATTAAAAAACCTGGGCCCGGTTTCTCGATAACACATAATCTTAGCACGCTAAGAAGACTCTTAAAATATAACTTATGTAAGTTGTTTACTTTTCTAAGTGTGTCCCCGGAACTGTCCCTTAGGAGTCTTCTTAAGTTGCTGCCTCTTACGTCTGACGTTACAAGGCGCTGTCTACATTGAAGGTACTGAATAAATAGATTTTTCACTCCTTTTGCATGACACCCATGTCGAAATAAATGTTATATAGAAAGACAGCACTTTCTATGCAAATTAAACATTGCACAAAATTCTTCCAATAACATTTATTTCGACATAGGTTAACTTATCAATAGCATGCCATAATAGAAAAATATATCAATTAAATCACCAACCTGCCGCTAATATTTTCATGTAACCTGTAGTGGTGGTGTAATGAACCGGGTTAACAATCATAGTTGTCACTGAAACCTGCAGCACCCTTCTCTCTTGGTGCACTACTCCACCGCCTCCAGAACGCACGTCCTAGCCAAGACGACGTCACTACAGCACAACATGCAAATTGTCACCATGCCGTTGTAGCGAGGAACTGGTAAAACTTTTTTTTAAATAGCGCCTCAGGCAAAATATGAACAGGGCTGAAGTTTTGCCTAATTAAAAAATTTGCATGAACCACACGGCTCCGCGGACGGCGCCGTCTTTGGTTTAGCACAACAACAACGCTGTATCGCTGCCATATCTGTTGCTTTCTGGACGTCACCATGATCACCACGAACTTAGCCACTTAGAGCTAAATTGTTTGCCACCTGTTTAATATTAAAAGTGATTGCCTACAGTATATTCCATCATTAATATGACTTTGATAACGTGCCATAATGTGCTTGCATAAACCGCTGATTTATAAAGGCTGCTGTGAGCATCTTGAGCTGAAACAACGCTAAGAGTGAGTTAAGGTTGGTTCAGACCAACCTTACGAATGTGTGACTTACCTAAGATAGAGTACAAACGTTTCGGGAATCGCACCATAACGTTAAGAGAGAGGATAAGGTATAACTTAAGAACTATTTAGCGGTAGTCAGGTGATATAATTTTTTGGGCACATAACGTTGCGGAACCTAGACCTGACCAAGAGAAGCAGCCCAGATCGTGACACTGCCCCCACAGGGAAAATCTGAACTTATCAGACCACATGACTTTTTTTTTCTATGCTTCCTAGTATGTTGAAGCCTTTTTTTTTTATGATTTGCCTCACTGATGGAAACAAAAAAAAACCTGGGTTTTGCATTAAGATAGAAAGGAGCAAATGTGACAAAGTTACCAGAAGAACTCTCCATATTCTTCAGTACGCTCAGTAAAAACCTCACAGCTGTTTTTATTTGCACAGATGTGGATCCCTTCAGGAACTGTTGGTTGAGGAGCAATCCTTGCTGTCACTGGGGTAACAAGTACCTATGCCAGGTCTTCCAACCATTCTTTGTAGCCACCTATGTACTTGGCTGTAAATGTTTTTCCTTCAGCAGCATTGAAGCATTGAAGTTACAGTATTGCAACATCTGACAGCTAAAGACGAAAAAGAAGGAGGAAGAGAAAAAGAAGACATAGAAGAAGAGCCTCCTTCACCATTTCTTTAAGCAGTGCTGGAACTGATGATAATTTTTAACCATCTGATGCTGCAAATCCAAAATTTCTCATGTGTGTTGGAAAGCTGGTAGCTGGAAAGGTATGCAGGCACTACAACCTGGGTCTTAATACAATATTGCCTCCTTCTCGTTACTGATGTTACTCATTGAAGTACTGTAATTAGACAGTACCATGAGAGCCTTAATGTCCTACAAAAGGAGGGGGTTGGACATTTTGTTTTTGGGAAGGTTCTTTCTATTAGCATAAACAGTGCTATAAGCATCCAGTATAAGGCTTATCATGCTTAGAAAAGCTTCAGGCAAGTTGTCAATGACCATAGAGAGATAATTTTTGGCTAGATCCAAGTTTGTGATGTAGCCAGTGAAGCACTCTGCCATGACCCACACCTTGACACTCCATTTTATTAGTTTCATTCTTCCATTGAATTTCACCAAGGTCTCATCTGCTGTCGCAAAGGCACTCACGTCGTCGAGTGATTGTTTCTGTTTTGTTCCCTATATAAAATTGTCTACATCAAAAGTTGCAACTACAAATCTGCTGTGAAATTTGTGGAAAACGCTTGTGTAATGGTGTGGGATCATCAGGCAGGCAACTATTTACCCCTGGCTTGTGGCGATACTGGCTCTTACATCATTGGTGATATTTTACTTTTCTCCATTGATCTTGAGATTCAACAAACTTACCAACTCAATCATGTATCACACACTGAGCCTTGGCTAGCTGGTTAGTTGGAATGTCATAATCTGTGTCAGAATCTTTTAAATCATTTTTGTTTTTTGTTTTTGTCCTAGTAACTGCTATAATTGCATCAATGTCAGAGAAAAGGAGTATGACTTTTGTGTCATTGGTATTCTGATAAAAGGGCATAATGCAGGGTCTCCGAGTGGTAAAGTGCTCGCCCTATCATCTGGAGATCGCGAGTTCAATTCCCCGGTGATGCTGTAAGCTCTTGCAGCCAGAGGTCTAGAGGAAGCTGATTGGCCGAGCTCTCTCAGAGGGGAGGGATGAGAGGTACTTAGTGCTCCCACATTAATCACGGCTCTGCAGTCAATCGGGGCGTCTCTGAGCTCATGGTAGGATTGGACAGCCAACCCCCAAGTTTGAAAAGATGCGGTAGGCTGGCGTCACGTGGTTCGGAGTAAACACATGATAGTCTTCTGGAAGAAGTCTATGGAAACCTGTAGCTAATAATAGAACATTTTGCATACAAATATGTTTTGCTTATTTTTTTTTTAATGAATACATCATTTGCTACATTTCCCAGATCACACGATGACCCACAGGGAGGCAGATGAGGCCAAGATAAAGGCTCCACCCAACCGCAAATGTCATTTCTCTCTTCTTTACCCGTGTCAACCTCTGATGTGGGTAAAATTAGTCAATTTAAGAGATTACAAAACACCAAGACCTTGGACCCTCACAGGTAGAGTCAGTCAAGTATCTTTTTTTTATCAATTTAAAATAATTGTGCTAAACATGTACACTCTGTAGTTTGGAGATAATAGAAACTTGCACTATGCCTTTGTTCATCTTAATAAGGTTTTGTTCATCTTTATATTTGTCTTCTTAGAGTGAAATCTGAAATACAAAAAAATACAGAGACATCAAACAGCCCATGCCACGTCAAATCAGTCTTGCTATAATGACATAGTGACTATCATCTGCACATAAAAAGGATCCGTGACACATTAACGTTCCACTAATGGAGTATTTTGTTTCTGTCACATCATTTACCAGTAAATGATTGCCACTGGCTGGCCAAGTGTAGCGCTATACATGTTCAACAACTGGAAACAACTGGATTTTAAAAATGCATTCTGTCTAATGTTTGTAAAGTGCCATAGGCTGCATGCTGATGATGGGAATAAAGATACAAATATTAAGAGGTGTTTTGAGGTCAATAACGCTAATAAGAATAATAGGGGGGGGGGGATCTAGAACAGAGAAGCTGTGCCTGTTCAACCTGAGGAGGCATGTGCACCTATTTTTTATTTTTTTAGATTGGATTGCTATGAATATTGTTAAATTCTCACGGTAGGTGTTTTAACTAGCCTTACTCATACAATTGGGTAGTGATGGTGATTTTCTGAATGTATATATTCTGATTTGATGTTTGAACATAGACATCCCTTTTTTTTTTTGGTCTGTATTTGGCCCCTTTTAACTACAGAGTGCTGTGTAGCCAAGTCAAGTCACATCAAGTAGGCTTTTATTGTCATTCCAACTATACTCAGCAAAAAAAGAAACGCCCCTTTTTCAGGACTGTGTATTTCAACAATAATGTTGTAAAAATCCAAATAACTTTACAGATCTTCATTATAAAGGGTTTATACAATGTTTTCCATGCATGTTCAATTAACCATAATCAATTAATTAACATGAACCTGTGGAATGGTCGTTAAGACCTTAACAGCTTACAGAAAGTACGCATTTAAGGTCACAGTTCTAAAAACGCAGGACACTAAAGAGACTTGTCTAATGACTGTGAAAAACACCTAAAGAAAGATGCCCAGGGTCCCTGCTCATCTGCATGAACGTGCATTAGGCATGCTGCAGGGAGGCATGAGGACTGCTGATGTGGCTAGGGCAATAAATCGCCATGTCCGCACTTTGAGACGCCTAAGACAGCGCTACAGGGAGACAGGAAGGACAGCTGATCATCCTCGCAGTGGAAGACCACGTGTAACAACACCTGCACAGGATGGGTACATCCGAATATCACACCTGCGTGACAGGTACAGCATGGCCACAACAATTGCCCGAGTCACACCAGGAACACACAATCCCTCCATCTCACAGCAAGAAGTGACAAATCTGGTCCAGTCCATGAGGAGGAGATGCACTGCAGTACTTCAAGCAGCTGGTGGCCACCAGATACTGACTGGTACTGACTGATTTTGAGCCTCCCTTCATTCAGGGACACATTGTGAAACATTTTTAGTTTATGTCTTATGGTGTTGACTCTTTTAGTGTTCATACAAATATTTACACATTAAGTTTACTGAAAGTAAAAACAGTTGAAAGACAGTTCAGTACACAGTGAAACGAAACAATGTTCCTCCAGGACATTGTTATGGGCAATAACATAAATTAACAACACAACTCTACCGGAACCAACTAGCTAACTAAGAGACCTAAATTAGCTGACTAGCTCAGACATGACAGATTTTTTTTTTTAATTAAGTTAACCTAAAACTATTTCTATAAAAAAAATAACAACAGACAACAAAGTGCACGTGCAAATGTGCAAACAAAGAGCTACAGAGTGACAAACACAACAACGTAACACGTTTCAGTACTTTTTGTAGTAATAAGATATGAGTTGAGGTAGGGGAAGGAGAAACAGTAAACATTTGACTTTCCTGAAGTAGCAGCAATGATTTAAAATACTTTGTGCAAGTTTAAAGTAAACTAAATATTGTATAATATATTGCAAAAAGAGAAGATCAGGTAGGTAGATCGAATTGTGATCAAATTGTGAGCTGGTTGTAGATCAGAGTGTTTGTGCATGTGTTTCGGTACCTTTTTCCAGATGGCAGGAGGGTGAAGAGTGAGTGTCAGTGGTGTGAACGATCAGCCACAATGCTGGTGGCTTTGCAGATGCAGCATGTGGTGTACAGTATATGTCTTTGATAGAGGGGAGAGAGACCCCGATGATCTTCTCAGCTGTCCTCACTATCCACTGTAGGGTCTTACTCTCCGATATGGCACAATTCCTAAACCAGACAGTGATGCAGCCGCTCAGGATCCTCTCGATTGTCCCTCTATAGAAGGTGGTGAGGATTGGTGGTGGAAGCTGGGCCTTCCTCAGCCTTCTCAGGAAGAAAAGACGTTGTTGGACTTTCTTGTGCAGAGAGCTGGTGTTGAGGGGCCAGGTGAGGTCCCCTCAACACCAGGTGGACACCCAGGAATTTTGTGCTCTAACCATTAAAGGACATTAACATATCAATCAGGTTTTAAAAGCAGATCATTCAAGTGGAGTAAATTAAGTATTATCAAACATTTATGTTAATCAGTATTGCTATATATTGTGTGTATTACAGCACTGACTGAAAATGCAATGTGTTAAAGACTTTAAGTTGGTCATGTCACTGAAGATTTTTTTTGTCCTTCATGAACATTTAATGAATTTCTTTAAATTTCAGTGAGAGAGAAAGAAAGGAAGGTGTATAAGCAAACTGAAGACATAGAATGAAGTAGGTTTGATCTTTCTCTGTATGTCCTCATGACCTCAGCGTGGATGAACCTGCTGCAAACCTCATTACTTCACAAGAGTACAGGCCTGACTTGTCTCTGAAGTGCCCTCTGACCCCACTGAGTGTGTTTAAGTGCAGAGTGAGCACTGCTAGGGTGAGAGGGCTAGATTCAGTTTTATCGATCCGTCTGTGAACTATTTTTAAACCAAGCGCTCAAAATGATCTAGTTTAAAAAAAGACCCTATAGTACACTTTGTGCAACTAGGCTACGCTCTGAAGCCTGTGTGTTTAGTTCAAATCAGGACTGACATCTTTTTTAAAAGTAATTGAGTTGAATCTGGATTCACCACTATGAGACAAGCATGGCATGTGACATCTAGCAAGGAAGGTTCACACTGCATCGATTAAACTCCATGTGTGTATTGATTACCCTGCCCCATAGCACAATAGAAATGATACAAATGGATTGACTTACCACCTTCACTTGCACAGCATCTGCCGTCACTCCTATCCATCCCGTTATGATAATATATTCGTCAGAATATGGGTGTAGCTCAGAAACAGGAAGTTTTGATTCACCTGGTTCTACTAGACTACCATCAACTACATAGATTTTTATTTATTTTTAAAAAGATGACAAAGTTACAGCATTTAAATGAATCAACATATTTATGGAAATCATGTACAATTTGGATGTAGATGTATATTATTTAGTCTGACAGTTAGCTAAACGTAGATAAATACTCTGTAATGCAAGTTATTATAATATAATTCATGTTGAAAGGAAGATGATTTTATTTAGAAAAACATCTGTATTTGTCATACTGTATATACTGAACAGTGCAAGTGAATATTTTTCTTTGCATATCCCTTAGGAAGCTGGGGCAAAGCTTATGGTCACCTCACTGGAGCAGTTGGGGTTAAGGGCGTTGCTCATGAGCCCAACCGTGGCAGCTTGAACCCCTAATGGTCACAATAAACATTACAATAAATAAACAATAAACAAGTCTGTGTTAGGTTCGTAGTTGATATCCTTTCAGCAATCCACATATTCTCCAATATTACAACCTAATACAGTATATGAGGCCTCTACCATGCTAGGCCATGCTGTTAAAGTATAGTAAAAAGAAAAAAACAATGACAGATTGGTTTGATGTGGCTTACAGTACCACAACACAAAGTTACTGTTATCCAGGAGCATGTTATTCCTCTTGTACTACAGCAGTTTTTTAATGATTGCAAATAATTATTTATTAAAGAATGACTCGCAGTACTTTTAACCTATTACAGTTTTATGTTGTGGAATGTCTACAAGAGAGTGTTTTATTTACCAGCATTTATTTTTGTAAATCGTTAAGCACTCTCCCTCACCCGACTAATATTGTAAAATTGACATATTGTTTACACTTTGTGTTGTTTTGAAGCAGGTTTAAATTTAATAAATTAACAGCTAAGTAAATATAAAGTAATTTCCGAGAACTTTATTTTTACTATTTGACCTTTTTGACATAATGTTGTACTTTCAGGACTCTAAATTGTGAAACAAACATAAGATTTTGGCATCTGGCCTACTTTAAATTTGAATGAAACTTTCATTCATTCATTTTCTGTACCGCTTTATCCTTATATACAGGGTCGCGGGTTGAATGAAACTTGATGTGAGCAAATTAAAGACTTTGAGCTTTTATGCGGTTTCAAAGGAGTTTAATCATTCTGGAATTATAGAAATTACATATACACATGCGAACCCCACATCAACCCTCCAACAATCACAGCCATCCCACAATTTGGCGCACATAAATAATGCAACAAACGAACATAATTTCACACATAAGAATTGGATTTAATACTTGGATAAAAATAATTTTCAGTCAAAACCCGGAACCCATGGACATGACCAAATGCTGAGTTTTATCCCTCAAGGTCCTTTCTCCTTTACTGGAGCTGCCTTCAGCTGCTGCCTGTTTGTGGGTTTTTCCGCCTTCAGTCTTGCCTTTAGTAGGTGAAAATCATGCTCTATTTGGTTAACATCTGGTGGTCGACTTAGCCAGCTAAAAATACTTAATTTCTTTGCCATGGGTAGCTTTCACTGTATGTTTTGGGTCATTATTCATCTGCACTCTGAAGTGGCATTATGGTAATTTTATAAGCAGTCAGGTCATATAACAAAGCCTCCATCATGGTTGACAGGTGATGCGGTATGTTTTGGATCTTTTGGTTTCTTTCTTTCTTTCCCATCATTCTGCTACAAGTTAATTTATAAACAGTTTCTGTTATTGAGCATTCCCAGAGGTCCCCACCTTGTTGTAAAGCGTCTGTACAGTATTT
Organism: Channallabes apus; assembly: GCA_030522415.1. NCBI lineage: Eukaryota > Metazoa > Chordata > Actinopteri > Siluriformes > Clariidae > Channallabes > Channallabes apus. The sequence continues at coordinate 26,937,235 of CM060113.1, forward strand.
ACTTCATAAAGCTGTCTACTGACTGTATATTTCGACAATGAAACACCTACATCCTCAAGAGTGTTCTTGACTTGGCAAGATGTTGTGAAAGGGTTCTTCATCATCATCATAGATAGAATTCTGCGGTTATCCACTTATCATCTACAGTTTTCTTCCATGGTCTTCCAACAATTTTGTTGTTGCTGAGATTGTCAGTTACTCCCTTCTTATGCTTTCTCTCTAATGGATTTCTTTTTTTTTTTTCAACCTGATGATGGCCTCCCTCACTTACATAGACACCTCATTGTCAGAGGTCGAGTGGGACGGCTACCAAATGCACAAATAACACTCAGAAGCACCTCCAGGCCTTTTATTAGTCTGCTTGATTAGTCATGGCGTAATGAGGGAACAGGTCACCCCTGGCCATGCAACAGTTTATCAGCCTTTTTTTTTTTTAATGAGCCCCCATCTAATGCTCTATTGCCCTTTACATATTCTTCAGGCCTGTTAAGCCAGTGTCTATCATCTGGATTTGTTGAAACAAACGACATCAGCGGTATTAGTTCCACTGTTATGTCATCAGCATAACAGTGGAACCAATATGAACGTAATTCCCTGTAATATATTGCTGGTGACACTTGACTGGAAGTATAGCCAGAGCTATCAGAGCTGAAATTAAAATAATTCAATAGTTTTATCACATTTTTTTTGTTTCAAAAATTCAATTATTATGTGATTCTGTTTTTTCTTAATGTTACAACAAAGCAATGGTATTACAATAATTCTCCAAACAGGGATTCATGGCTACATGATGTAAATCAATTTAAATTAACTCGTCTTATCTTGGCTTTGTAATTGCGTGTAAACAATGCACTGTTGTAAATACAGATGTTGTTGTTGTTGGTCTTTCGGCTGCTCCCGGCAAGGGGTCGCCACAGCGGAATATCCAGTCCGCACTACAACTTGGCACAGGTTTTACGCCAGATGCCCTTCCTGACGCAACCCTCCCATTTTATCCGGGCTTGGGACCGGCACTGTATCCAGTGGCTGGGGTGTGGGCACTGGCTGGAATCGAACCCGGGCCTTCCGCATGGCAGGCGAAACACCTACCACTGAGCCACCAGTGCCCTGTTGTAAATACAGATGTACTTGTAAACAAATGCAGTGGAGTCTCATGCAACAAGGTCATGAAGACTTTTATAAGTAAAGAACTCAAATGACTACATGGGATTATAAAATAACTAGGTATAATAACTAAAATAAATAAGTCCTGGAATAAACTTCCTAAAAAGTCCTCTATCTGTCTTTTTCCACTAGTATAACTTACGCATTCACAACATCATTGTTTCACCCAACTATTCTACACATGTCTTTAAAGGAGGCAGTGGCTATCTAATGCAAACTGACATTTCCAAAAATCTTTTTTCCACAAACAGTTTTCAAGTCATTTGTTTGAGTATTTTGTCTACACCCGCAATGTGCCATATAAATAAAGATGAAAAAGATGATGACTGTTTGCATAAATCTATATGTTTTACTTTAATGAAAAAATGGGGGTTTATACAGCAGTGTGAAAATGCCTTGAGCCTACAGTAGGGCTGGGCGGTATACCTTTTCATACCGAATACCGCTGTTTAAAAAAAAAAAAAAATGATATAAATTTTTCATACAATCCCCCAATACCGGTGAGTGTGTGCGTACAAAGTGTCAGGAACACAGAGAGGTGGAACGTCCCGCCGCAGGACATTGTTTGAGAGGGGGATTGTTTTGCAGTGGTACCAAACAAGCTGTATGCGTCTGCATGAGAGCGGTGGAAGCACGGCCTGTGTGTTGAGCGGTGAACAGCATGGACAAAGAAAATGTCACAGAAAATAGGAACTTCTTCCGAAAAGAGGAGCCATGTCGGTTGTGTGGAAATACTTCGGTTAAAAAAAATCTGACGTTGATCAAACAACCATCATATGTTAATGTTGTCGGGCTAAAGTTGTAGCCGCATGAGCCTCCCACACTAAAATTAATACCCCCTATTTCACCCGCTGATGTTACGCGAAGTTCGCCAAGGTCCGCAAACTTCCGCAAGGCCCTCCAAAAAAATTTAACATGTTTAAAAAATTGCTTGTTTAAACATGTTTAATTTTTTGCGCGGAAAGATGGAAACGTACTTACAGCGCCAAAAACTCACGGTGAATCAAAATTAACTGTATTTATGGCCACCGCGCGAAACCGCATAGGTGAGATAGGGGTATTATACACAGAAGATGTCGACAAACATGCAAGTTTTCAAGTTAAACTTCTTTTATATTTTAAATACTTGAATACTACCTGGTTGGACTTGAAGTAATATTATTAATGTTTCACAAAGTGAAAAGTTTCACTCCATTTGTATTAACCTGTTTCAGGTAATTTGCCTTAATGAAAGTCCATTTTCATTTTCCAGTTACAGGGGACATATTGTTTACATTGTAGCCAGCTTAAAGATGTTTTCAAGTTGCAAAGCTTGCACAATAAAGTGTTGTGTATTTTGACTGCAAGTCATGAATTCTGATTTCTTCACCTCATTACAATTATGAGTTCCACAGTAACCTCTTTGTGAACAGCAGCATTTTGTGAGACAAATCAAACCTGGGTTAATACTAGTCCGGTCAATGTAAGCCAATATACTGCAGTAATTATTCTCTAATTTATTAGGAAATGGGGTTAACACCTAATCATGCATGGAAAAAAAATACAGTGATATAAATTTTTGGTCATACTGCCCAGCTCTACTTGAGCCTCCGTCATTTCATCTTATTAAATTAAATGTATCGCCAGGCTTTAGTGGAGATGAACAGGCTAGCAAATAGAAATAAACAAATTAGAAAAATGGACCATGGAACATACAAAAGCAGTGTTGTGAAGACCTACAGTGGAACCTTGGATTGCGACTAACTTCTGTAAGACGAGGAAAATGTAAAAAATAATTTTAACTTTAAAACTTTGGGCTGTGGAACGAATCATCAGAGTTTCCATTATTTCTTATGGGGAAATTCACTTTGAAATATGAGTGCTTTGATATACAAGCACTTTTGGAATTATAGGAATTATACTCGCAATCCAAGGTTTAACTGCATTATACAAAAGTCTGGAGCCACCCCTCATTTATTCATGTTTAATTAAATTACGTAAACTAAATTAACAATTAGAAATTTGATTGTTTATGTAACAACCTCAGCAGGAACCTCATTTCCCCTCTTATCTGTTCCAACTACTCCAACTACAACTAGCATTCGGCATCACCAGGAAACTAATCACAGGCCTGATCATCATCTGTTTTTTCACTTGTTCATGCTTTAGGTTACAGTAGATGGGTTTTAATACCTGAATTAATAATAGGTTACTGTGCAGCTTAACACACAAAAACATTCCTCTGACACTGATCAGGTAATGGGACTGGACTGAAAATTAAAGCCTAACGTCCTTCAGGAAGCCTGGAGAACTATTCCTGAAGACTAAATAAAAAAAAAAATACGAGACAATCTGGCTCTTTGAAAGAAAAATTTGAAGAAATAAGAGGTGGCTCAAGAATTTTGATAGATATCCCAAATCTGATACACTCTCACAGTCTTGACAAGATGCATTGTGAAACTTTCTATCAAATTTGTTCAATATTTAATATAACCACCCGTTTGTATTTTTATTTTTATTATTTGTTGTATTTATATTTGTTGAATAGATTAAATCCTCTGCAACAGTCAGTGCTTTAGCTGAAAAGTAAGACATGACAACGCAGCAAAAAAAATTGGCAAAACCTGTGATCAAATTGAGTTTGCTAAATTAAATGAATTGTTTAAAAAGGCTTTGAATTCCCCTACTACTACTTCTACTGAAGAACTTTATAAATGGAAAGGTGAGAAAACATCTGCATTGTCCCATGAACAGACCTATAATCTTATCAGTCAAAGTGTAAAAGGTGTGTTATTGCAACATATTCATAAGACAGCACACTCCTTCTTCACTGCTGTTTTGCACTATTTTCTAGGTAGTAGCCAAGAAAAGACTCATGAGACCTGCAAATCTCTGAAGGCAAATGTGGTTTCATTTTCAGGTGAAAAATACTTTCACACCAACATCAATCCAATGTAAGATCACATGGCAGTTGGAAAATGAGACAACAAATCAATTCCGGTGATATATATGCCATTTCTCCCTTGTCAGTTTTGGGACTAACAGGGCAATTAGGTAGTACTTTTTAAACTCACATTTCCCTTGCAAAAAATAAGAAAAAGACCAGGCATGTGTCTTGTCATTTTCCCCCCACAGAGATTTATCATATCTAAGAAACACGACCATTTTCTCAACTGTCAAGCCATTTCCTCACCGTACTCTATCATAGCATAGCAGATTCATCATCTTCTCATGCCTGCAGGACAATGTGTAGGTAGGAGGAAAAAAAGACTCAATTTACTAAGTCATTTCAGAGCAGGTCATAGATCAAGACATCCTTTATGAGCCTCTCTTTTAGTATTCAGCAAGATACGTCTAAAAATAGATGCGGAAAGTGCTAATGCTAGTTCTGCACGTATGAGTGTTTAAGGGATGGCAGGCCAAGGGGGAGGTCGTGCCGAAGGTCAGAGCTGAATTACTGACTGTCACTGTTAGGACAGGATGAGTGTAGATACAGAGAGACCCTGTCAGGGGCCAGAGGCTTACCGTCCCACACAGCATGGCAGAACAGTGAGACAGGAAGGCCAAATTTCAGGGCACCTGTCCCAGAAAACATTTCAGTGAAATGACTTACCTTAAGCAAGATTTTCCAATTTTCTGTCAAGCCAAGGTCGACTCAGAGTCAGGGAGGGAAATGACACGTGAGAAAGGCCCTGCAGAAAAAGTGGTGAAATAACAATGTTAACTGGGCAACCTTGACTTTTGAAAGATGTTGATGTGATTTCTGAAGGCAAGAAGCGAAAAGTTCAGCGAGCAATAAATTACACTGAGATTTAGAAACCCGAGTTGAAGTATTGACTGGAAGCTGGCATACAAGAGGAATGTCTTGAAAAATCCAAATAAGTATTAGACCATATCATTACCATAGATTATTAGAGTTTGTGGATTGCGATTTAAATAAGCTTTAATGTTTTATGTAAGAGCCTTTAACCAGATATTTACTCATTTACAATCATTAATACGTTTCAGCTATTAACAATTATTTTAAATCTAACTGAGGCAGTGAGTGGCAGCACGGTGGTGTAGTGGTTAGCACTGTCGCCTTGCACCTCCAGGATCTGGGTTTGATTCCCGGCCAGGCTCGATTGTGCATGTGCATGGAGTTTGTATGTTCTCCCTGTGCTTGGTGGGTTTCCTCCCACAGTCCAAAGACATGTAGGTTAGGTTAATTGGCGTTCCCAAATTGCCCGTGTGTGAATGAGTGTGTGTGTGCCCTGCGATGGATTGGCACGCTGTCCAGGGTGTACCCCGCCTTGTGCCCCAAGTCTCCTGGGATAGGCTCCAGGTCCCCGGGACCCTGAATACAGGTGTATTAAAGCGAATAAAGCGGTGTAGACGATGAGTGAGTGAGTGATGCAGTGAGTAACTTCTCATTCATTAAACAACTGCATCATCTAAGGTGGAGATTGCAGAATTAGTTGGAGCTGGGTTAAAAATGGTCCAACAGATGTGGTCAGAAAAAAAAATTATGAATGACAATGGTGAAAGTAAGAGCATTTATACACACACACACACAGTGTGACAAAAACTCACAGTTAGGACTAAGCTTTTGTGTGGGTATAAGAAAACCATATGTTGGTTAAGCGGATAAAACAAAGCTACAGTTTGCAGTTTTTGGAACAATGGAAACAGGTAATGTGTCCTGCAGAGGGCGCATCAGGGTAAGAAGGAAAGCACATGAAGCGATACATAGTCATCATGCGTAGAGTCATCATGCATAGTGACTACTGTACAAGCCTTTCAGTCTACAGTAGTGGTATGGTCTATGATATGTGGCAATAAAATGAAGTCTGACTTCATTTTCACCTGACTGTACTGAATGACCAGGTTATTCTATCAATGGATTTGTTTCTTCCCTGATATCACTGGCATGTTCAAGGACAACAATGCCAAAATTCATGGCCACAAATTGTGAATGATTGGAAGCATTAGATTTTTCACACCAAATTGGCCACCACAGAATAGTGACCTTAACCGCATTGTCTGAAAGTCTTTGTAATGTGCTGGAAAAGACTTTACAGAGAGGTTCACTCATCCATTATTCAATCTTCCAAGATCTCAGTGAATAACAATGCGACTGTGAATGTGTGCTGTTATTAAAGATAAAGGCAATTCAAGGAATTATTAAAAAGTGTGATTTTTTTCACTAGTCAGTGTTAATGCTTTTAGATAATGTTCACCTAAAGACAAGTAATGAAGCAATTTCCAGGTACTTCATCTCTAATCGATACGATATTCAATAATAGCTTCTGAACCAAAGGGAGCATCATGCTTGTGCTCAACTGGGGATTCAAATTGTTAAACAAAAATTCTTGCAAGTTTGACCAAGAACACCCTGACAAATTCATAACCAATCAATACTACTAGCTGTAATAGTCATATTAGGCAACATAAAATGAAACACAAGCCTGTGGATGCATCTGAAATATCCCTGAGAGACTGAAATTTAGTTTCCAGTTTCCTCAAATCTACTTTCAATATTCCATTATTCAACAGTTACAAATCTTTTATAAACCTAATTTCACCAAAACCTCAAATGTGCATAATCAGTTGTGGGAAGAACATGCAATCGATCCTGTACTGGGTCAAGAACAGAATGCATGGAGCCTTGTATTATTGCCCTTCAGTGCCCTCTGCTGGAAAGCATCTCAAGTAACCAAGCCTATGATTCAGGTTTAATATCTTCAAAAGATTTATTAAACCTTTCATAGGGAGCAGTTAAACAGTCTCTCACTTTTTTTTTACACTGTGGAAAACAATGTACTAAATGCTTCCATAAATTAACACAAATGATTCATTTGTTCATTTTGACTTGATGCATACCATTCCATAAACAGTACATTAACACTAATGAACGGAAAATTAACCATAGTAGGAATGTAATTTTCATTTATTTAAAAATAACTGTTCTACATAGCAAAACAATTACATATATAAAAACAAAAGATCTGATAAGTCAGGCATTAGACAAAAGAAAAGAGCAACCAAGTAATCACATTATTGTACATGAAAAGTGCTGAAATTGGTCGGGTAATTGGATTGAAAATATAAATTGGATTACCAGGACTATGAAATTAGATTGAAACCAAGTTCAAAGGTTAGAAAATGAATCAGAAATGCAATGAAGATAATGGATGAGCATACACCTCAACAGTAGACTAGACCACATTTTTTATATATATATAAAACATAAATAAACACCCCCTAGTGTGCAGATCCCGAAGAGAACAGTAACACCAAGTGTAGAAGGAAATCCCCCAACGCTTGCCTTAAGAAATCACAGACAAAAGCCAACAAAAACTGGTAATTCATTTTCCTTGACAGGTTCCTGCTGAAAAAAAAAAAAAATTAAAATCTGCACTCTCCAAATTCTAGGAGTGAGCGAATATACATTAACCACACAAACGACGTGGAAACTGCAACGTGATAAAATCATGTATTCTTGTATCTGTTGATTGGTTAAGACGGTAACCGATTTGTAAATCCTCCCTCTATCTAAGAGGCACCACAGGCTGTTGGTTCTCTTTATGGTCGTGTTTAAAGGCTTTGCTGGGATCAAACCGGCGTGGGGCCTGACTGGTCTTGAGCTGCTCCAGGTCTCTCTTCTGCTTCCCCACCTGTGTCCTCAGCTGAGTCACTTCCTGTAAAAACAAAACAGGAAATTCATCTGTGCAGCACAGCTTAGAGGTTTCCCCCCTCATATGGAGACACTCAGCAAGACTAACACACAAACAAGGCAAAGCTGACCTGCTTAAGTGCCAAGTTCTCCTCCTTGAGTTTGACCATGTGCTTGATTTTCTGTCGTTGGTTCTGATGGCCCAGCAGGCTGGCGTAGGCGCCTGCCAGCTTATTCAGCTCTGCCTGAGTGGCCCCTTTCTCCGAGAGCAACATGTCCCTCTCAGCAGCAAAGCCGTCCAGCTGCTCCTGGGGACCAAGAAAAGGAAAGTAACATGAGGCATGGTAGAAAGCAACAGGGAGTATCTGGACAGCCAGCATCAGCAACACCATTTCTATAAGAGTAGGGTCAAAAATATTTTCATTGATAGGAGTGATTTGAGGCTAACCTGGAAGGGTTTAACTTTAGCGTATAGCTGTTCATACAAGTTCCTCCAGTGCTCCACCTCATCATTTGATGTGCTGTAAGAGATTAAGGAAAAGTTAAGCAGAAATAAAATTTTCACCTGTAGTTACAATATAGAGCAGGGGTGTCAAACTCATTTTAGGGTGAGGGCCGGATGAGAAGAAATGTGACCATGTGCGGGCCGAATTTGTTTTTTTAATCATAGTCCATCAAATTACAACAAATACACTATATTCTGTAAAACTGCATGTAACAAGTCCTCAGAAACTGTTCATTAACACTCTTATTCCTTTTTGGGGGAAAAACAATGCCAAGTAATGGCAAGCAAAATCCTTTCCTTTGAACATGAATATTACTTGTCAGATAAGAAATAAAAAATGCTGCAGACTCTGTGTACAGACAGTTACATTAAATATGAAGCTATAGTCTACAATATAATTTACAAACTAGAAAAACACTTCACAATTTAAAAAAAGCTGCCTTTAACAACTCAATAGCTTAGAAAGAATCATATACAAAAATAAATTCTTTATGGTTAATGTAAATGAAAAAAATATATCATTCACTTTGGATATGAACATTAACTCTACACTACAAATGAGAACTTTCCTTTAACAAAAAAAAAAAATTTTTTTTAAAAAGTGGATTAAAGCATTAACTTTTTCCATTTGGAGCTGTCCAGTGTATTTATCATATTTCTCTTCGTGTATGTCATAGTGCCGTTTAATGTTGTATTCTTTTTGCACAGCCACGGCTTGTGAGCGGATTAAACTTACCGGCTTGCCGTTGACCTCACAGAAGAAATACTTCTCTTTCCATTTCTCCTGAAACATCCACCCTTCCAGATCAATTTTTCTTTTTTAGTACATTTTTTTAAAATCGCGAGTGCTTGCCACACATCTTCAAATAGCTGAAGTAATTAGATTTAGGCGCCAATTTAGAATGCGCATGCGTGTTAGAGGTTTCGGCAGAAGCGCAAGAGAAGAGCAGTTAAATGATCAATGATAAAATAAAAAAATTTATAAAACCAAACACAATATTGCAGCGAATACCCGGACATAGACTTTATTTAATACTACTACTTATAATGATAATAAAAAATATTTGATATTTAATATTATTGTTCAAATCATCCCGCGGGCCGTACTGGACACCTTAGTGGGCCGTATTCGGCCCGCGGGCCGTATGTTTGACACCCCTGATATAGAGTGTCCCAGAAGTCTTCATACTGTAAGAAAGTGGATGTGGAACCACAGTGGATCTGTTCACGCATTAATTTGCCACAGCGTAAACAAATCTAATAAATGGTCAGATTAAACTTGAGATTATTTTGGACCAAGAAGTGTATAGGGAGTCATTAGTAATATTTATGTCTAACTGTAAAGAAAGAAACAGCCTGTAAGTCACTATTAAACTGACATCTAATTGAATGGTGTAATAAATAAGGCATTTTATACCATAGGGCAGCTGAATTCTCAAATTAATAACTTGCACACAATCATTAAGAAGAAATAAATATAAATGCTCTGAGGTTAATTCTGCTTAGATTTACACAATCATTATAACAATTCCTTAATCACAGTGATAAACTCACAGGCTCAGATGCACTTTGCTTAGACCAGGTTTTTTTTTTATGAGATGAGATGTTGCTATAGACTCTAGTTGTGCTGTATTCGGAGAGACCATGACCGGTTTCTGGGAAATAAGTCCCTAAATATATTTCATCTATTGAATGTGAATTGGCCTCTATATTGTTTCATTTTAATTGAATTCAACCTAATGAATTCCACATAGCTAGTCCCAGGACAATTCAGAAATATTGAGGAACTGCATTACTGCTTCACCTTTGTTGTGCCTCAGTGAGCTGTTTGTTTAAGTCATGTCGTTCCTGCTCCATCTGGTGGTGGAACCACTCCTTCTCCAGCTTCAGTGTCTCCAACTGCTCCTTTAAGAGCTTCACCTCCTGAACCTTGCCTACTGCCGACTCCCTCCTATGCTGCAGAGTCTGCTCTAGCTGAACCAGGGCCTGTCGTTTCTCCTCCTGTTCCTGTCCCAGCTCCTCCTTGGCCTTTCTCAAGTCGGTCTCACACTGGGCCTGCTTAGTCTGGACCTCCAGTAACATCCTGATCACATCATAAGATGATTTTCAGTATAATATATTACACTTCAAAACATGTAATGCAACAATATTCTAAAGCCTTAAGCATTACAAGACATGGCATTGTTGACCAGACCTAAACAATCAGCAGCTCTAGTTACTTAGATCTTCTCAAAACATCCATATAAAAGGAAGGGAAGGAGGAAAAAAATAAATAAAATAAAAAGATTGATCCATAGAGTTGTGCCATGAAACTGATATTTTTAGAATACAATACTGTGAAAACTTGTGCATATTGCTGCATCGGAGTGTGCATCTGACCTGGCATACTCTTCCCTCTCCTTTTCCTGAGCATGTTGTTGTTGTAGGAGTTTATTCTGTTCGTCCTGCAGTTGCTGAGTGATTCTGCTCAGCTCTTCCCTCAGCTCCTGTACACGAGCCTCATCCTGCTCTCTCTGCACACTCAGAGCCTGTGTGGCGCTGAAAGGAATAAGAGATTATTAATATACTTTGAATTACCTCAATGTTTAAGCGCTTGTGCTCAGTACTTACTTCACTAATTCAGTGGCCATGTCACCTATCTTTCCCAGGGAGGTGTTGTGGTCATCCTGTAGCTTTTTCACATTGTCCTGATAAACCTCTTCCAAAGTCTTTGTCTCTGCTTTGTTCCTACGAAACCAGTAACCTCATTAACCAGTGACCATGCAGGAATTATGGGAAAAACAAAACAAAAAACAGCAGCTTGCTTCCTTGTCAGCAAGATCTCACCTTTCAAGTTCTTCACGAGTGCTGTTTAGTTCTCCTTCCACAGTGTGTTTCTCCTGAGTCAGCAGCTGGATGGTCTCCAGCAGGCGCTTGTCCTGCTCCTCAAGCAAATTCACTTCCTCCAGCACCTCCTCCAGCTCCTCTTCTAACTGTTTCTTCTCTTTGTCCAGGTCATCACGCAGAGATGCCATCTTGCTGGATAGGGAATCATTACGAGCCTGTCGGCACATTTCACGTTTAAAAAGAAATAAATTAAATTAATAAATAAATAAATATGGCAATTTTAGAACTTAACTTCAGCGTAATTATTGCACCAATAACTTCTATTTAAGGTTCATTTATAAATAGGGTGTACATAAAATAGGACTTGAAATGTGCACGCATCATTTGCTACCTAAATGTCAAGGTTAATAAAAAGTAAACGCTGAATGGAAATATGTCAATGTGTGTGTGAAGGATTATCTAATTAATTCATGAGTATGCTTCAGGGTGTTTTTATTATAATTTCATATAAAAAGGTTTTTAGTGTTGCAGAATAGGCACTTTAAGGGGAATTGGAGTCAGCACTGAAGATATTCAAGCACAGAAATAAGCTGCTTAGATTGCATCCATTTTCTGTTGCATGTAAATAAATAAAGACAACAACTGTGACAGAGGAATCGACAGTCACAGTTAGTGGAGTGGGGTAGGGTGCATGTCACAGATTGGAACAATAGCATTAATGATTAAACAGATATTGGTTTAATTAATTAATTAATAAAAAAAAAGTCTGCAAAAGTCTTAATGAATAATTAACCCAATGAGTGATACTTAAATTACAAAATTGTTGGAAAATTTACACAAGTGCATGTTGTGGTGAACATCTGGAGCAATATTTGCTGACGATTTACAGGAATTTAATTACCCCCAATATAGATTTTATGTAAAATGCTTGTGTTTATGCTGAAAAAAAATAGTTTCTACATTCCCTGCCACTTCCCAAGAACATGTTTGTAGACTGACTGGTTAAGACAAACTGAACCTTGGGTGTGTGCACACATTACGCATTGGACTGGCGTCCGATCCAGGGTGTGGTGTGTTCCTGCCTGTTCCCAGAATAGGCTTTGGATCCAGGATAAAGCAGTTACTGAACGAGAGGGAGTAAAATGAAAGAAGGAGGAAGTATAGCACAGTACCTTCTCCTCCTCAAGCTGTACAACAAGAGCAGAGTGCTGGTGCTTCAACTGGTCATGAGCTTCCTTCTCACATTTGCTGCTCTCCTCCAGTGAGCTCACCTCAGCCAAGAGCTCCTGCACTCTCCTCAGCCCTTCCTCTTGTGTCCTGGCTGTACACACACAGACTTCTTTAAATAAGTCTATTATTAACCCGAAATGTACCACTGTTTATATATTTAGTCAAAGCTCACCCCTCTCATCCTCCATGCTTAAACAACGCTCGTTCATATGGGCCACACGCTGGTCCAACTCCTCTTCTGTTCTTCTCAATACCTCCCTCACCCGGGCCAGCTCCTGCTCTTGGTGCTTCACCGTGTTCTGCGAGTCCTTGAGCTCCTGAGCTCCTTGTACGCTCTTCTCCTCCAGCTCTTTCAGCATAGCCTGAGAGGCTTCCAGTTCACTCTTGTGACGCTCTAGCTCTTGCTGCCGCTCCTCAAGGGTGCTGTGGCACTCCTGAAGCTCCTGTTGGAACCTCAGCAGGTCCTGCTCCTTGATTTTTATAACACTTTGAGACTCCTGGAGCTCCACCACGCACTGCTCCAACTTCTGCTCCACCTCCCTGAGCATAAAGCAAAGGCATAACACTGAATTTCACTCCGTGTCAGAAAAACACTCTCAGGGGATGCACACAGGAAGGACAGCTCCTTACCCAAGCTTCTCTTGAGAATCTGAGACACGGCACTCCATTGCAGACCTGTCCTGCAGTTTAGCCTTAAGATCCTAAAGACGACAAATTACTTAAATTATACTGAAGAACAAAAAGTAAAACTTGGTAATACAGGCTTAACAGTATGGGTTAAGAACATTCAACTTAGAGACAACTCATTTTACAAACAGACTGCCATAAAACTAGTAGGTTTTATGGCAGTCTGTTTGTAAAGTGAGTTGTCTCCAAGTTGAATGTTCTTCGGTTTAAGATTGTAGTTAAATACAATAGTGCAGGTCCAAACTGTGTACTGTAATGTTACATTTGTACAAAGATTTTGCATCATTACAGTACACTGGATCTAAATAGATAAACCTATTAAAAAAATAAAGCTACATTAATGAACATAATTAATAAATATGTACTGAACATATCTACAATCTTAGAAACTTACAATGTCATAAAATAAGAGTATTTATTATTCTGAATATTAATCAAGTTCTTATTATATTAAATCAATTTATAAATACAGTATTTACTGAAAATCTGTAAAAATTTATTCTTTTGAATTTATATATATATATATATATATATATATATATATATATATATATATATATATATATATATATATATATATATATATATATATATATATATTATAAAAAAAATAAATAAAAAAAAAAGACAGCCAATGACAGACACGTCAATTCTCCATTATCCAGTCCCAGAGAATTGGTTCTAAATATTGGTGCATCCCTTTTCCCACACTACTAGTACCTGTATGTCATCATTTGCAGTATCAAGGTACTGCTGCAGCACTTTGCACTCCTCTCGTAGCTCCTGTATAATAGCTGAAATCAAAGATGGTGGAAATAAGTTATAGAGAATGTAAATGCGGTGTTCTATATAGGACAGGATTCTGGGCCGTTGTTCCATGACACAAACAGCACCTACCATGCAGCCGATCCATTTCTTTCTCCACTTCCGCATTGTGAACTTTAGTTTCTTCATGAAGCCCCTCTGCAGAAACAGCAATTAAAAGTAGAGAGCAGTTCTGCTGATATTTGTTTTCTTAAGGATGCATCCTTATCATGCAACACACACACACACACACACACACACACACACACACACACACACACACACACACACACACAAAAATCTATGCTAACCAAGATCTTGGTTTCTCTCCTTAATAGCATTAAGTGTTGCTCTTGAAGCTTGAAGATCAGCCTCCAAAACCTTTACTTTGCCTTCTGAGCTGATCTGGAGAAAACTTAGTTCCTGTTTAAAAAAAAATATATAAATTAATTAAATAAATCAAAGAGGAGTTAATTATTATTTGAGCTGTGCACAACTTACAATTTCACGAAAACACACGAATTAGAATGTTAATCAGATAACTGGTTGAGAGATAAATGTAACCCACATTCTCCTTAGCATCCAGTTTGTTTCTGGCTTCCATGAGCTCCATAGACAGCGAGTTGATTTTTTTCTTTGTAATGTCTGCAGAAACCTGTGGTTAAAGACAAAAAAAAAGAGAAAGAAACAAAGTTTAAAAAAAAATTAGACTGTGTTTCTAACCAATATAAATAATAAAATCCAACCTTGGTCTTGAGGAACTCGTTGGTTTTCTGCAACTCGGCAAGCTGTCTTTCAAGGGAGGCCACGCTGGCTGCAAGGCCAGTCTTCTCTCTCACAGCAGCCAGCAATTTAGCCTCCAGCTTCTTAAGCTCTTCCTCTAGGGCCTGAAGCCTGCGGTCCTGATCTCCTCTCTGCTGAACCAGCGACCGGATCTGTAAAGCAGTGTTCATCAGGGTAGACAACTTTCAAAAGGCATAGCTACACACACCCATCTACAAACAGGGCTTATAAAGTGGAGTCTCTGATGTATAGGAAGGGCCTCCCTGAGTAATCCATTATATCCTGTGATATGTACCTCTTTCTCCAGCAGCTTCTGTTGTTTCATTTCAATTTGAAATTTGCTCTTGTCCTTTTTTGAACTGTCAGTCTGTGTGGAAACAAGGACATGGGTGACACAGAAACAGGCAGGTTTATGATTTCAAGCAGGGTGCAGATCTTAAACACTTACCAAGCCATCAACTGACATGGTCCTGCGGACTGGAGAAATGGGCACATCTTTGGAAACGGGTGGTCCGACTAAACCAGGGACGAGAGACAAACCAGAGACAAATGTATCATGAGGTCAGATCACAGCACAGTCTGTTAAAATCTGAAGTGTCAGTTCTTGATGCAAATATGGGGAATTAGAGTCGGGCTCTCACGTTTTTGTGGCCTGAAGCGTTCTGCCTTGTGGAACGAAGCAGCACCCTTTACTTCGCCAGGTATTAGCTCATATGTACCTGGTGGCGGTGCACAGCCTGCCAAATAGAAACAAACAGATCAGAAAATAAAACCATACATCCAGATGCATTTATAAGAATAAGAAGCCGGCATTGATGTCAAGATGTATAGTACTGCACAAAGGTCTTGAGCCACTATTTATTTATTTAGATTAAATTGTTATTATATAGATTTCACACCCACATCTGTTCCAACCACTGAGCATTCAGCATCACCAGTATACTAAATACCCATTTCTCACTGGTTTATGCCTTATATTCGATGTTTCTTTATGCCTGAATGATTCATAGGTCACTGTGTGGATTAATAAACAAAAATATTATCTGAAAATGGTTAGGTACAGGGACTGGACAGAAGATGATGAGAGCCAAAATTCATTTAGGAAGTATGGAGAACTATTACTCAAGACTATATTTAAAATAAATAAATAAAAACAATCCACCCACCTGGCTCGTTGGAAACAAAATTTTTTTATTATTATATTTTTATTATAATAAAAATATTTAGTTTCCAACGAGCCAGTTGGGTGGATTGTTTTTTTTTTTTTAATTTATTTAAAATATAGTCTTGAGTAATAGTTCTCCATACTTCCTAAAGGAATTTTGGCTCTCATCTTCTGTCCAGTCCCTGTACCTAACCATTTTCAGATAATATTTAAATTTTATATATATAAATTTTTCAAAAATGAGGCGTGGCTTAAGACGTTTTGCACGGTCATTAGGTTTCAACATGGACGTCACTAAGACGTCACTAAGTTGTTTTCATTGATGGTCTGTGATACAACACAGCCAGATAATCTAAACAACTCCAGCAATAGTTATATAACCAACACTGTGACACTCACTAATGTTGCTTCTCATATACATGTTTGTTAAAATGATGTTCTGAGACATTATTTTTACTACATATTGTACACTGCGCTTATCATTAGTCATTTCATTGAAGTTTGGGTTTAAGAGTACAGTACAGCATCAGTCACTCTAATGTTTTCCCCCCAGGAAGTTGTTCATTTTCTTAAATTACTTCAAACCAAGGAAAAACATGCACATCTGAATTTAAGTGCAGTTTTAATAAAAGAAATAACTAACTAAAAAAAAAAGTGCAAAGCAAATGCAAAATATATCACAACATTCATTCATTCTTCTTCTATACCACTTTATCCTGTATTTAGGGTCGCGGGGACCTGGAGCCTATCCCAGGAGACTCTGGGCACAAGGCAGGGTACACCCTGGACAGCGTGCCAATCCATCACAGAGCACACAAACACACACTCGATATCACAACATGTGTTCTGATAATTTAATAATGCAGGACAAATACCTACCATCTCCAGTCAATACACATGATTGCAATTATATAAATATCAAATCATGTAGCAGCACTACAATACATAAAATCGTGCAGATACAGTATATTTTCATGTGGCAGTAAGTATATTTTCCTTAGTTCTGTTCTGAAATGAGTGAAACCCAGTGTGGTCCTCAGCTGTTGGAGGTCATCCACATCAAGGTTCATAGGGTTTTGCATTCTGAGATGCGTTTCAGCTCACCGTGTTTGTATTTAATTACTCGAGTTAAGGTTGCATTCATGTTACCTTAAATCAGTCTGACCATTTTCCTCAGGCTGGTGTGTGTACATCCCATAATATATCATCAAAGGGAGCTGAAAGTCAAAGTCACATTTGTCCCCTAGTTCTGAGCACAGATCCCTTGAATAAATGTAGTATGCACTTACTTTCCAAAGAGGCCAGGGTGTTTACATATTTGCCTCATGCAATTTGATTTACTATTTAACCTAACTGCAAAAGATGAGAATCTTTATGATAAAGCTGCCTGAAAACACTAAACTTATGTTAAAACAGCTAGGATTAGGGATTACCAGTTAAATGCGTGTTAAATCGAGCTACCATTTACCAGTTAATCGATTTGCAAGATTTTAAATGTTTTTACAATTTCCAGTTAAAAAGGTAATTATAGCTGCTACTCAGTTGAATTAATCACAACAATATTAACAATCTTCGCGATGAATATCATTACAAGACCGGACAACTTCAGTGCCATTTCGGACTCTTCTGTGCTTAAATCCATGAACATCACTTTTGATATAATTTAGGGTATTTACACTCTCACTCTCTCACACACACAAATGTAACGAAAACGCTTAACTCAGCTAACACAGCACTGAAAGCTTGTCACACTTACCGATATGCTCATTAAATCGTTTCAAAGGAGCCCTTGAAAACGACATTATTGCAACACCAGAAGGGAACAACTACACACACAAAAAGCTGTTCTGTCCAAAAAATAATTAAAAAAGCTAATAAAGTAAAAAAAGAAGAAATGAGTAGCGCAGACAGCTTTCCCAACTGCCGCTGATTTTTTTGAAAATCCTTCCTCAGCCTATCAACGCAAAAAGAGACGAACTGACCAATAAGAATCTCCCAAAACATGACGGAATTAAAAGCTGTCCAATCAGGAAGCACGTTTGCCATTTTACGTAACCCGTCCTTCAGAATGCCTAACTTGAATGTGAAGAAGCAGCCACGCAAACCCCATTCATATAATTAATATTATAAAACCTTATCATTAATATATATATATATATATATATATATATATATATATATATATATATATATATATATATATATATATATACTAATCTTTACTATGACTGTCTTGTTTTTCTTTCGTGCAATTTGAAACTGTATGGTAAGGTTATGTCCAGAAATGTACCAACTAACATTATTATTATTATTTAGAAATATTAAAAGACTCTGTTTAATGGCACTTGGAGGCGCTGCGCTTACTTCAGCTTTCCTGGCGCCTCATTGGACCCTCTCGCTTGCCGTAGTGACGCTTTAATCACAACACGGAAAGGTCAAAACCCAACTGGTTTGAAACTGCGGTTATTCATTTCGGAATGCAGTGTTGATTACCGCATCGGGACCAGGGTCCTGTGCTCCGCTCACTCGTCTTACCGACGCTTTAAAATCAAGCTGTAGTGTTGTTGAAGATTAGCATTGCTCGCGTACGCTGCTTTATGATTGACTAGTCGCGGATTAAGGTCAGTGAAGTAGAGTTTATAGCTGGGTGATTTCAGACGGTTTGTTTGCTTAGAAAACAAGTAACCCAGACTAAAATCAACACATCAACAACACCCGTCCATCAACATGAAGCTGAGTTCCTCTGTGTTTGCTGCGTTCTGTCTCATTACTGAGTTAGTCGGCATTGCCCTTTTTTTAAGAGGGTTTTTCCCTGTTCCAGTCAAGTCTTTTTTATCATCAAAGAGCAAACTATCGGATCAGCCAGCAGAACCTGTAGTAGGTAAGGAACAGCCTTAAAACTGAGGTGGCATTTACAAAAAAAAAAAAAAAGGAAAAGTTTCTTAGTCCTATTCAGTTCAGTTTTATTTGTATAGCACTTAACAATTGACATTGTCGCAAAGCAGCTTTATCAAAAGAGTTATTTAAGTTTGTATGAAATGTGAATGTGTATGAATCAAAATGATAAGATTGTCCATGATGAGCAAGCCAAGGACAACGGCGACAGTGTCAATGAAAAACTCCCTGAGATGGTAATAGGAAGAAACCTTGAGAGGAACCAGACTCAACAGGGAACCCATCCTCATCTGGGTGAAACGGATAGCAGGGATTGATCTGCATCAAACTGTGTGAGACTGGAAGTACAGTATAACAGGAGATCTGTTTTCGTTAAAATTGAGTCCAGTTTGTTATTGGAAGCTCGGGTAGACTGTAGGAAACTCTAGTCCTGAACTATTGAGCAACTGAAGTCACAAGTCCTCAGAGAACAGCTGTCTGCATCAGCCGAGGACAGGACCGTCTTCGTGGAAAAGTGGAACACGCATCCCGGCAGACCACATGGGGCATCCATGCGACGAGATTTCCAAACAGAAGCAGACGAGTCAGTTCCAGGGGGCAGAGGGGGTCTGGATCAATGGCAGCTCAGGAGCGACATGTATAGCTCAACAGAGAGACAGGGAGAGGGAAAGAGAGAGAGAGAGAGAGAGAGAGAGAGACAGAGAAGAAGAGAGAGCAGAATATACAGAAAAGGAGAGATGGCAGTTGGGTATGGTCACAGTCAAACAATATGTAATGTGAATGTTTATTTCGTGCAGAGTGCAAGCAGGGACTCCAGCAGGACTAACTATGACAGTATAACTAAAAGGCAGAGCCAGAAGGAAACACAGACTTGAGGGCTCCCTGAGATGTAAAGCGACCAATCACTTCACAGTCAACAAATCTGAGTGATCAATGAGAGTGGGGAAGACAGCATCTAAATACAGTATACCAGTTCACCATAATACTCTACATCTATGCCCCCCAGATCTGCTCCTTTAGCTAAGGCAAATCTATTTACAAAAATGATTGGCTAAGAAAGTAGGGTTTTAGCCTAGACTTAAACACTGAGACTGTGTCTGAGTCCCGAACATGAATTGGAAGACTATTCTATAACTTTGGGACTTTGTAAGAAAAATCTCTGCCCCCTGCTGTAGTTTTCATAATACGCGGTACTGACAAGCAGCCTGCATCCTTTGATCGAAGTAAGCGTGGTGGATCGTAAGACATAAGCAGTTCACTAAAATACTGAGGTGCGAGACCATTTGTCAAAAATAGTATTTCAAAATCACTGCAAAATTTCACAGGGAGCCAGTGTAGTGTGGATAAGATAGGGGTGGTGTGCTCGTATCTTCTGGTTCTAGTGAGGACTCTCTGGACTAAGGTCTTGTTCACATGGGCGTTAAAATCGACCGTTTTTCTGCCGTTCGTAGCGTCCGGTGACCGCGGATGAAGCACAGAGGGTTTTCTACACATAGGAGTCAATGACGGTGTTCACACGGGCTTTGGTGACGTGGGTTTGTCCGGCTGCGCGTTTATACGGTGTTAAAAAAACGTTACATGCAGCTCTTTCTTGGCGTTCAAATCCCAACAAACGCAAGGAAACCGTGTCTAGTTCGTTTTCTCCGCGTCCATTTTACGCTTCGGAGGACCGGATATATCCCATGGTCCTACATGCAAAATATTATATAAAAATATAATAATTTAATTAGAATTTTTAAAAGAATAAGATTAATGTCTAATATAGCAAAATGGTCCATATTAAAAGGAGGCACCTCAAATAAAATGACAAGGGCTTTCATATCCAGTTCCCGACACACTGCCCCCACAGGTTAAACACACAAACTACAATTTGGGCTGCAGGCTGTCGTTAGACAGAGACAAACGAAGCTCGTTTGTTTATCCAAAAATTTAACGCCCGTGTGAACAAGGCCTAACTGAAGCTTGTTTATGCACCTAGTTGAACAACCAGACAGTAAGGCGTTACAATAGTCCAACCTAGAGCATGAATTAGTTTTTCTCCGTTGTTAGTGACAATATATTTCTTATCTTGGCAATATTTCTGAGGTGAAAGAATGCTATCTTGGTAATATTATCTACATGTGCTTCAAATAAAAGGCTGGGATCTATAATCACATCGAGGTCTTTCACTGTTGCACTTCATAGAACAGAAAGGCCATTTAATGTTACAGTTTGATCAGAAAGCTTGCTTCTAGCTGCTTGTGGTCCTATGAATAGAACTTATCAGTATAAAGCAGAAGGAAGTTAATTAACATTATGTCCTGCACACATTGCTCAACTTTAGTAAGCTGGTTTTTCTCATCTGGTTTTGCTAACACATATAACTGTGTGTAATCAGCATAACAATGAAAACTATTACAATGATTAAGAATTATGTTGCCCAGAGGAAGCATGTAAAGAGAAAAAAGCAATGAGCCTAAAACTGAACCCTGTGGAACACCAAACTCCACTTTAGAACATGCAGAATGGTCACCATTTAAATCTACAAACTGATAACGATAAGTCAAATAGGATCCGAGCCACGAGAGGGCCGTTCCCTTAATTCCTACTACATTTTCTAATCTGTGAAGAGGAATACTATGCTCAATAGTGTCAAAAGCTGCACTGAGGTCGAGCAACACAAGTATAGTGATGCAACTCTGATCAGAGGTCAATAGAAGGTCATTTACTACTTTAACAAGTGCTGTCTCTGTGCTGTGATGAGGCCTAAAAACTTGACTGATACAGTTTATTTATGCCATTCCTATGTAGATATGAACATAGTTGCTGTCCTACTAACTTTTCCAGAAACTTAGAGATAAAGGGGAGGTTTGATATCAGCCTGTAATTGGACAGCTGACAAGAGTCACGGTCAGGTTTCTTAATTAGCGGTTTAATAACTGCTAATTTAAAGGATTTGGGAACATACCCATTGCTGAGTGAAAAGTAAATTTTTTTCAACAGGGTTTTTGTTATTGCTGGGTTATCTCCTTGAGAAAATGTGTCGGTATAGGATCCAATATACAGGTTGACGAATTTGAAGAAGAGATGAGTGAAATTAGTAGGGCTGCAACAACTAATCGATAAAATCGATAATGAAATTCGTTGTCAACGAATGGCGTTATCGATTAGTTGGGCTGCTCACGTTATTGAGGCGCGCGACCACAAGATGCACAAATACATACAGATACACAGTCGCTCGCGCAATGGAGGTTGCAGAAGCGTTTGCAGGAAAAAGCGCGCGCCCCAAGTCCTCCAAGGTATGGGAGCAATTTACATTAAAAGCCTCTTATCGGGCGTTAAAATCGAGTGTTTTCTGCCGGTCGTAGTGTCCGGTGAGCACGGATGAAGTGCCGAGGGTTTTCTACACAGGAGTCAGTGAGAGAGTTCACACGGGCTTTGGTGACGTGTAAACACACGTCACCAAAGCCCGTGTGAACACACTCACTGGCTACGCGGTTATACAGGGTAAAAAAAAAAAAAACGTTGCATGCAGCTTTTTCTCGGCGTTCAAATACCAACGAACGTGAGGGAAACACTTCTAGTGCGTTTTCTTCACGTTCATTTTACACTTCGGAGGACCGGATATATCCCATGATCCTACATGCTGTACAGAGGGGAAAAGGGCAAAATAAACAGAGTGAACTCCGTAGCGGCGAGTTTTTTTTTTCTCTCCCCACGTCGCCGTATTACGAGAATGTCTAGTATTTATTTTATTATTTTTTTGATTGAGACAAAAAAAAGGATAAAATACACGAGAGGATCAAAATAATGTATAAACCGTGAAAAGGATGTAGTATACACTTCAATTAAAAATATCATAATCTAGAAGTCTATTCTTATTATTATTAAGTTGAATTAATTTAAGAGAATTTTAAAATTTAAGTCATTCTTAACAACTGAATGTATTTTTGTTTTAAACTATATATAATATATATACTGTAAACTGCCATCTGCAATTATTGTTAAAAACAAAAATGTTGATTTACATAAAATAAGGTTTAAATGTCAAAATTAAAGATCATTAAACTATGTGGCTATTGCATTTTTTAAAGTTTACTTTAATACATAAATAAAACCCTGATTTATGGTTTTATATAGTTAAGCAAAACATCAAATTAAAACGTCTAGCTTTTATCCGATTTAATCGATATACATATAATGTATGTATGTATGCAGATGGCAAGTTGACAGTGTTTTGTTTATATATATATATATATAAATATAACAGTCAACTTGCCATCTGCAATTATTGTTAAAAACAAAACAAATGTTGGTATGGTTTTATATATAATTATAAGCAAAACATCAAATTAAAGAAGCGCTTAGCGGTATCGGATTAATCGATTAATCGAAACAATAATCGGTCAACTAATCGATTACCAAAATAATCGTTAGTTGCAGCCCTAGAAATTAGTTTACTCTCTTCAAGGGGAGTAAAGTGTTCTAGGTTCTGATGTGGTGTGGTTACAGTAGTTTATCATCTATATCACTTAAATTGTCTGGTTTCAAAGCCTGCATTTTTTGCCTAATATTTATTATTTTGTTATTGAAAAAGTTCATGAAGTCCACACTACTCCACATGATGTTGTTGGGGAGATTCTGCAGTGGTCTTGTTTCTAGTTAATGTAGCTACGGTATTACAGTAAATAAAAATCTAGGATTATTTTTGTTATTTTCAATAAGAGTGGAGAGATACAATAATCTAGCATCACTGAGAGCTTTTTTATAGTTCAGGATGCTCTCCTTCCATGCTATTTGGAATGACACCATTTGCGTTATAATTTCCAAGCGGTTTGTTTTTAAAGTGCGTGTGTAGTCATTATACCAGGGAGCGAGTTTCTTATCTCTAATCATTTTCCTTTCAACTGGAGCTACATTATCTAAGGTATAACGAAATGCTGACTCTAAATATTCAGTCGCCTGATCGAGTTCTGTGGAGTCAGACGATGATCCAATCAAAGTTGATAACTCTGGGAGATTATTGATAAAACTCTGTGTGGTAGTTGATATGACTGTACATTTAATACAGTATCGTGGCGCTGTGCGCACATTATTACTATAACACACTAATTGAGACGAGACAGTGATCTGAGAGAACTTCGGACTGGAATTTTGCTTATATTTCTTATACTTAATCTGAAGGATAATATTAAATCTAAAGTGTGACCTGCTTTATGAGTGGGTCCTACTACATACTGATTTACTCCTACTGAGTCCAGTATGGACATAAATGCTGTTCTCAGAGGGTCTTCTGGATTTTTGAAAAGGAATATTAACGTCTCCAGCAATTAACACTTTGTCTACAGAAACGACTAGGTTTGAGATGAAATCTGCAAATTCACTAAGAAATTCAGAGTATGGCCCTGGTGGTCTGTAAATGATAATTAGCGGGATCGACTGAGCTGACTTCATATTTGTAGCTACACGTTTTATGTTACCATAGAAAACTTCAAATGCATTACATTTAAATCTGTGGTTTTGTACGATGGACAGATTATCATTGTAAATAACTGCGACGCCTCCTCCTCTACCAGTTAGCCGAGGCTGGTGTAAGTAGCTGTATCCAGGAGGACTACGTTTATTTAAAGCTACATACTCATCCTGTTTAATCCAGGTTTCTGTTCAACATAATAAATCAAACTCCTGATCTGTGATAGTTTCATTAACAATAGCTGCTTTTGATGCGAGAGATCTAATGTTTAACAGTCCTATAGCTTCAGATCAGAGGTGCCGGCTGCACATTCAGTGTGTTTTAAATTTTTTGTTTCTATATTAATTACATTTCTAAAACAGACTTTCTGAGTCTTTCTAGATTTTTGCTTAGCTCGGGGAACAGACACAGTCTCAATAAGGTGAACCCTGAGTGACGACTCAGCTAGCAGACAGTTGGTTTAGCCTGTCTGTCTGCTCCCTGGCCTGGGCTCTGGATTGTCACCGATTAACTAGACCTGTTCTGAGACTATGAGTTACATTACAGGAAATGAGAGCAGCACCTTCCCGAGTGGGATGGACACCGTCCCGCCCTAACAGACCAGCTTTGCCCTCAAAGATCTTCCAATTTGTCTCTGAAGCCCACATTATTTTCACAACACCACCTGGACATCCAGCAGTTCAGTGACCAAAACCTGCTGTAAGCTATGTCGCCATGTCGCATTGGGATGGGACCAACACATACTACTTTGTCTGACATCGACCTCCCTAATTTAAACACCTCTGTAAAGCTACTAATCTCTGACTGACGAAGGCGTATATCGTTTGCTCCAGCATGTACCACTATCTTAGAGAACCTGTGCTGTCCTAGAGCCCTAAGATTACCTGCTATGTCTGGTGCTCTGGCTCCCGGGATACACCTAACCACTGCCGCCCCTAAAGGTCTAGCTAATTTCACGTGCCTCAGTATAGAGTCTCCCATAACCAGACCTCTTTCAGGTTTCTAGTGTGATCTGATCTGATCTCCTTCATCTGCTCTTGTGTTCTGGCGGTGGACAATAAGATCATCTTGTCTTTTCTTTGCAGGAAGTAGCCCAAACTCAACCAAAGTGCCTCCTCCACTATACAACAAAGTGGTCATTGTGTTAATAGATGCTTTAAGGGACGACTTTGTCTACGGGGCCAGTGGGAAGAGGTTCATGCCCTACACCAGGAACCTAGTAGAGAGTGGATCATCTTATAGCTTCATTGCTAAAGCCAGACCTCCTACTGTCACCATGCCCAGAATCAAGGTAAGACTGCACATGTGCTAGTGTAGAAATGCTCCTCTCACTCTTCTGCAGTGATCACTTCCACTTATTTTTATTCATGTCATTAGATGACTTGTTAATATTACTTTGAATTATTTATATGGGTTTATAATTTCATGGGTTAAGATTTTAGATCAACTACAGATATAATTTGACAGATGGCAAAGTAGATGGCTTGTCATGTCACTGCCTCAGGGGCCAGAGATTAATTTGATCCTGAGCTGCAGTTGCTCTCTGTCTGGTAATTTGCTTGTTTCTTCTTATGTCTGTATGCGTGTGTGTGTTTTTGTTGTTTTGTCTGACAGTTTGTCATTTCAATGCCACCCACAATATAACACCCTATGTTTGAATGGGTGTGATTATACGAGTGTGACTTCCTTCCAAGCACTGTTTTCTTAACTGGGATATATTCATTCATTGTATTTCTACCCAGTCTTTCTGAGATAGGCTCTGGCATTAGCATGATCTCGATCTGCACAAAAAAAAAAGCAGTCACTGAAGATGAGTATGATAACATGTACATGGCTTGTTTGTACAAGCTTATGATAATAAAACATTAATACACTGCATGGCCAACCAAAAGGGTCAAATTATTGGATTCCATCAAGCAGAGAAAACAACAAAGGAAATTTGAAGTAATTGGAACCGGGCAAAGAACTAGAGATGTTCCGATACCATTTTCCCCCTCCCCATACCGATTCTGATACTTGGGCTCATGGTATCGGCCGATACAGAGTACTTATCCGATACCTGGGTGTGTATCTGTATATACAGCTGTAGATACTACTAGCCTTGTATTAATTGACAGAATAATTTTATCTTCATTGCTTGTTGGCAAAAGCTAGGACAGAATAATTGACAGAATAATTTTATCTTCATTGCTTGTTGGCAAAAGCTAGGACAGAGAAAAGTTTGTGAAAACTTTTCTCTTCGTTTGAATGAAGCTTCCGATGTTTGTTGCGTCTGGCACGGCTCGTCGTTCTCTGTCCTAGCTTTTGTGTAACCATCATGTTCTACGGGGTGACGCATCTTCAAATGCTTTATTAAGTTTATTGTGTTAAAGTTGCTAATACTTGTGCCACCCCTTGAAATTGCAGCTTGACATATAATACATGTCACTGTTTTACTGGCTGGTTGATCAAGCTTGAAATACTGCCAAACAGCGGACATACTTCTTGCACGTTTGTACTTTGTAAACAGTGTTTGCTTGTGGCAACACGACACAACTTCCTGTGTTTGCATTCTGAGCAGTGAAGAAGAATTGATTTCCGATTTGCAGCGTTAAGCAAAGTTAGCGGGCATGACTAGGTTATGTTTAGGAAAATGGTATCGGATCGGTACGTGGACTCAAATACCATCGATACCGATGCTAGATTTTTTTTTTGTGGTATCGGCAGCATTTCCGATACTAGTATCAGAATCGGAACAACCTTACTAAGAACCTTTTAAAACATCTTCAAAACTTGGATGGTCGATGCCAAACTGTCAACTTTTTGGAAGACATGTGATTGGAAAAAAAAATCATGAATGGAAATAAATTGGTGAGGTTTCATGGCACAAAAAATAAAAACCCATAGCCATGTTTGATATTGAAAGTAAGTGCATTTCCATGCGCGCACACACACACAATGTAATATGAATGCACAGGATTGTGACTGAAGAGCTGTGAAAACAACTTGTATAGTGAGACTAATCAGAAAAAAAGGTTTCAATTACCAGCTCTTTTCTGACTGTCCAGCAGATAGCAGTAGATCCCTTTCATACTTTTTTGAGCGAGAACTCAAATCATATTATTCCAGGGTTTCGCACAGTATCTTCACCTTATCTAATTTAGAAACAACTTTACATCATTACAACAGAGATGTACAGTAGCTGCTCAATATGTCTTGCACCTCAGAGTGGTAGAAAGAGTCATGCTGCCTGAGAGACAGTGCTTTTTAGACTGCAATAAATATTATTTGGGAGAGAGGTAGTTTGAATGTCCGAATCCTCAGTGTAATGATCAGGGAGAACTCCATGAAATGAAATGATGATACTGTACATGCTTTAAAGATGCTGATTTACACTTTACACAGATGATGTTCTTTATATTTGAATATTTTGTAGAAATATTATTATTCTACATCCTTAAACCTGGGGACCATTGATACTTGCATAAAAAAAATTCAGACATTTGGACTGGGCAATATGATTCTATGGTTATTTGAATATCATGTTACATTTTGTGTCAATATATTTCATTAATATACTATACTAGAATTTTACTGGTGAAGTTTAGCTTTTTTAGTCATTAAATTATTTTTATTAAAGTTTTTTTTTAACATTGTTGTAGAAATGTCTCTCAAATCACATTATACTGTATTTAATATTTTTGTTATACCCGTAGTAATCACACTCACTTGCCACTTATATACAGGTAGATAAACCTAGCAGTTAGAGCCATTTAAACCGATTATGCAATTTATTGCCATCTTTTGTTTTCAATCGATTGGTTGGGTTGGTTTTCAAATTCAGAATCGCTTCACATAAAAATGTCTAATATTGAAAAGACCCTTGAAATACTGTATACTGCAGCTTTGGCAGAAAATAACAATAACAAGAGAACAAATAAGTCTTTCTGAGCTCAGAAGAAAGCTCACATTAGCTGTGTGTGAACACATGCAGGGAAATACTGTATATACTGTCCGAAACTACTGTGATGTTGAGCCAAGTTATAAATGGAATACGATGGATAGTTTTATAATTTAAAGGATCGATTCTAACCCCCTGCTGCACTGAGCCATGTTCTCCTTCGTCTACAAAAAACTAGCCGAATGCAGTACGAACTTGTGCAACACCCAGGGATTGGAGCTACAGTAAATGGCTGTCTGGTCATAAAAAAAATTAAAAAAAACTTATCAGAAAGAAAGTCCATTGACATGAAGCTGCCATACATTTGGACATGTTCAAAAACCATAATGAGAACGATATAGAAACAAGATCCAGTTAGAACTTAATAAGGACATATTAACGACGGAAATGACCAGTATGTATCAGGTTATCAGCGCGTCTGTGTCACGTTCAGAGAATTTAGAATAAGTAATGGATCCAATTTCGCACACTATCGCTTCATGATGAAAAGCACTGCCCATGTCACAGTATTTAATTCATCGTGCTGGATGCAGTGACAATGTAGTAAGTACATGCAATGCACCTGATAAGAGTGTGGTGCAATCTGATCGGACATAACTCGGTTCGGATTCATTGGACCTGACAGGGACGTGCCTAGGAAGTTGTATGAACTTTAAACAGTAAATGCATATTTTTCCATTTTGACATTATGTCAACTTCATGGTCTTCATTGGTGTGACCCGCGGGTCCTAAGACTTAATGAATGATCAGATATCCATAATAAAAAATTTTGTAGGTATTTTGTGCGTTTCTTGGTGAAATAATTGTTAGTGATATTTCAACAAGTTTAACTTCAAAACCTGTAAGACATATAAAGTAACTGCTTTATATGAAAATAAACTGTAGTGCCATTGAATTTAATTGCAAATCACATTGCCCAAAAGTCCAATCCAATACCATGATTCACAGCTTTTTCATAAAAAACGACAACCAGGGAGAGACACATCAAGCCATCTTATTGACCGAGCTCTCTCCACCCACTTCAACATGCATGAGCTTCCAGACACCAGTGATTGGTTTGAGTCATAGAGTAGGTAGTTATTTTTTTTTTTATACCAGTGTCAGATTTTTTTTCTCCCTCATTAAACATTTAGAAAAAAACATGCAAGCAGACAAAAAAAAAATCCAGATAGCTATTATTAAATCTTCACGCCTACAGCCTAGATGTAACCACTTGGAGTTTTAATTTCACAATTTTAGAAATCTTTTCTATTAAACACAAGTGCCTTGATGCCCAAGGTCATGTTTTGTCTCTAACGAGATAACTTTCCATAGCAACCCATTGAAACTGCATTCTGTCATCACTGCAGTACTGGCCTTGGTCTAGAAAAAGATTCAGTTGTAGGTACAATTTCAAATTTTGCATATACAGTACTGTATATATAAAAAAAGATTGAAAACCTATAATATTCTACAACCAACAAGATGCATGTTTCTAATAAAGTGGCCAGTATTTAAAACACCATGTTAAGAATAGTATCACTTCACTGTTGTTTTTCCTTTGCATTCTGTTTTTTCTGCTGCAAAAGGTGACAGAGCAGAGAGCAGGGTGAAAGATTGTGCCCATTTCTTCAATCCACATAGAAAGTGTTTTTTTTTTCTTTTTTTTTCTTTTCTTTGCCATAGTTGTTGTTCTGATTGTTTATCAGTGTTCTATGTGCTCGCGGTAAACATGCTTACACTACAAGATTTGTTGCTGACCACTTTGGATACAACATCTGGATCTCGTACTGTAAATCACATTCCTGAACGGCTCACACTCAATGATTGGTCAGAACATTAAGGCTAACATCATTAAGGCTTTTCATCATTCACTCACTCATCGTCTATACCACTTTATCCTGAATTTAGGGTCGCGGGGACTTGGAGCCTATGCCAGGAGGCTTAGGGCACGAGCTAGGATACACCCTGGACAGGGTGCCAATCCATCGCAGGGCACACACACACACACACACACACACTCACACCCTCATTCATACACTATGGGCAATTTGGGAACCTCAATTAGCCTAACCTACATGGACTGTGTGAGGAAACCGGAGTACCCGGAGGAAACCCACCAAGCACGGGGAGAACATCATGCAAACATCATGCACAAAGAGACAGGAATCATGAATCGAGCCCGACCGTGCGAACCACTACACCACCGTGCCGCCAGCACTAGTCATTTCTTTTTAAATTGAGTAATTCAGTTCGTCCGATTGTGGCTATTTTGTAGCTTATTAATTTGCTCTAATTTTATTAATTAGATTAATTTTATTAATTCTAATTTTACTAATTTACTAAATTACTAGTTTTTACATTACATTGTGCCTACTTCATAATTTGGCCAGTTTCTAGGTATCGAAATCATGGGACTGGGCTGTTCAGTGAGACTATCACTTGCCTGCAGGACTTGATAATAAATGTACAGTGGTGTGAAAAACTATTTGCCCCCTCCTGATTTCTTATTCTTTTGCATGTTTGTCACACAAAATGTTTCTGATCATCAAACACATTTAACTATTAGTCAAAGATAACACAAGTAAACACAAAATGCAGTTTTTAAATGAGGGGTTTTATTATTTAGGGAGAAAAAAAATCCAAACCTACATGGCCCTGTGTGAAAAAGTAATTGCCCCCTGAACCTAATAACTGGTTGGGCCACCCTTAGCAGCAATAACTGCAATCAAGCGTTTGCGATAACTTGCCACGAGTCTTTTACAGCGCTCTGGAGGAATTTTGGCCCACTCATCTTTGCAGAATTGTTGTAATTCAGCTTTATTTTAGGGTTTTCTAGCATGAACCGCCTTTTTAAGGTCATGCCACAACATCTCAATAGGATTCAGGTCAGGACTTTGACTAGGCCACTCCAAAGTCTTTTTGACATTCTCCTTCAGGATTTTTTTGGTAGACAGTAGAATTCATGGTTCCATCTATCACAGCAAGCCTTCCAGGTCCTGAAGCAGCAAAACAACCCCAGACCATCACACTACCACCACCATATTTTACTGTTGGTATGATGTTCTTTTTCTGAAATGCTGTGTTACTTTTACGCCAGATGTAACGAGACACGCACCTTCCAAAAAGTTGCATGTCTTTTGTCTCGTCAGTCCACAAGGTATTTTCCCAAAAGTCTTGGCAATCATTGAGATGTTTTTTAGCAAAATTGAGACGAGCCTTAATGTTCTTTTTGCTTAAATGGTTTGCGCCTTGGAAATCTGCCATGCAGGCCGTTTTTGCCCAGTCTCTTTCTTATGGTGGAGTCGTGAACACTGACCTTAATTGAGGCAAGTGAGTCCTGCAGTTCTTTTGATGTTGTCCTGGGGTCTTTTGTGGCCTCTCGGATGAGTTGTCTCTGCGCTCTTGGGGTAATTTTGGTCCGCCAGCCACTCCTGGGAAGGTTCACCACTGTTCCATGTTTTTGCCATTTGTGGATAATGGCTCTCACTATGGTTTGCTGGAGTCCCAAAGCTTTAGAAAAGGCTTTATAACCTTTACCAGACTGATAGATCTCAATTACTTTTGTTCTCATTTGTTCCTGAATTTCTTTGGATCTTGGCATGATGTCTAGCTTTTGAGGTGCTTTTGGTCTACTTCTCTGTGTCAGGTAGCTCCTATTTAAGTGATTTCTTGATTGAAACAGGTGTGGCAGTAATCAGGCCTGGGGGTGACTACAGAAATTGAACTCAGGTGTGATAAACCACAGTTAAGTTATTTTTTAACAAGGGTGGCAATCACTTTTTCACACAGGGCCATGTAGATTTGGAGGTTTTTTTTCTCCCTTAATAATGTAAACCTTCATTTTAAAACTGCATTTTGTGTTGAATTATGTTATCTTTGACTAATAGTTAACGGTTTTTGATGAGCAGAAACATTCAAGTGTGACAAACATGCAAAAGAATAAGAAATCAGGAAGGGGGCAAATAGTTTTTCACACCACTGTATGATTTGGCCAGCCCTGAATTACACAGTTTAAACATTTCTTTAGTAAGATCATGCCAGATAAATTATAGAAAAATTATTTAAGAACCGGTGTCCTCATGTGTCTTGTCTAATATTTAAACTTTTTTTAATTAGAAGTGTTATTTGTCATTAATTATATTCATCTGTGTGTATATACTTATGATCAGCCATGACAGTAAAATCACCCTGATTTTTGGCTCCCGGACACTGCAGCGCCTCTGGGAGTTTGCTTTGGTGTCTGGCACCAGGACATTTGCAGAGGATCCTTTGAGTCCTGTGGGGCCCCCGTGGACCAGAGTTGTTTCCCCAGTGCATCCAGTGGCTGCTCGATCAGATTGGTATCTGGGCTTGAGCTGCACCCCATGTGCGGGAGACTGTGGTGCACAGGGTGTTCTGGTGCATTTCAATCTTGGCCAGAATTTTATTTATTTTATTTTTTTTGCCGTTTTGTGCATTGGCTTTTCAGTGGGATTGGATCAGACTAGACAGGCTGACCATTGGGCATGGGTAAGTATTGGGTGCCCATGATCCTGCCACCATGTTTTCTGGTACTGTATATATTTGATGAGTTATTGTCACCTGTCAGTGGTCATAATGTTATGGCTTTATGACCACAGACATATTTTCATAATCAGTGCATTTGGATTATGGACCCCATACAAGCATTATTTATTGGTGATATTTTAAAGCCTTCACATACCTTTTGTTATTTAAGTAATTTCAGGCTAAGATTACTCTGTAACTCTTTATTGAAAATCATATACCCCTGACCACATACCTTCCTGGCCTGACTGTGTTTGTAAAAGACCTCTTTTGTTGATATTTAATACTAGTTAGATTATGTCCTTTTTCAGAGATGGGATTTAATCTAAATCTGAAAGTAGACCGAGTCTGGTGAGAAGACAGCCTTTCATCTGGCTCCTTTTTCTTGCTGTATCTTATTTTCTGGGTCACTGCGTGTACCTATTCACTACCAAAAAAGACAAGGCGACAAAAACTTGCACAAAGAAATCGACTCTAAAGAAATGCTTAGAGGGCCTTGACACTACTAAGATGTGCAGGCTTCTTTATGGCTGCACCAAAAGGTCTTCATCCTGTTTCATTCTCTTCCTCTTTGTTTGGAGCTGACATCCATTATCAACAGCGGGGAGGAAAATGACCAATAATCAGGAAAACTTACTCACTGCACTGTTTTTCCTTCATACTTAAAGGGAACTAGCTGACGAAAGGCTTTTCCTGCTGTCTGGATAACCAAACTGTCTGTTACGATTTTAAATATTTACGATATGATACCCCAGTCTCAATAAATCATGGTTTCACAGTATAATAATCAACCATTTAAAAACACATCATGGTGCATTTGCAGCCCAATCCAGATGTTCACCTTTTTAGCTGTTTTTATTGGAATAGAAGTAAGACAGGATATCTTTTTTTATTATTTTATTTCTACCTTCTTTCTTTTCTATCACTGTTTAGTAGTCATTTTGTGTTTCCAGTCATCTGTACATTTGAACTTTGAGTTTTATGAGCATCACAGAGTGTAAATGAGTTTTGTTGGAAACACGCTTTGAACTTTATAGGTGATCAAAATATGTACATAAGAAATCAGCATTTCTGGCTTAAAGTTTTTATGTAGTTTGAATTATTCAAACATTCACACACAACTTTATTTATTAAAGACGAATAAATGAAGCCCGTTGTCAAGCTTTTGTATGCCCTAGGTATGCATCTTTTCCGTGCTTTATAAAGCCATAAGAAATGTGTAAATGTTCCTCACAGTTTCATTCAGACATGCCTCAAGCCCATGTGGTAAAAACCACACAAAAACAACATTTGCTGTTCTTATTGTACTTCTTCTTCTTCTTCTTTGTCTTTCGGCTGTTCCCTTTCAGGGGTCGCCACAGCGAATCATCTGCCTCCATCTAACCCTATCCTCTGCATCCTCTTCTCTCACACCAACTCACGTCAAAAATGATATATCATAACCTAGGGGTTGCCAGATTGACAGAATCCATCACAATCTGTTTAAGAAACTGGGGTTGGAAATATTTGAAAACAAAAATCCAAAATTCAAAACTTGACTGTGAGAGAACTTGAATGACCTTCTTTTCATAGTCTGTGTATTTTAAGGACATCCATCTCATCTTGCAAAATATCTGACAATTCCTCAACCCCGTTATTAATGTTTGACATCGCACGAAGTCTATGCACCTATATCTTTGCCAAAGTCTTTAACACTGTATACACTGCAAGCTTTGTGCTTTGTCATCTAAAAATGTTTTGTAAGACCATTTAGATGGGACACAAGTTACGCAACAATGCTTAAAACGCTCACCCACTCACTCTCTCTGTACCGCTAATATCCCAGGTGACTCCAGGCACTAGGCGGAGTAAACCTTAGATGGGGTGTCAATGGAAGCAGCTAATGGGATATTCCAATTTTAAAATCTTAAAAACAACAAATAATAAAAATACAAAAAATATTGTTATAATAATAACATTTATAATTATTCATTCATTCATTCATTTTCTATACCGCTTAATCCTGTGTTCAGGGTCGCGGGGGACCTGGAGCCTATCCCAGGAAACTTCGGGCACTAGGCGGGGTACACCCTGGACAGCGTGCCAATCCATCGCAGGGCACACACACATACAGTACACACACTCACACACCCAATCACACACTACGGGCAATTTAGGAATGCCAATTAGCCTAACCTGCATATCTTTGGACTGTGGGAGGAAACCGGAGTAACCGGAGGAAACCCACCAAGCACGGGGAGAACATGCAAACTCCATGCACACAGAGACGGGAATCGAACCCAGACCCTGGAGGTGCAAGGCGACAGTGCTAACCACTACACCACTGCGCCGCCTCATTTATAATTATTGTTCAACTAATTAATTAATGCTAAACAAGTATAACAGTTCTAGCAGTTTATTTTTTATTTTTATGAAGCTCTGTTGTATTACTGACACATATTATATTTTTCTCACATTCTACACACCTGCCATGCCAAAACTGTGACACCATAGCAACCATCTTTCTGTGTAACCTGATCTGGTTACTAATGCTGGTTAGAAGGAAGGAAATGGTAAATAGGAAAAGGCCATTCTATACAGTGAGCTCACATGGGAAATCAGATTATGCTAAAACCATACTGTATTATGAATAAGTCTTTAGGCGTAGCCCCACGTTTGGTAAATATGGATCAGCTAGAAATGTGGCATGCTCTGGAACATGGACTTAATCAGATGCTTCCTGGGAATAAGAAATGTACATATTTTGTGGATTTTTATCTGTCAAGTGAAAACGTCATAATTTGTCTCCACACAAAATAAATAAATTAATAAATAAAATAAAAGTATTGGCATTGATCTAATGATTTTACAACACAAACAAAAACAAAATTGAGAAACCAGTTCATGCAGTTTGGATAAAGTCTCCATTGCAACTAATTTCCACATAGAGAGTAAATAGTAGAAGGTTAAAGCACATTAAGCTCTGCAGCACTGGAGCTGACCTTTCCTCTTTCTGTAAATATATGAGTCACACAGCAGCAGATTTATTATGCTTAGGAAAAAAGCCAGCAAGACCCCATGTTGGCATATATCATGTTTATCGTGTGTGCGTGCGTGTGTGCATGCGTGCGTGTGTGCATGCATGCGTGTTTGTGTGTGTGTGTGTGAGACTGTGGGTACACTGTATCCTGACAGCATCTCAGCGTTCTTGCCTACTGTTTTTCTGTATTGGTTTACCTTTAACACTCAATCCCCCCCCCCCCCCCAAAAAAAGAAAAAAGGAGCCTTCTGGCTTAGCTTCCCCGTTGCAGGACCTCGTTCGGGACACATTAGGCCTCTTCTATGTTTTATGAGCTAATCAATACCTCATAAAATTTTACAGGAGTAGGCAGTGATCCTTTTACAGTGTCCTAGTGCAGAGTTATCCAGCAGAAGTGGTGGGAGGAGATTTGGAGAGCTCTCTGCACTCCAACTTCAGCTGATGGGATTTCACGTCGCTGAGAGGAGTACTATAGATAGTATTATATTGCATGATGAAAGTACATTCTGTCTTCTTGTCCATGTAGCCAAAGAAAAAAAAAAAAAAAAGAAAAACAGTCAAATAAAAATTTCTAGTTATTTTCCAGAGTATGTGGGCTTATGTCTAATGCAGAGATGTTGCATTTTTGTCACACCAATTTTCTTTTCTAGTAATATTCCAGTTTTTACATTTGCTTCTTCTTAGAAGGCTGTGTATTCTGAGGGGGGAAAAAGAGCTATCATCATGGCGAAATGGCGAGAAACCTTTGAAGCCTCTATTCGCCACATCTTACTATCCTGTCTCCATTCATTAGAACTAATTCACAAAAAAGATCATCTGTTCCTCTTTATAACGACCTTCCTTTCTGTAGTGAGCCTTAAAAAAAACTAAATGGGTTGAATTTGGACTTTAAATTGGGTTGGCAGGAGGATTTGTGTTAGAAATTTAAACCACTGATTGCTCAAATCCCTCATCTTTCTCCCCTTTGTGGAGTTGAAATGGTTTTTTGATTATTGAGTTAGCAAGTGCTTAGTATTTTACACAAAGATGGAAGTCTTGCTAGAATCATTTTTCATCACATCCACCATCATCACAAAACTAATTTTCTCAAGAGTTTATACTGATGCAGTGTTCATTATAGCCTACAGTCATGTCAATATGATATTTCACTTCAAATTCACTCAGCAGAAATCAAGAGAACATTTTTTTTTTCTATAGAGAAAATAAGGCCTATTTTCAGGACCATTAAGACATTCTGCCTTCGTAAGAGTCTGTGTGATAATTAAACACGCCTTTCCATTCTCAGTGCCTCATTGATCCAGTTTTCTTAGCTTGTGGGTATTTTCCTGAAAGTTTTATTTGTCAAATTGTTATCGCAGATCCCATATTATTTAACCTTCGTATTTTCATCCTGTAAAACAGCAGTTTCTAAAATGGTGAGTTAAAAATTATTTACACTCTGCCTGGAGAATTCATCTTAATTAACTTTTACAACTTTGTTAACAAGACCATAATTTTTTGCTATAATCTCAGTGCTTTTCAATACATTGTACACTGTCCATCTGTCAACAAGCTTACGTATTCCCTCATTTACAAAAATGTTTTAGGCTCAGCTGCGAGCCACGAATGCACTGCTATCTTTACTTCTTCATCAGAAGTGAATATTTGTCCTCGTTGGGCTGCTTTCAGGGGACCAAGCAAGTGAAAGTCCAATGGAACAAGACCAGGACTATAGGGAGATACTATAACGTCTCACAATGAAGTGTGGGCAAAAGTATGCGACATGCACTGTCATGCAAGACCACAACGCCCCCTTGGATAGCAGTCCTCTGCATATAATGTGAAGTTTATGCTGCAGCTCTTCGCTAAGCATCTCACTGTAATGATCACTATGGGTTAGGGTTAGCCCATAGTACAAGCAAGGCTAAAGACGCAACCACACAGATTTCTGATGGAATTTATTTACTCTCCAGTGCCAGGTCATTCTCTCACACACAAACACACACACACACACACACACACACACACACACACACACACACACACACAGGGGGACACACACACAGGGGGACACAGACACACACAGGGACACACACACACACACACACACACAGGGAGACACACACACACACACACACACACACACACACACACACACACACACAGGGAGACACACACACACACAGAGACACACACAGAAACAGACACACAGAGACACACACAAAGAAACAGACACACAGAGACACACACACAGAAACAGACACACACACAGAGACACACACACAGAGTCACACACACACAGAGACACGCACACACACAGAGACACGCACACACACACACACACACAGAGACACACACACACACACACACACACACACACAGACACACACACACACACACAGAGACAGACGCAGTCTAACCAGTGGTCTGGGTCTAGAAACCCTTTCAGTTCTATGAAGACCTATCTACCCTGAAAACTAAGTCATCCAATGCTAATACTTACAATGCTCTTAGCCTATTGCGTCCCAGTGTCAATAAACTACAAGAAGCCCATCCCATGCACATGAAATGCGCGACAAGGGCAGGAAATACTGTGGATCATGTCTATACCAACATTTAACATGCCCTCCAAACTTTACCTCTAACTCACACAGATTGTCATTCCTCCTGTTTTCTGCATACATCTCTCTCAGAAGTAAAATTAAGTTATTAGTCACATACACACCCATACACAACATGATATGCAACACAACATGGGACTTCTTAGCTCAAGGGGATCTGGAGGATACACAGAGTCTGTCCTCTTTTACATCAAATTCTGCACTGACAACATCACTGATAAAAACACATTGGGGCGTTCCATATACCAAAAGCCCTGCATGATGAGAGAGATCCAATCACTCCTCAAGGACCGCAACACTGCTTTGAGATCAGTTAACAAAGCCCAGAACAGCAATTCAAGAGCTGACTTGAAGAAAACCATAAAAGAGGATAAGATGGATTATAAGAAGTGGATCGTAGACCATAATGACCCACAGAGGACCTGTGACACAGTTTGATGCCAATAGACCCACTAAAGACTCACTGCCTTCTTTGCCCCATCTGCCTTGAACACCTCGAACTGCAAGAACATGGTATGAAACGTGTGCTCAGATCAGTAAACTAAAAGCAGCTGGTCCTAATGGAATACAGAGTGCTCAAGGCACGTATGGACAATTCACAGGAGGCCTTTATGAAAATCTTCAATATCTCACTAGCAAATACAAGTTCTCTGTAATCCATCTGCACAGGGATCAAAGACTTCCTCACAAAAATGACCTTGGAGAGTCAAAATTGGCCCACACATTTCCGCTTCCATCACACAAAGCCTGGGTGCACCATAAGATTGTGCATTGAGTTTACTATTATACTCCCTTTACAACTATGATTGTACACCAGTCCACTTATCCAATACCTTTATTAAGTTCAATCATCAATCATCTGATTAATTCCAAGGCAAGACGAATCACCATACAGGGACAAGCTTTGGAAATTGTCTTGGTGATGTTGAAGGTACAACCTAACCCAGAATAACACAAAGATTATGGCGCCAAATCAGAAGGCTATATGTCTCTGATCTCCACATTATAGGGAGATGTTTGGAACAGGTGGAGACCTTCAAGTTCCTGGGGGTCCTAATATCTAAAGATCTCTCTTGGTCACCCAGCACCCTAGCAATTGTCAAGCGGGAACGACAAAGATTGCACTTTCTAATAGTCCTCCGGAGACACAACACAAAAATTACACTACTGTATACCTTTATCGGGTGACCATAGAAAGCCTTCTAACTTACTACCTGACAATGTGGTACAGTATGTAGGCTGCTCTGCTGCAGATACGAAGGTGCTCCAAAGAGTGGTGAAAAACAGCAGAGAAAATCAGGCACTTCACACTCTACCTGAGCAAAGCCACATCATTATCAACCCCATCAACATCATCGTCATTAACACACCCAATCTCTTCAAACTGTTGCTGCTGGCAGGTGCTATAAGTTGGCCAGACACATACCTTAAGTATTTTAAACAAAAGAAAGGACAATTCTTGCTATCCAATATCACCCAAATGAGGGGTTCCCTCTTGAGTCTGGTTCCTCTTAAGGGTTCTTCCTATTGTCCTCTTAAGGAGGTTTTTCTTGCCATTGTCACCCACAGCTTACTCATCATTACAAAATTGTTTATACAGTGGTGTGAAAAAGTGTTTGCCCCATACAGATTTTTTTTCCTGTTTGTCACATTTTAATGTTTCAGATCAATCTAATTTAAATATTAGTTAAAGATAACATAAGTAACTAAATAGTTAAAGATAACACATCATGTAGTTTTTAAATGAAGGTTTTTATTATTATGGGAAAACAAAATCCCAAACTACATAGCCTGTGTGAACTGTGGGAAATGTTTACCCCCTAAACCTGGTAACTAGTAGGGCCACCCTTAGCAGCAACAACTGCAATCAAGCGTTTTCAATAACTTGCAATGAGTCTGTTACAACACTGTGGAGAAATTTTGGCCCACTCATCTTTGCAGAATTGTTGTAATTCAGCCACATTGGAGGACTTTCGAGCATGAACCGCCTTTTAAGGTCATGCCACAACATCTCAATTGGATTTAGGTCAGGACTTTGACTAGGCCACTCCAAAGTCTTCATTTTGTTTTTCTTCAGCCATTCAGAAGTGGACTTGCTGGTGTGCTTTGGATCATTGTCCTCCTGTAGAACCCAAGTTCGCTTCAGCTTGAGGTCACAAACAGATGGCCGGACATTGTCCTTCAGGATATTTTGGTACATGCAGAATTCATAGTTCTATTTATCACAGCAAGTCTTCCAGGTCCTAAAGCAGCAAAACAGCCCCAGACCATCACACTACCACCACCACCATATTTTATTGTGTTATTGTTTATGTTCTTTTTCTGAAATCCAGTGTTACTTTTAAAGCACACATAATAGGAGGCACACCTTCCAAAAACTTTTGTATCATCAGTCCACAGTGTATTTTCCCAAAAGTCTTGGGGATCATCAAGATGTTTTCTGGCAAAACTGAGACGAGCCTTTATGTTCTTTTTGCTCAGCAGTGGTTTTTGTCTCTTTCATATGGTGGAGTCATGAACACTCACCTTAACTGAGGCAAGTTAGCAGTTCTTAGGATGAGTTGCCGCTGTGCTCTTGGGGTAATTTTGGTCAGCAAGCCACTCCTGGGAAGGTTCTCCACTGTTCCATTTTTTTTTTTCTTTTTTGCCATTTGTTGATAATGGCTCTCACTGTACAGTAGTTCACTGCAGTCCCAAAGCTTTACAAATGACTTTATAACCTTTTCCAGACTGATAGATCTCAATTATTTTCTTTCTCATTTGTTTTTTTAATTTCTTTGGATCTCGGCATGATGGCTAGCTTTTGAGGATCTTTTGATATACTTCACTTTGTCAGGCAGGTCCTATTGAAGTGATTTCTTGTTTGCGAACAGGTATGGCAGTAATCAGGCCTGGGTGTATCTAGAGAAATTGAACTCAGATGTGATAAACCAAACACTTTTTCACACAGGGCTATGTAGTTTTGGATTTAGTTTCCCCTTAATAATAAAAACCTTTATTTAAAAACTGCATGGTGTGTTTACTTCTGTTATCTTTGACTAATACTTAAATTAGTTTGATGATCTGAAACATTAAAGTGTGGCAAACATGCAAAAAACCATTTCACACCACTGTACATATTTCATCATACCTTTCAAACTAATTCTTGTTTTCCCTTGTAAACCTGCTTTGCAGCAAAAACCATTATCTGTGAAGATTTTCAGTCACAAGGTAAGGTTATCCAGTAGTTGCGTCATGTCAACTGGACTTCTTTCTTGTGAGTTAGAAACAAGAAACCTATGACAATGATCAGACAATGACAATTTGTTAAAAGCAGTGAGTGGGTTTAGAAAAGAAACACTGCTCTTTAAAATAATCACATGGTGCTGCTTGGGAGCCTGAAATAAAGACAGACGCAGTTTTTTTTTTAATCCAGGTGTATTTACATACTGCAACTTACACCCAAGTGAAAGTTATAACACCAACATGTCAGAAAAGAAAAATACAATAAGTAAAAAGCAGAATTAATGATTTGGAAAAGGATTTTATTCTCTCTTCAGATTTTACTTCACGTGAAGTAAACCTAATCACCTTTTTAATAGCACACAAAGCTTTGCACACTTTCCAATCTTCTCTGCAGAACTGCTCATTTTGAGTTAAATTTGTAAAATCATTTAAAAATTGATGGTGACCATTTGCAGACTACAGTCTTTAAGTCATTCCACAGGTTTTCAATGGGGTTTAAGTCTGGCCTCTGACTTGGCCATCCAAGGACATTCACCTTTTTCTCCTTCAACCACTTTGTGGTCAGTTTTGCTGTGTGCTTTTGGCCATTTGTCATGTTTTAAGGTAAATCCCATTAATAACTTCCTGGCATAGAGCAGCAGATTTCATTTTGTGTTGTGGCCAAATAATTAAATTCTAGTCTAATCTGACCACTTGCGTTTTTACAAAGCTGTCACGACAGCATGTGGCCTTTCTTTGCCACATTTATGGAGAATTTGTGATATTGTTGTCCCATGAACACAATGCTCACTCCTTCAAAACAAATTAATGCAACTGCCTCAGAGTTACTGTAGGGTTTTTGGTAGCCTCTCTGACCAGTTTCCTTCTGGCTTGTTCATCCAGTTTAGTGCAATGTCCTGATCCTTGGAGGGTCTACGTTATACCAAATACCTTCCACTTCTTAATATTATATTTCACTTTGATTCTAGGAAGTGGAAAAGCCATTGCAACTTTTTGTAACCTTCTTCTGACTTGTGCCTATGCCCAGAGATCCTTTGACAGTGCCTTGCCACCCATAGTTGATTGGTTGCTTCAGTTGCACGATCAGGAACCGATAAGTTTTTCACACTGAGCTAATCAGAGTGACCACATCTTGATCATACTTGAAAGTCAAATAGCTTGAGAATGTGATTTCCTTCATCTGATTGACAAGTCATTTGGGTTGGGTGGGTCATTTAGGGTAATCATTTTTCAAAAGTTGAGTAAATACTTTGAGTAAATACAGCTTCAAGTAAAACTCGCCATCAATTCACATGCAGAGAGTGAAGTTTGCAGAACATACAGTTAATATGTGGGCACTTAAATATTTTGTTTTCTTCTGTATAATCTTAACATCCGTTATTGCCCTGTGATGTTCAGTTTGTTACTCTTTTGTTGACTGGACCTAAACAGCTAGGTCCAGTGTTATGGGGATGTCTAATATGACATGAACCCATCTGTACTTTTAAAACTGTGGATCTTTAGTTCCTTTTTAGTTTATTTGGGCAGCATGTTCATGCATCAGATTTAATCTTGCACATTGCGTTATATGGTGCATATATTTAAGAGATTATTTTCCAAGGATGGGAATTTGTTTGGATTTACAACTTTTTCATTTTGTCTCTTCCTTAATCGCATGTTTGACAAATTGTATTTGTATTCATGGGGGAGAAAATTAACAAGTAACAATATTTTCAAATGTCTAAAAAAAATAGACTCCGACATTATTCGGAAATATTTGATGAGAATCATTCATGCATCAGGACAAAAGGAAATTGGTTTCTGATTCTGTTAGCCTTTAATCAGTCCAGCATTTCCCCAAATGTGTGTTTTAGCTGTTGTGTGTATCTGTGTTATGTACTTTGTTAAGGACTGTTCTTTTTCTGCTTTCAATAATGACTAGAAGTATACTGCTTATTAGTGAAGAGACTCTATGAAGCAACATTTATGAATTGCTAAATCGGTAAGTAAAACTTAGTTTTCACCAATTTCTCAAGGTGAAGCATGTGCAGAAGAACTGAACAGATAGTCACAGCTACTGTAAAAACATGAGTACTTGGGTTGGGTTGTAGTCCAGAAATACTTACGCTCTTCATCACTAGCTGCATTTGCATGCTGCATTTGCATGACACCCTACCTGTTTTGTGTAACTACCTCGGCTCAGACAAACTTTTCGCACAGAATGAGAGGAGTGGTGTGAACCATCTATATTCTTTAACAGGAAAATCCTAGCTTTGTACACGCTTGATACAAACATTTCTGTTATGTGGGGATAAATCAGGTGACGAGTTTCAAGGAGGGAAATTTAGCATTCTTAAAGAGCTGTAAAGGTCTTGCACTCTCTTCCTGTTTAAAAATTGCAGGAGCAGTACACCAATGAGCCATACCATTAAAACCAAAAGCTTTAAGTCCATATTGTGTAGGTCTCCTTGTACCACCGGCAAATCCTTAGGGTGCAGTGTGGTATGGGGTTCGGCTTCCATGGATCAGACTTGCTTGTCCGGCACATCCCATCTGTGTTCAGTCAGAGTGAGATCTGGAGAATTTGGAGGCTGGATCAACAGCCTTGCACTCTTTGCCTCATATGCTTCAGGCTGTGATGCACCATATGTTCTTTCTATTATGGTCAGCATAAGCAATTTGTGCTACATTGGCTTTTCTGTGGGATTGGTCCTGATGAGCTTGCCTTTGTTCCCTGGGGGCATTAAACCTGTCCCTAGTTTACTGTATTAGTATTTAATTGATAAGTAATGTTATTCGATTCACCTGAAAAAACCCAAATATTGTGGTATGGGTCCATCTTGCCCCTCTTCTTTTATTGAATAAATGTAGGATCTCTAATCAGAATGATATCTGAGAAAAAATGTTGTTCATGTACTCCACAGTGACTGACTGCTGGAGCCTTTTTTTAAAACATATAATTTATCACCCATTTTTTAAAATGGTGATCATGAAAATTATTCAAGGTACTCATTAGCAAAAGGAGTTCTGCAGTATGTCGTATACAGTACATGTAATAATCATGGTAGTTTACTTGTATGTTTGAGAACATGTATCTTAGCCAGTCATGAAAAGATTTTCTCCACACAGTCTGTTTTCCGTCTGTCTGTTCCATCTGTAAGACTGCAGCAACTCGTCCTTATCAGCTGTG
Organism: Channallabes apus; assembly: GCA_030522415.1. Lineage (NCBI taxonomy): Eukaryota > Metazoa > Chordata > Actinopteri > Siluriformes > Clariidae > Channallabes > Channallabes apus. The sequence goes on from CM060113.1 coordinate 26,981,860, forward strand.
AACTCGCCAGAATCAATGACCTCTTCACCATCAGGTCAAAGAGGACAGTGAAAATTGTTGCTGACACCAAAAATCCAAACAGCAACCTCTTTGTCAAACTTCCATCACAGAGGTGCTACAGGTTCATCATTTCCTGAACTACATGCCCGCTTCACAGTTTCTTCTGAACTGATGAAAAAAACTTATGACAGTTTTACATTTTAAATTAAAAACTAGAAAAATTATATGTTTTCTAGATTATTACAGTGTTCTAAGGCATTTTTGTTTTGATGTATACGATGATTAGGGCTTACACAATCAAAAATCCAGTGTCTTAGATAATTAGAATTATTCTTAATATTAATCAGAAAAAGATTTACAGGACAGAAATTCTAAAACCCAATACTTGGTTGGGGCTCCTTTTGAAAGAATAATAATATTCTAGCATGGCAATTATTTTTATTATTGCAGCATGGCATGAAGTTTGGCAAAGGTTACTTTAATTACAGCGACAGTATTGTTGGTTTAAGTGTTTTTCATCTCCTTTTGACAATACCTCATAGATTCTTTATAGGGTTCAGGTCACGTTGAGTTGGCCGGCCAATCAATCACAGTTATATCATGGTCAGGAAACCAGTAAGTGGTAGTTTTGGCACTGTGGACACGTGCTACGTCCTGATGCATCGCCATAAAGCTTGTCAGCCCATAAAAGCATGAAATGCTCTACTGCCTCCTATTAGAAGGCTGTGTTGACCTTGGATTGGACAAAACAGAGTGAATCAGCACCAGTTGATGACATGGCACCCCAAATCATCACCAACTATGAAAACTTCACACTGGACTTGGATTTGGTGCTTCTCCATTCTTTCTTCAGACTCTGGGACCTTGATTTTCAAATGAAAAGCAAAATGTAGGACTTTGGACCATCCTTTTCTCCTTTGCCTAGGTAAGATACTACTGATGTTGGTCCTGGGTCAGGAGTGGCTTGATACTAGAAACGCAACAGTTGTGGCTCGTTTTGTGAAGATGTCTGTGCATTGTGGTCCTTGATGCATTGATGCCAGGACCTCTCCCAAGTTATTGAATCAGCTTTGCTTGAAAATCTTCTTAAAGCTGCGGTCATCCCTGTTGCTTGTTCACCTTTTCCCTTTCAGCCAACTTTCCATGAATATACTTTGTTACAGAACACTGCGAACAGCCGGCCCTTTCAGCGATGACCTTCTGTGGCTTACCCTCCTTGTGCAGAGTGTTGATTATTGTCTTCTGGATAGCTGTCAAGTCAGCAGTCTTCCTCAGGATTGCGCTTGTTTGTACTGACCTAGACCAAGAGATGCACAATATTTATACTGAAGAGTAATTTAAATTACATATTCTAATATTTTAAAACGACTTCCTGAATTGAGGTGCGACATCCAGTGCGACATATTCTGGGAGGATAAGCAGTGACAGAGGATTGATTGTAATTTAGTATTCGTCCAATTATACACAACGGATATACTATTTTAATGATACACAACAGATAAACATCTAAAAAGGACACAGTCGAGACAATGGGATGGCAAAAAATATTACCCTATTATACTTTTAAATATCATGATGGAGAATTCTTAATTCTCACGGGCAACATTCACATTACAAGCCACATTGCTCAGTTCAGATTTCTTTGGTCAGGTTGGATCTGCATGTCATGATGGTTAACATTCATAATTACAAGTGACTTTTATCTGACTCTAATGTGGATGTAGCACGTATGCGCAAGTCGATACGCCTTTGCTCACGCTTTGTGGATTAAAATGCGTCAAGTTATTTCGACTCTTTATTCATTTAAAATAATTTATGCAGTTTTATCAAAAGACATGATTAGGATTGTGTTGAAGTCCAAAAGAAGGAAGAAACCCAGACGAACATGAATTCCGCTTTGCCCATTCTCTAGACTATGTATCGGATATTTATCCACTCTAGGACCACATATGAAAGTCTGTCAGATCTGATCTGAAAAACATTAGTTTTATGCGCTCAGACAGCCATGAAAATCAGATTAGGGTAAAGAAATTGGAATTGAGTCACATCAGGCTGGACATGTGAACGTAGACTAGATGTCGAAGACAATGCATGTCCAATATAGAGCTTTAAAAGAAAAGTGTTAATTATGTTCCCACAGTTATACAGCAGTATACAGCAGTGTACATTATTAGGTTCCTGCCACACTGGCAGTCTTGATTTAATGTGACATTTCAGCCGTCAGGGATTCCATTTTGCAAGGAGACACAGGAAAGGAAAAACAACTGTGCATGCTATGTTTGATTCTCTAGTCCTAGGAGCTGCTTTCCTTCTTGCCTTCTAGCTATGCCAGTGGCATTCTCCTTCTCTCTGTGCACTGTCTCCTGGACAGTGATTACCACAAACACACACACACACACACACACACACACACACACACACACACACACACACACACGCAAAAGGAAGCCTTAATTGCTTGCGGTTCAGTGTAAATGTGATTGCAAATGCTGCAGAGCCTCCCTATTTTGTTCTGAATAAATATGCTACTCTGATAAGTGAGAAATCACATACAGCTTTAGGGCTGGAAAACAGTGGGACCAATAATCATCCATGGCATATTACAATGCAGCAGGCGAATGAGAAGATTACACAACAAGGGATGCTGTGAAGGTGCATGTAGTACATGGGAAATTCATATTTGTGGAGAAGAAAGGTGTAACAGAAGATAATACCTGCATTTCTGTGAGAGCATAAAGTGCTGCAGTATACTGTATAAAGAGGATGGGATAAAAATTGGGAGCACAAGATGCTGTGTGTGACATGGCCAGGCTCAGGATGAGAAATACAGGAGATAAATAGCGAGACGAATGCAGACAGGAAGTGGCAGAACCGTGCTGACCCCTATCTAGCTCTGCTAGTTATAACTTGCACTCCTCTGTCTGAGACATGAATTGTCTCAGGAAAAGATGTTAAGGCAAATTACTGTAATGTTAAAGGCTCTCATTTTTGCGGTCCGAATAAACACCGTTATTATGGTGTAAATTGTGTGTAGGCATGTAGGAGTGTGAAAAGAACAAATTGGATGGCATAAGTACCCTTCATTGTTTCTTCTTCAGCAGTAACCCCGGAAGAAATACAGTACCACCTCTGGACAGTATGTTCTCGATTGATTTTTTTTAATCAACATCTAGGCGTTAACTAGTCAATATTTGGTCATATACAGTATATTCAAGTAATGTACAGCCCGCGTGCAAACATATTTTGGTACGTCACTTATTGATTAATTAATTAATTAATTTATTTATTTTTGTTAATGCTGACTACACTGAAAGCTTCATTAATTGAAAACTCCTTCTAAAAGCTGAAGGAACAAGACGTTGCTCTAAAAGCAATATCTAAATGACAGCAGTGATGAGGAAGCAATCGACCAGTGCAAGTGCATCCATATTGAGAGTGCTTAAGACAGGACAAGACAGCCCTTCAAATCACCCAAAGATTGCAGCCAGTTGTAGTTTAAAGCAATTTTTTAAAGTAATTTTAAAAAATAGTTAAAAAATTTTTTTTTAAGTAGTTTTAAAAGACATAGAATTATGTCCCCAAAGCCTCAACAACAACATTATGTATGCAGTTATTTCAAATAAATTTTTTTTAAACTGATTACATAACTTGGACTACTCAGGACTGTAAGTATGTTTTGGCACAGGCATGATATCTGTTTACCATAACAGCATACAGTGACCGGCCCTCTCAGGTGCTTTCACCTAAGTCCACTCAACTGCACTTGAAATGGGAATTGCACTGTGTTATTATGATGTGAAGGATATAGCTTTATTTAAATAAAAAGTGAGTGGTTATTAACATTGGTTAACACATTTTTGCAATCAAGTTTCTAAACTGTCATGCATGTTGCATGTACAATTAATTGTAGAGCACCTCCAAAAAATTTTTATATTACGGAAACGTTTATTTTATAATTATTTTTAATTTCATAAATGTCATTTAAGCATTGAAACTCTCATATATTCTAAATTCATTACATGTAAAGTGAAATATTTTGAGCATTTTGATGATTACTGCTTACAGCTCAAATACTGTGTATTGGGGTCTAGTTTAGTATACAACGCAACCACAATCATCTTGAAGACTGCTGATATGATAGTTGTCCAGAAGGCAATCATCTTGACACCCTTTGAAAATATATTTTGCATTTCATTTGGAAGTCAAGATCTTAAAGTCCAGTGTGATATTACTGCAGTCTGTGATGATTTGGGGTGCCATGTCAATGATCCTTATGATTCTCCACAATGTGGGTAAAGCCACAGAAGGTCATGCTGAAAGTTCTGGCTGTTCTTTGAGATCTATGTTACAGTATACCCGCGAAAAGTTACACAATCAACAAGGATGATTGCAGCCTTACTGTAAGAAGCTTGTCAAGCAACACCAATTCAATAGCCTGGGAAATCTTTCCAAGGGATGGACTGAGGCTGGTATCAGTGCATCAAGAGCCACCACATAGAGACGACTTCCACAACTGTCGCATTTCTAGTGTCAAGCCACTCCTGAACCAGAGATAACAACAGAATCGTCTTATCTGGGCTAAGGAGAAAAAGTGATGAACTGTAGCTCTGTGATCCAAAGTCTTCTTTTCTGATGAAAGGAAATTTTGCATTTCATTTAGAAAGCAAGGTCACAGAGTATGAACGAAGAGTGGCGAAGTACGGAATGAACTGTTACTTTAATTCCAGTGTGAAGTTTTTATAGTCAGTGATGATTTAGGGTGCCATGTTGTTTGCAGATGTTGGTCCGTCGTACATTATTTTATCAGGTCCATAGTCAATGCAGTCTTCTACCTCGAGATTTAAAAAAAACTTTATGCTTCCATTTCCTGGCAGGCTGTATGGAGAATTCTGATTAATTTTTTCGAGCAGAAATGAGCACTTTCCCATAGTCCCAAAACAACCACAAACTGGTTTGCTGATCATGATGTTGGTGTGCTTGATTGGCCAGATAATCTATGTGATATTGTCAAAAGGAAGAGGAGAAACACCCAGCAATACAGACAAGCTGAAGGCTGCTATCAAAGTAATCTGGGCCCGGTTTCTCGATAACGCACACTATTCGCGCGCTAAGAAGACTCTTAAGATATATCTTACGTTAAGTGATAACTTTTCTAAGTGTATTTCTCGAACTGTCTCTTAGGAGTCTTCTTAAGTCGCTGCCTCTTACGTCCGACGTTACGCGGCGCTGTCTACAGTGAAGGTCCTGAATTAGCGGACATCGGTGGCTCAGGAATCGATTTTTCACTCCTTTTGCATGACAGTGTTAAGAAAGACGGCGCTTTCTATGCAAATTAAACTTTGCACTAAATTCTTTTAATAGCGTTTATTTCGACATGTGTTAACTTAACAATAACATGCCATAATAGACAAATATATAAATTAATATTAATTAATATAATAATATAATATATAATATTTTCATGTAACATGTGGCCGTGAAACGAACCGGGTATCCAATCATAGTTGATGGACAAACAGCTGATAACACTCTTCACCAGCTTCAGAAACAATGTGAAGTGTCAGTTGTTGGGGTTGTATAGCGCACTTATGGAATGAATACGATGAGATGACAGGGTGGAGGTTTAATACCTCTATCTCACACGCGGGGCCGTAAGTGCGGTTCATTATGATTCGGCGCGAGTTTTGGTGCTGTTATTACGTTTCCATCTTACCACGCAAAAAAAATAAACATGCGGAAGCTCGCGGACCTTGTAGATCTTCGCGGACCGTCGGGCGGCCACTCCAGGCGGATAACGGTGTCTAATACCCCTCTCTCACCTGTGTGGCCGGACTCATCTCCGTGAGCTGCCGCGATTGCCCACGACGTTCCTTTAACGTTCCGCGACGTTCTGCAAAGTCTGCAAGCTTCCGCGAGGACCAGCAAAAAATTAAACGTTGAATTTTTCACGCGGAAAGATGGAAACGTAATCACAGCGCAAAAACTCGGGGTGAATCATGATCAAGCCTACGGCCACAGCGCGAGCCCGTGCAGATTAGATACGGGTATAACACACCGCATCTCACAGCGAGTCAAACCGCATGAGTGAATACTGTAGGGGTATTAAACATTACAATCACCCAGAAACATGAATGGATGCGGGGTTTGAAACTCCAATGGTGATTTTCTCATTTAACTAAATCAAATTTCATAAAAATAAAACGTGTCAAAAGAAAAACCCATAAAGTCATGGATAATGGCTAATGATCAATGAAACATATTTTAAACAAAAAGCAGCGAGCAGCTGGACATCGGGACGGGGAGTGTACAGTAAGTACAGTAAGTACGAGGCGTTGGTCTGGCACGCGCAGGTCTGAGCAGCTCAAGAAGCTCCATAATCTGTTGCCTTGGAAGGCAAAACTTTTATTTTAAATATTTTTTAATAACGACCACGGGGAAAATATGAAAAGGGCTGAAGTTTTGTCTAAAGGAAACATGTACATGACCCACACGGCTCCACGGACCGCGCCGTCTTCAGTTTAACACAACAACACGCTCGCTGCCTAATTGTTCGCCAGCTGTTTAATATTAATTGTGATTGGCAATTTTAATGCTTTAGTCACATTATGAAATAGGCTAATTAAAAGTCACTCTATTAGTTCTGATATCAAATAAAATAATATTCTTAAACAGGTCTACAGTATATTCCATCATTAATACGACTTTGATAACGTGCCATAATGTGTTTGCATACACCGCTGATTTATAAAGACTGCTGCTCAGTGGCGGCCACTAGCGTCTTGAGCTGAAACTACGCTAAGTATGAGTTAAGGTTGGTCCAGACCAACCTTACGAACGTCTGACTTAGCTAAGAGATACTTAGCGTAAGAACGTTTCGAGAAATGCGCCATAAAGTTAAGAGAGAGGTTAAGGTACGACTTAAGAACTACTTAGAGATAAGAAGCTTTCGAGAAACCGGGCCCTGGTCTTTATTAACCCCTCAGCAGTGCCACAGACTGATCGCCTCTATGCCATGTTGCATTGATGCGGTAATTCGTGTTAACTTCCATGGACTGTAAATAACACGGATCTAGAATTAGATAAAAATAAATAAATAAAATAAACCAAAAAAACATTTTTTTTTTTCATGATTTTCAAATTTTCTTAGAATTTTTCGGAATTTAGTTTCTTGTTTACTCCGTCTAGGAGCAAACATTTGACAGTTACTAAAATATAAAGATAATTACGCATTTTTTTAAACCATTTAACTCATTGCCCATTTTTCACCATAACTCTATGGAACATACGCTATAAATCCATATATGTACCGGTTCTAAAACTATGGTTATAAACACTGATTAAATCACACTCTGCTTTTATAATAAACTCCACTCATCTCAGAAGGCTTTCCAATAGAATTTGGAGCTTGGCTGTGCGGCCCCATTTAGCCATAAGACCTGCAGTAGCATTAGCAAGGTCAGACACTGATGTCAAGTGGTGAGGCCAGAGAGTTCCTTAACTGGGTTTAAGGTCAGAGCTCTTTGCAAAGCACCGGAGTCTTCATGGATTTTGCTATGCTGGAAGATGTTTGGATCTGGACCAATAGTCATGGTTGCTGTTTATTAAACAGACTATTTACCCATAGTACTTAACATGATCTTTACAAAAAGTTTTTTTTGTCTTTTTTCAAAACCTGATTAAATTTTTTTTTCCTCCAAACCACCACACATATTATTCTAGCATTTTGACTTAAAATCTTTGCCCTTAAAGTTTACTTTAATTGCCCTGCTTCCACATTATTTCTCAGATAACAGTAGCAGTATTTTGTTCTCTGCTCTAGGCTCTGACTACAGGCAGTATTCCCGGCTTCATCGATGTGGTAATGAACCTGAACTCCCAGGCTCTCTTAGAGGACAACCTTCTCTGGCAGGCCAAGAACTCCGGCAAAAGGATCATCTTCTATGGTGACGACACTTGGGTGCGGCTCTTCCCCAAGCACTTCGTAGAGTACGATGGCACCACATCTTTCTTCGTCTCGGACTACACTGAGGTGAGGAAAGCAGAGGGTAAAATAAGATTTTTTTTTTGTGCTGGAGAGTCCAGAAATTAAGTTATTTAACACTTTACATGCATTTAATAAAAATAATGATACTGGAGGACTGTTGCAGTTCTGCAATCTGACTTCGCAAACAGTTGTCATTAGTTTTAATCGGTGCAGCTCAGTGCATCACAGTGTTGTATTCATTTTGCTTGTTAAAATGTTATTGTTTCTATGCTTACAGCTTATTCCCAGGGCCTTGTAATTGTAGATGCTCTGCATAGCGTAAGATGAATAAATTATACATTGTGCTGTAATTTTATAGACAAAACCTGTAATTGTTGACATAGAAATACCTTTTCTAGTAATCTTGTTCTTTATTAGAAAATAATAAAATAAAATTTTTCTTGGCAATTTGTTTCTTCTGCTTTGTGTCTAGCTGCAATACATCACTTTGCTGTTTTCCTATGACAGCATGCTGTGTTATGGTTTATATCTAACTTGCACTGCTCATTTTTATAAGCCATGTTCATGGTCATGTGTGTTTATAATCATAATCATTTTGGTCACTATTGAAATCACAGATATTCATCACACTTCATACCTAATTCATTCAATTAGGTATAAAATGTATTTAATTTAGCAGACAGCCTGTATATAACACTATATTGATCCCAAGGTGAAATTAGCATCTCAGCACCCCCCATGCACTGAATAAGATGTACTCTATTCCAGAGTCAGGGTAAGAAGGGTAGTATAGTACATGAAGTGCCGCACCCATCATGCATAGTGGCCACTGTACACTCCTCTGGAGACAGTGTTATGATCTGGGGATGCTTCAGTTGCTCAGGTCTAGCCTCAGCAACCTTATGTGGCAATAAACTAAAGTCACGTGACTACTTGAATGTACTGAATGACCAGGATATCACATCAATAGATTTTTCCTTTCCTGATGGCACAGGCGTTCTCCAGAACTCAAATGGAAAAGAGTGGTACTGGGGGCATGAGGAATCATTATCACACATGAATTGCCTACTGTACCACATCGTACACTGTAATCAAAGAGAAAGGCAATTGAATGAAATATTAGTGTGTGACTTTTTCTTGGCTGGACAGTGTTCACATCTAATTCATACAGTATATGGCCTTTCTTTTATATGACAGACAGAAAAGGTTTACAAGAATACTGGATGAAGTAGATAGAAAAAAGGAATCAGAAACTTTTTCAGTTAAGTTTTAAAGGAAGTGATAGACCTGTGATTGAGGTAGTGTGTTCCAAAGTTTAAGTGCCAAGACACTTAAAGACCTGCCTGCCTTAGTGGACGATTTTAACTCAGGAAGAATTATGAGATCAGTGTCAAAGTTCTGAAGACATACTGTATAAAGGTTCAGGGATTGACCAGTTCAGAAAGGTAAGATGGATCAAGGACCATGCATGGCTTTATAAATATGAGAGTACATGCTAACTGAACCTAGTAGCCAGTGCAGCTTTTGGAATATTGCTGCGATATTAGAAGGTTTTACAGTGTGAAGATTCTAGCAAATTATATTTATCTAAAATCAAAACTGGGAAAAAAGGCAAATATTCAGTAATCATGTATTAATAACGCACCACAGTACAGTATGTAATCAAACTGACGCCGAATTGGAGAAGCCGTAATTTACACACTGAGCTCCCACTGCATCTGCAGAAAATTGGGTAAATGCATTAAGAACTTGGCAGGAACGCATTAAAAACCAGTAAGGACGTAGTATTGTCTACCTCGACATTGATCTGGCATGATTTTTTGGAAATGATAAGAAAAAAGCCTGAGGATGTGGTTGAAGCAAGATAAGGACATACACTGACCAGTTAATGGCTTAATTAACCCCTCTTAGGGACTTCATTAATGTTCTACAAGCATGGCATGGAACGGAAAGATCAAATTATGTTCTGATCCAGTTGTCACTGCGATGCCCTTGTGTTCTTTTTACATCAATAAGGTTCTTAAAACTACATTTTCAGGCTTGTGCTCTGACAGTGGTAGGTGCATGCCATGTTAAGTTATTCGTGGTTGGTTATTCCAACCTGCCACCTGCAATGACAACATAGTAATAATAGTAGTAATGATTAACACCTCGTACAAGTGTGGTCTGATTGGCTCCATCTCTTTGAACCTGGTTAGCACATGATCAAGTGTGTGATAGGACATTAGCGGCAACATGATAGGTGCATTGAGATCCTGACAACTAGGAAGTAGTTTGAAATTTATAAATGCACATTTTCTATTTTGACCCCATTCCCCCTGCGTTCTTTGATATTTTAGGACACAGTGCGAGCTTCATGGTCTTCATCTCAGTGTAAGGGAGCCTAAGATATTGAAATCAATAAAAATAATATTCACTCTTCCAGTTTTTGTAATTAATTATGTAGGCATATGGTTCAGTATTTTAACTCAGGGATGGATTAATTATCTATACCACTTTATCCTGTATCCAGGGTCGCGGAGGGCCTGGAGTCTATCTCAGGAGACTTACTTTAGGGCACAAGGCAGGGTACTCCCTGGACGGGGTGCCAATCTATCGCAGGGCACACAAACACACACACACACACACTATGAGCAATTTTGGGGAACTTAATTAGCCTAATCTACATGTCTTTGGACTGTGGGAGGAAACCAAAGTACCCGAAGGAAACCCACCAAGCACAGGAAGAACATACAAACTCTATGCACACAAAGACAGGAATCGAGCCTGGCCGGGAATCAAACCTGGATCCTGGAGGTGCAAGCTGACGGTGCTAACCACTACACCACCGTGCCACCCTAGTTTCTTGACAATATTTACAAAAAATAAATAAATAAAAGGACATAAAATTAACTAAATTGACTAGTCTCTGATTTGAAATAAAAGAATCTGCCACTTCAACTTCCTATCTGTAAAGTTTTTCTAAACCCCCAGTTCACCATCTGCTGTCATAAAAACATGGCCGTTCAGGTTGTTTATGATTATTATCTAAAATCTTTGCAAGTATTAATTTCCTGTACTTGCCTAGTCTCTTTTGTTATCAGTATTAATACATTTTATTAACTTATTATGCTTTTGAGTTCAATATCTAATGTAGTTATGATTTGTACGTGTATGCCCATGTGTGTGCATCCCAGGTCGACAACAACGTGACGCGTCATTTAGACAGCACACTAAAGAGAGACGACTGGGACATGTTGATCCTGCATTATCTGGGACTGGACCACATCGGACACATCAGTGGACCACACAGCTCTCTAATCGGGCCCAAACTCCTCGAGATGGATGATATTATCAAGAAAATCCACCTCTCCCTTATCTCGACGGTAACACACTACCGCCCCTTATCCTCTTCTCTTTCTTTGTGTCTCTGTTTCCTTATTGATTGATTTATTTTTTACTCCTCAGCAGTGGAATGCAGTCTGCTTTTTTAGGCCATGACTGTACTGATTGCTATAAATTAGATCAGATTTGAATGATTTGAATCAAGATGATAAAAGGCATCTGGTTTAGATGATCTGAATTAAATCAGACATGACTGCTTTTGAGTGTTTTTTTTTTTTTATTAATTCATTTTTTTAAACACCACACCCACCCCCTCGCACCACTTCCAAAGTTACATTCTGTTTCAGCATTGATATTGCTCTTTAATGCTGTGGGCTAGGATTCAGTAGTCGATGTCAGGATACAGTATGTATACTTGCTTATATGACTGCTCACTGTCAAGTGGTTTTAAAAGTGGTTTTGTTCGGTATGCTGTTCATTTTTGAGTTGCGAACACCCACAAGAGTCAGTATTATATCACTGTCATAATACTTCATGTTTTCATGTTTTGCGGAGTATCAACGATTGCGTCGTGCCAATAACCCTGGCTTTTGATGATATTATCGTATCTTAAGTGCCCAGTGTGTCATTTTGCAGATAGTTTCTTTACTTCTATTCTTCTCTGTTTATGACCATTATCAGCCTTGAAGCTTTTGCTCACTTTCAAAGATGAATGAGGTCAATGAAGGGCCTTCCATTCTTTTATTTTTGTTATAACATTTTCACATTTTTACCAGCTGGAAGCTGAATCACCCAGTAGGACATAACTGGACAAAGTTATAGTGTTGCACATTTTATGCATAGACTCTTATAATCTCCCTGTATTTCATGCATGCAATTGAATATTGCAGCTTGAAGCAGCTTCCTCAGTATTTTGCTGGTGAGCCAACTAGACCCCCAGAGGATTCAACACTGAGGGCTGGCATCATACAGTAGGTTCACTCCCTTTGACATCTGGGGCCCTGGATGCTTCCTCTCCACCCACAGTCACTGAGAAGGCTTTAATGCCCTGTTGATAGGCCTTAACCTGCATTTATGCACCAGCTCATAGCTGCCTGGTTGTACACATGACTATAAATTCTGTACAACATACCAATGCATCAGACCGAAACTTCTCATTATTAATACTCTTATGCTTACAGGCCTCATCCATAATATTTTCCCAGAGCAATTTTACCACTATGATGTCAAGCAAGAGCAGAAAAAGGAGAACCAACAGTACAATGTCTGGCATGATGTTTGTAGAAACCTCAAAGTCTGTGCAGAAAAAGTGGTGCCTCAGATAAGCCATCTCCCAGTCCTGTGTGAAATCCTTTTGGCTTTTCCTAATAAACATTAAACAAAGTGGTTTGCAGAGCACAGGGGTATGTACATTGTTATATGGGTGTGTTTTTCTCAGAAGCTTCAGAGGTAGGTTCCTAATTGATTTAGTGACATACTGAAGAGTAGTGACTGATTGATGTCTGATGAACTAGACCCTGGTGTTACCTAATGTGACCTGAAGCCTGGCCACTAATGGGCTTGCTTCCTCTTAGAAAGCCCACTATCGCTAATACAGATGAATGGACATGCCACGTTTGCCACCTTTATCTATCTAGACCAGGGCTGTCAAACATTCAACCTGCAGGCCAGGACCAGCCTGATAAATGTTATCTTCTACCAGGTAAATGAAATCATCTTGTGGGTTGAATCTGGATCTCAATGGTTGGAAAACCGCTGGTCTTTGTTATTCCAGATGGGGGGCAGCATAGAGCATCTCATGACCCTAACCACAGCTACTGACATGTGTCATTCTTGATTAGCAAGCGAAAAAATCTGGCGCTGTCTCTACAGCAACAAAGATAAATGCTTATGTAATCACAAACTATAATTTGTGAAATTACAGTATACTGTATAAGATAAACTGTATGGAATTTTGCAGTCTGTTCATCAGTGTAGTTGGTCATAGAACATTTTCATATGTTCATGTTTTGTTAATGTGCTATTGGATATGTTTTTTTTGGTTTGGTTTTATGTTTTCCTGACCTACTCCATCCACAGGCAAGCGTTTTAGCAAGATTTTATGTTTGACTTTCCACATCTTGTCTATTGACTTAGCACTGTGTGTGTGTGTGTGTGTGTGTGTGTGTGTGTGTGTGTGTGTAGATGCAACTAGGAATTAGATAGACAACTTTAAGTGACCCATTGGGATAGTGATCTATTCTCTCTCTCTCACACTCACTCTCTCTCTCTCTCTCTCTCTCTCTCTCTCTCTCTCTCTCTCTCCATCTCCCTGTAGAGACATTAGGGCATTAGCTGGAAGACCATTATTAAGGCTTCCTCTTGATCTACAGGCTTGTTTGATGTTGCACAGATGAGGGCTATAATTACTCAATTCTTCATAGCCTACAAAGAGGGAACATGCTCAGTTACTTGCATTATCTGCAGAGCTGGCAAATAAGAGGACAGGACAGAACCTATTTGTGTTCAGGTTCATGTCTTCCTTAAATGCTTACCAAATCCTTTAAAGAAAGAGAAAGTTTAGACATTTAAGATGACTTCTTCTTGCAGGACAAATAGTAGTTGCAATGGAAACACTGAAAAGCATTGTCTTCTTTCCCAGTAGACAAGTGACTCCCTGTCTATTTCACACTGTAATATTTTGTTGAATTTTCTTTAATTTATTATGGTGGCCATTTTCCATGTGTAAGATGGATAGACACATGGACATGAGGCAAAGCTTTTATTAAAATATTGAAATTTAGAAAAATGGAGGAAAGGAGTGAAGATGTGCATGTGCACCTCCAGTGGCAGTGCCCAGCTGGTGGGTAGGCACATGGCTGGCAGGGCCTTACATTAAGATAGCGTCCTGTTTCCTTTTTGCTGCCTGTGTTGTGATGACTGGCTTTCAGTGAGACTGGAGGTGCCAGAGCAGCTAGTGCAGTCCTTTAGCTTTTGTCTCTTGGTAGGCAGTTAAACAGTGAGATGATTGCACACACCTTTAGAGCCCCAGGGGCACATGGCATGACCCCTTTCACATGCAACTCACCCTTGCTGCTACCAAGCGCTGATGTTGACAGAGTGGACGTGCACAGGTAGCGCAGCTCGCATGCTCCTCGACGGTGCGCTTTGCAGTCATGACCAACCCTCTTTCGGCGAGGCCACAGGCCTCAACCAAATACATGTAAGTGAGACATTGTGACTTTCCAATGTCTGGGCGGCTTTCCTGACTGGGAACAGGAGGCTTGATGGCAGCAGTCTTTTCCCTCTCGGCGACTGTGTCGTGATGCCTGGTTCCGAAATGAAACTGAAAGCGGCGCTACAGCTTATCCGTTCCTTCCACAGCTGTCTTTTTTCCGGCAGGGTACAGTCTGCGCGCCTTTAAAGTCCCTGGGGCAACATGGATGCGTCATATCATGCGTTTCCCTTCTTACTCTGACATACCAGCTGCTCTGGAATATGGTAAATCTGGTCTCATCAGACAAAAACCTTTTTGGGAAGATTGGGAAAAAAAAAATCTTGATAGGATTCCACAAATTTGTATCCTCCAGAGCCAATGATCATCCCCTGCTTGAAAGGGCTCATTGGATGGAGAAGGTGACAAGATGAAACAGGGAGCAATGGAGAAGGTAAGACTAGGAAAGAAAGTCATTATAGAATAGAGAAGGGGAGAGGTATTAAGAAAAAGATAGTAGAAATAGAGATTAAGCAGAGTCAATAAAATGTAACAACCTGGGAAAGTAGCAGTCCTCAGGTGTGACTTTCCTAGTGGACCTACAGTATGACGAGGTCTTTCTGGGAATGGCAGAAAGGGAAGTATGACAGATAGGAGACAGGATGTACCTGACCTCTACCTTTGTTGAGAGACAGATTCTTCTCTGTCCAAGATTTGTACAGTACATTATTGTCCTCAAATGTCCTCTGTCCTTCATAAGATTGTTTGAACATGCTCATGACTTTACCATATGTAAATGTCTTTATGCTCCCTGGCAAACTCAAGCTGCAGTAATTAGTTTCACTAACTAGTAGTTTTCTTATGGCTACATAATTGTTTAGTTTCTTGTGGACTAAGAGTACTTGTGGACTTTTCTTAACTCAGTTAACTTGAGGAAATCTCTCTCTTTATTTTTTGCTCAGACAATTTATATTTCTTGGCGGCATGACCCACATTATTAAAGTCACAGTAACTTGCTACATGTTGTCAAAGCCTTCTGCCTTCTGTATATTAGCCAGGGATGCATTCTGGCCACTTACCAGATAATATTATAATGCCATTCTGTCTGGGTGGCACTAGTCCATGTTAGATCCTGAGCTACAGTATATTTAATATCAAAATGGAGCTTTGCATATTTTCTTCATGTCTGTGTAGTTATCCCCTGGGGCACTGATTTCTTCCTAGCTGCTGAAAACATGTTATTATGGGGATTGAATATTGTGGGTAGGCAACAAAGATAGAAAGTAGGCCTTTTGAATCCTATTTATTGCCATTATTAAATTTATCATTTGACCTAATGTCTGCTGTATGAAATATTAAGAAGACACTTTTAAGATTGGAGATAACTCTCATATTACAACTTTGTAATATAAAACCTCATATAAAATCTTTGACCCCTTGAACTATCTGCTTTGAGCCTTTAAAAAAAACTGAAAAGTATCTTTTAAGTAAATTGAGCCAGCTGAGGTACAGTAATGTGAGCTGTGTGGATTTGAATTGAGTTGGACTTGATTACTTGCTAGTAACCTTAAATGTTCGCCCATCAATTGCTTTGAATCTGCTAATTGTTACAGTGGTAAGGAAGACATCCTTTCCTTGAGAAATGCATTTTTCTGCTTAAAGCTATTATGAACTTTCTCAAGGCAACAGCTGCCAGTCTGTAAATGTCCAGCTTTAAAGAAGCAAGGTCTTTATCCTTCCCTGGGCAAGGACACATCCTGTCCAGACAGTGATTTTAATCTGTTTTGGAGAGTTTGCTGTAATGCATGTCTAGATGGTCATGCCCTTGCAAGGAGTGCTCTGGTGTGGTCGGAATGTGTGTTCTTTTGGTTGCCAGCTCAGGGAGCTTACTCACAAAAGGCAGACGCACACACAATGGAGGCTGCATGGAGGTTTTTGGAAGAACTCTTAGTGACCTGGGTAAAGTAAATTAATGAGATGTTCAAGGCAGAGAAATTGTTCATCCATGGCATTAACAAGCACAGTGTGTTGAAAAGGGGTATATGCAAATAGGACATCTTGTCATTTTGGCTGCTCAAGTAGATAATTCCTTATGCATACTGGTTCATGGGGATTCCCAAAGTTGAGTATAGCTGTATATATTTCCAAAACTCTGGTCCTGATCATTTGTGCATTTATTTTTAGCATTCAGTACACGCCCTACAGTGTTTTATTCAGCTGCTCTTCTAAACAAATACTTTAAAAAAACTTAAAAAGCTAGATTCTATTATCCTTTCCTTTGTGTGCAATTATAAATACATACAACTGCACAGACCACCTTTTGCAAGAACAACATTATAGAAGTATCACTGGGCAGCGGTTATCCGTTCTGCTACTGTACCTTCTGGATGGATAGCACTTTGGAACTCTCTGGCTGGCTTTGTATGGAAAGGAAGGACTGCCTGCCATACGCTATTGGTGTGGTTGCTTTGTCTTCCATTCCACTCAGTAAAGCAAGCTATAAAAACAATCCCTATTTATAACAGAGTTTGGAAGCAAATAGGAAAGCATTTCAAACTTGGAGCTGTATCATTTTTACTATCCATAGCAATGAATAATTTTTTTGCTCCTTATTTAGATGAGGCTTTTTTAATGGAGAGCATTAGGAATATGTAACATTGGAGATCTGTTCATTGATGAAATGTTTGCACCTTTTCTTCAGGTCCAAGTCAGATACAGCTTGCCAAGGAGTCACTTTTTCAGATACCTTGAGATTAGAAACTACCCAAGTACACATCTTCCTAATTCTGAAAAAGTCAGCCATGATAAAATAGTTGTTTAAAAGTGTTTGTAGAATCAGACAAGATACTAGGTCAGCTATACTGTTTGGTGCACTGCAAATTGTGTCTGCGCACTACAGATACTGTGATTTAAAGGCTGTGATTTAAAGTGTGGGATAAAGAGATTGGCATTTGGATTTTTAGGATGAAAGTCTAGACCACATCAAGGCACATTCCATTAATGAATGGCATTTTTTAATGCAGTTTAAGATTCTGGATAGATTATATTATGCAAGGGTAAAATTGCATAAATATTCCCAGAGGTCTTCATTATGTGACTTGTGGGGAAATGACAAAAGATACTTTACTTGATAATTATGCCTTATGTTCTAAAATGCAGTAGTATTTGGTTGAAACATATAGTTTTCTTTCAAAAAATAGAATAGAACCACAATATTCTATTTATACACAATAGAACAAATAGAACCGGGAGAAACTTGGAAACTTCATTGGCAAAAACAACTTTTATTTTGTAAAATGAAAGCGACTCCATCACTAAAGCTATGGCTGACAGAATTACAAATAAATTTAAGTTGGTGACATGAAGGTAATATGATACAGAGCAGGGTTTGGTGTTCTTTATTTAATTTAAGCAATTAGGTGCATAGACCAAAGAAATTGAGGGAAAAATGTAAAAGCCATAAGAAGTCATGTTTGCCATGTGGAAGTGCAAATGGGACTTCTTATGGCTTTCTTTCAGAGATGACTTCCATAAAGGCCAGATTTCTGGAGGCCACGAGTAATAGTTGTTCTGTGGACAGATTCTCCTACCTGATCTGTGGATCTTTGCGCCTCCTCCAGAGTTACCATTGGGCTCTTGGCTGCTTCTCTGATTTACAGTATGCTCTTCTCACCATCCTGTCAGTTTATGTGGACGGCCATGTGTTGGTACAGTAGGTTTGCAGTTGTGCCATATTCTTTACATTTTCAGGTGATGGATGAACAGTACTCCATGAGATGTTCAAAGCTTGGGATATTTTTTTTATAACCTAACCCTGTTTAAAACAACATCACAACTTTATCCCTGATCTGCATGGTGTGTTCTTTGGGCTTCATGATCACCAATGTTCTTTACAAACCTCTGAGCAGCACAGCTGTATTTATACTGACATTAAGTTATACTATTTACTAATTACGTAGGTGACTTCTGAAGGCCTGAATTTTACTTAGGGATATCAGAGTAAAGGGGGCTAAATACAAATGCATGGCACACTTTTCAGATTTTCAGAACCACAAAAAATTATGCGCCACTTTGCTCCCAATAAAATTAATTTACCATGTGGATGTAATGTAACAAAATGGGGTATGAATACTTGTGAAAGTTACTGTTGCATAAGAAAGAGTGTGGTTTACAGTATATAGTGGCCACATGATTTGGCTTTGATATTCAAAGTAGTCTCCATGTTCCGTATAACCTCCTGATTTTGACTGTGATATTGCTTTTATACCAAAGTTAAATGAGTAAGAAATTAATATGGAGTACCAGACATATTGGACAAAATAGGGACAAGTGTTCTATTAATGTTTGCTCTGCTAAGGGAAGTGGATCCCAACAAAAAAGCTTCACTCACTTTATAGCACATTATCTAGCTGTCTGGCTAGCTCACATTGATTTGTACCTTCCTTTCAACGTTTTAAGGTGCACCAAGTGAAATTGGTCTCCCTTCTTCCTTTTTGCCATTTGACATGCTTTTATATCTTAAGTCAAAAGTTATACTCCTGGTTATTATACCACAAACAATATTGCAAACAATTATATAGTAACACTTTTCACCTACAGTAGGATGTAGAATTTTATGTGAGGTTATACTAAATACAGTATAAGTAGACTTGGAGTAAACTCTATCACAGTACCTTGGAGCTTTACTTATTCTGTCAAATCTTAGCGGAGTAGGTCTGTTTATTGATATATAAGAAGATTTAGCACACATTTGATCTAACCTCTCACAGTGGTCTGGACTGCTGTGATGTAATACTGTATGTGTTCTGTCCTGAAAGCTTGCTGCTGTATACAACCAATTCAGCTAATGTATTTTTCGTTACTTCTCTCCTCCTCCTCTCTTTTCATCCCTCTGTCTTTTTCATCCCTATATCCTTACTCTTTCTCCAAACATCACCATTTGGATAATATTCTCTCTCTCTCTCTCTCTCTCTCTCTCTCTCTCTCTCTCTCTCTCTCTCTCTCTCTGTCTCTCCCACTCTTGTGAAAAAAAAATGTCCCCATCAGTCTCTTAAAGACCACGCAGCAGCAGGATTGGTGTTGGCGTTTTGTTGTTGTTTTTTAATGTCCGACCCCCCCCCCCCCCATTTCTTTGGTCTAGCCACCATTTAGTATGGAACAAAATAAAACTGTTGAATAATCTTTCCTTCTCTACCCTCAAATCTCTATCACAGTCCCTGCAAATCCCTCGGATTGAGCTGCAGGTATACTGTACTGTATGTAGGAGGAAAGAAGTGTTCCAGCAAGCACAACATGGGTTCATTTCTCTTTCCCACTGACGGAGAGGACTAGAAATAAATTACCTGCACACACACACACACACGCACACAATGTGTGCTGTATACCGATGTTGGTTCTATTCCAACACATATCAGTTATTGTACTTACTATGAGTAATCACAGGAGAACTTGGAAGTGTATTAGTAAATGCTATTTTAGTTCCTGGGCCTTTTTTCTTGCTTACTGTACTGTATACAGCCTAAAGCATTTTTGAGACACATTCTGTGGGCAAGCTGAACAAAGTTGCTTGTTCTTAGTATATAGCAAGTCTTCTACATACGAACGAGTTCCATTCCAAGAGCTCGTTCATAAGTCTAATTTGTTCTTAAGTCCAACAAACAAGTACAAGGATATTAACACAATACACAGTATAAAACTAACATGTTCCATGATCCTGTCTTTGTTCTTTAGAAAGTTTAACGATTCATGTTAAAAAGACAAACAATGTCTGCCATCTTTTCACCCTGCTCCATTCTCAAAATAATTTTCAACATCGTTATTGGTACTTCTTAGTACCTGCTTCGTCGTTGCTGCTTTTACTGTTACTGCACTTGCAGACTCTCCTCGCTGCACGCATGCGACAGTGTACTTCAGACATTTGACCTAACTTCCGCGATTAAACATGCATGAACACAAGTTCATATCTTCGAATGTTTGTAACTCGAATGTTCGTATGTAGGGGTCTTGTATTCATCTTTGTAGATTAAGTAGAGAGCTTTCAGAATACTTGGGTGGCAAACTGCCATATAGTGCCCTGCACAATTATTGCCATTCCTGGTTAATATGTGTTCTTAGCATAATCATAATCTCACACTAGTAGAAATATTTGTAGAAATATCTAACCCAGTGAATTAAAAAGAAATACAAAAAAATATACATGACTTAAAAATGTTTGTTCCACAATTATAGTCAATTCCAATAAAATAAATGTAATTAAAGCATTTTTGCTATTTTTACTCTAGTTTGTAAAGTTTTAAAATTCAGAGTAGAAACGTCTTTTAATCAATAATTCATGAATTCCTAACATCCTGTTTCCATAGACTACTGTATATGACCTGTCAATCTGGAACTGAATGCATTAAAATCTCATGACACAACTCTTGTGAGAGCAAAACTAAACTTTCAAGATGTAGAACAAGAAAAAGAATAAGAAGAATAAATAAACATGAATCACACAGTTTTTATATGTGTACCTGCTGCGAAAACTGCAGATTTTGCAGCATGACTTACTGTCATTTCCATGGTAGACTTTTTTCTCCACCGTGCAATCTCACACAAGCAGACACATGGTATTAATGTATGAATGAATCCTGAAAGAATGAGAAATGAGCATCGGGGAGTGAATGTCATTGGCTATTGACAGTACACATTGCCCAGTTGGGTCAGTGACCACCATACGATTGTTCAGAGTCAGTTCTGAAAAAAAGTCAGACGTTTGATATACTGTGACTCATACCTAGAAGAGTCTGTTCTCTGTCTATTCCCCTCACACTCTTGCCAATTCGAGTCTGTAGCCCTCATACACTTGCAGATTTTTGTGCCAGCTTGCCATGCCAACTGGCTGGGACCTGTGCTGACTGGTGCACTTAGACTGACTCAGCATGATTTTGAATCCTACACAAAATCCTGTCCAAAGTGATGTAGTGTGTCCCCAGCCTTATTGGAACTCAGTCTTAAAGCAGATTCAAGTAAATAACACTCATTTGGTTGCATATGCTTTGCTTGCAACAACTGCATCAAGCAAAGTTACCCACAGGCATCACCAATCTGTTGCATTCTTCTTTTGTGATGCTTTTCCAGGGTTGTATTGCATCTTGTGTTGGTTGCTGTCGGTTTTCAGTGGGTTTATGAGGTGAAATGCATGCTTAGTTGGTTGAAGTTTTGATGATTGACTTGCTCTAAGAAATAATATCTAATACTTTCCACATTTCCCAACTGATGAAGTGCTTGGTTGTGTTGGCACTGTGTTTTGGATCAGTGTCTTGCTACATAATGAAGTTGAATGCTTTTTGCAGTAACTTTGCAAGAAGAATGTTTCAGTCGATTTCTGAGTTCATTCTGCTTCTTCCATCATAAGTTACGTGATCAGTAAAGATTACTGAACTGTTTCCAGATGCTGCCATGCTACAGTAACTCAAGCCTTGGCACTATTTCCATTTGTGCTTGACTGCTGAGCTTGTGTGTTATAAGTAGAGATGTTCTGATACCATTTTTTCCCTCCCGATACCGATTCCGATACTTGGGCTCAGGGTATCGGCCGATACCGAGTACTGATCCGACACCTGGGTGTGTATCTGTACAGTGTGTGTGTGTATGTATATATGTGTATATAAAGTATATACTTAAAAAAAAAAGAAATTTTATATATATATTATATATATATATTTATATATATATATATATATATATATATATATATATATATATATATATATAATTTCTTTTTTTTTTAAAGTAAAATACTACTAGCCCTGTGTAACGGGTTCGACCCTAAGTGCACGGGCGACAGCATGAAACACGGACACGAGGCGAGGCCTTACAGGAAAAAGGGTCATTTATTTAGAAAAATGGGTAAGGAAAGGGTTAAAGGCTGTCTGCGGCCTTTTCCACTTTGGCGGCAGGGATGCGAAGGCGGGCTCTACGCTGAAGTGAAGGTGCCGCGGGAGCTCGCGCAGCTCATTCATGCGCTCCTTTCGCGGAGGTCAAAGACGCCCCCCTTTTTAAAGACTCTGGGGCGCATCACATTGCCCCGCTCTTGTGCCACTGTCTCTCATAAAATCCACCGCGTCACAAAGTCCAGCTTCCCAACAGTCAGACCCCGAGCTACACTCCCCGCTGTGTTTTATAGCGCTGCAATCATTAGTGGCGATAGCTCATGGGCCGTTGCCTGATTCTGCGGCCCTGCTGGTTCACATACCTAAAGGGGGAGGTCCGTCTAACTAGTGAGCGAGGTGCGATATCAATTTGGGCGCACGCCCATCACAGGCGCACGCTGTGACACTTTCTAAGTAAGCTAAGCTAGCAAAGCTAGCGGGCATAAATAGGTTATGTTTAGGAAAATGGTATCGGATCGGTACGTGGACTCAAGTACTCGCCGATTCCGATGCCAGATTTTTTTGTGGGATCGGCAGCATTTCAGATACCAGGATCGGAATCGGAACAACCCTAGCTATAAGAGTAAATAAGTAAATTGTCACTCTATCCAAACTTTGGACTTTCCATCATTTTGTAGAGGTGGATTTTAGCTACAGAACTTTTGTGGTTCCTCTGTTTATATTTTTTCGAATTCCAATCTGATCTTCTGATGAGTAGTTTGGAACTTGTACAGTAGTAAGTCTTCACATGGCGCATTGTGATACCTCTAGTTGTGGGTGATGTCATTGACTTTTGCTATTGGTTTTTCTTCTTAGCTTGTTTAATATTTATTTTTTCCTTGGTCAACCTGTTGCAAATTTTCTGATTTTACAGGATTGTACCACTTTTTTTTTTACCAGCTTCAAAATAATTTCTATTTTTTCTATAGACAGCTCTCTGGTCTTCAGATTGGTTTATCTTTTTTTTTTTTTTTTAACAGCAAAGGCTAGTTTTTGAATGTAAAATACAGGGTTCAGAACAAGAGTAGACATTCAGAGCTATTAATTGTTCAGCAATCCACAGGGCTCACCTGGGCACCAACAAACACTTAAACTTTTCATTGCTTTTGTTTATGTAAAAATTGGTGGTCTCAAACTACAGGTGCATTTTAAATGTTAACATCAGGCAATTAAAGCTAAAATTCTGATCTATTATTTCATGTTCACATTTTAATCTCGTTGCATAGCAAAAATGATTGATCATCTAGTTAAAAATGATTGATGAAATAGTTTTGGAGGTGACTGTTGTCCTTGTTAAGAACCTTAGAATTAGGAGAATTCCTCTCTGAAATATGAACTATGCGATATATTTAATTTGTTAAAAAATAGAATGAAAGATTACATTTACATTTAGGCATTTTGGCAGACGCTCTTATCCAGAGCGACTTACATTTTTATCTCATTACACATCTGAGCAGTTGAGTGTTAAGAGTCTTGCTCAAGGACCCAACAGTGGCAACTTGGTGGTTGTGGGGTTTGAACCTGGGATCTTCCGAACCGTAGTCCAATGCCTTAACCACTGAGCTACACCTGGCCCCACATTAAATATAACATTGGCCAAAAAATATTGCAAAGCTCTTATAAATGCTCATAGAGTAGCTTCTTCTTCTAATTCTGTGAAGATGGCAAGTCACAGGTTCTTTATTTCTTTTCTGCTCTTCACAACTCATGTTCTTCACAGTCTGTAGCTTGTGGCTTTTGTAAGTGTATATTTCTTACCTCATGACTCTCTCTGTCTAAAAGAGCTCCACAGCAGGAGATTCCAGGAGGCCTGTGCTCTCTAACCATCTTATATCACAGCACTGTCGCTTTTTCAATTCTCACTGGTCAGAAAGTGTTGATAAATTTTCTAGAGCAAGCCAAACCGCAAGTTTATATTAATGCATAGGGACTTGTAGGTTAGATGCTTGTGTTCAGTTTTTTTTTGTAATGTATCTAGCATTCATGCTAGGCATCTAGAGTCTTTTTTTTTTTTTTGACAGTCAGAGGAAATGCTGTTCCTTGGTGATTTCTGACACAGAAATGTGTTCTCTATCACATGCATTTTGTCATTGTATTATTTTAAGGAAGGAAAAGAAAGGCTTAATTTTTTTAAATATATATCTTACATTCCATTCTTTATTAACTAAAATAAAAGTTAGCTGTGGCAAATTGCTGTGGTATAAGAGGAGTAAACTGGTTATTGATTTTTTTTAATTTTTATAACTCTACTTATGCCATGTTTTATTCGGGTAATAATGAGAATCCAGTATGTGTATTTTATTCCAGTCTACAACAGTGTACTTTGTGGAAAAATAATTATATCGAGGCACATCTGTTTCTGTTTCACGGCAATGTGTCATACAAATGCTAATCATTTTCCCATGAGGTTGAATTGATGCGTTTGAAGATAGATCTAACCCATTCTGTATGTTTCCAAATTCAGCATGCATGTAAATTTTATGCAAAAATGATTGTTCTTTGAACAAGATGAGAGAAAACACTTTGTCTGTGTTATGTGACATATCAGAGCTCATTTTATTGGTTTGAGAAGGTTAGTGTAAGCTGGCTCAAAGTTGAATTTGATTGTATACAGTGCTGAGCCATCAAAATAACATCCTGTAGACAACTCAGCATCAGCCTCTCCAAACGAAAACAATATCTTAGCTAGAGCAAAGTGTATTTTTTGGCTCATCATCTGTGGGCAGCCATAGTTATAATTGCCACATTTGCAAGAAAAGAAATTCTGAAACTGTAGATCAGAATGTAGATGAGGGTTTTTTTTTTCTTCCACGTTTTATTATTTAATTCTCTGAAAATGGAGATACCGTTCATGTTCTCCCTATCACTCTGGACGTGTCTTGCCACTGAGTGAGTTATATTTCATCCTCATGGTACAAAGATGCTTGACAAACCAATTAGCCAGTCTCCCCTTGGTTTCTCTGATGTACAGCTGACTGCATCTCTTGCAGGATAGACAATAAACAACGTCTGCAATGACGCATCAAGAGTGTTGGGTGACACGGACATTTTATATACAGAATATATATATATATATATATATATATATATATATATATATATATATATATATATATATACAGTGGTGTGAAAAACTATTTGCCCCCCTCCTGATTTCTTATTCTTTTGCATGTTTGTCACACAAAATGTTTCTGATCATCAAACACATTTAACTATCAGTCAAAGATAACACAAGTAAACACAAAATGCAGTTTTTAAATGAGGGGTTTTATTATTTAGGGAGAAAAAAAATCCAAACCTACATGTCCCTGTGTGAAAAAGTAATTGCCCCCTGAACCTAATAACTGGTTGGGCCACCTTTAGCAGCAATAACTGCAATCAAGCGTTTGCGATAACTTGCAACGAGTCTTTTACAGCGCTCTGGAGGAATTTTGGCCCACTCATCTTTGCAGAATTGTTGTAATTCAGCTTCATTTGAGGGTTTTCTAGCATGAACCGCCTTTTTAAGGTCATGCCACAACATGTCAATAGGATTCAGGTCAGGACTTTGACTAGGCCACTCCAAAGTCTTCATTTTGTTTTTCTTCAGCCATTCAGAGGTGGATTTGCTGGTGTGTTTTGGGTCATTGTCCTGCTGCAGCACCCAAGATCGCTTCAGCTTGAGTTTACGAACAGATGGCCGGACATTCTTCTTCAGGATTTTTTGGTAGACAGTAGAATTCATGGTTCCATCTATCACAGCAAGCCTTCCAGGTCCTGAAGCAGCAAAACAACCCCAGACCATCACACTACCACCACCATATTTTACTGTTGGTATGATGTTCTTTTTCTGAAATGCTGTGTTACTTTTACGCCAGATGTAACGGGACACGCACCTTCCAAAAAGTTCAACTTTTGTCTTGTCGGTCCAGAAGGTATTTTCCCAAAAGTCTTGGCAATCATTGAGATGTTTTTTAGCAAAATTGAGACGAGCCTTAATGTTCTTTTTGCTTAAAAGTGGTTTGTGCCTTGAAAATCTGCCATGCAGGCCGTTTTTGCCCAGTCTCTTTCTTATGGTGGAGTCGTGAACACTGACCTTAATTGAGGCAAGTGAGGCCTGCATTTCTTTAGATGTTGTCCTGGGGTCTTTTGTGGCCTCTCGGATGAGTTGTCTCTGCGCTCTTGGGGTAATTTTGGTCGGCCGGCCACTCCTGGGAAGGTTCACCACTGTTCCATGTTTTTGCCATTTGTGGATAATGGCTCTCACTGTGGTTCGCTGGAGTCACAAAGCTTTAGAAATGGCTTTATAACCTTTACCAGACTGATAGATCTCAATTACTTTTGTTCTCATTTGTTCCTGAATTTCTTTGGATCTTGGCATGATGTCTAGCTTTTGAGGTGCTTTTGGTCTACTTCTCTGTGTCAGGTAGCTCCTATTGAAGTGATTTCTTGATTGAAACAGGTGTGGCAGTAATCAGGCCTGGGGGTGACTACAGAAATTGAACTCAGGTGTGATAAACCACAGTTAAGTTATTTTTTAACAAGGGGGGCAATCACTTTTTCACACAGGGCCATTGTAGATTTGGAGTTTTTTTTCTCCCTTAATAACGTAAACCTTCATTTAAAACTGCATTTTGTGTTCAATTATGTTATCTTTGACTAATAGTTAACGGTTTTTGATGAGCAGAAACATTTAAGTGTGACAAACATGCAAAAGAATAAGAAATCAGGAAGGGGGCAAATAGTTTTTCACACCACTGTATATATATATATATATATATATATTTTTTTTATTTTTTTTTAAGTCTTAGTGCCTGTGATTTTAGTGGCTGTGTTAATTAACTGATGCTTCAATGTTTCAGTGTTTCAGTACTGTATTTGGACACCAGATAGTGACTCCTTTTAATTTTTTTGTCTGTAGATGATAGCTTCTTAAAAAGGAAAAGAAAAAATATTCCCTCCTCAGGGATTTAGACGTTTTAACTATATTTTGAGCAGTGGTAATTGATCACCGAGGGAATGCTCGCTGTCTCCTGAAGCCAGCTGAGTGAGAAAATGTTAGTTTGCAATATAATGAAGGACTTTGCTGTTGTAGAAGAATAATCCTCCCTGAAGTAGATTGTTTTCCCATAACAACACGGTCTAAAAAACATTATTGCTCTTATATCAGATTTATTTACCCATAATGAAACTTAATATCAAATGAAACATTATGCTTTTTTTTTTTATCTCGAGAAGACAGCTTGCACTAAATGGCCAAATGTTTGTGGACACCTGGTGATCAAGCTCATCTGTCCTGTTTGAACATCCTATTTCATCTATTATGATAACCTTCCACTCTTCTGGCAAGTCTTTCCACTAGTTTTTTGGAGCATGGCTCTAGGGATTAATGAGCTTAGCTTAGTCTTATTGAATGGGGTACACTTCATTCCCAAGTCCATGTCCAGGCCATTCACCTTCTTCCACTCCAAACTTGGCAAAGAGTGACATTCTAGACAATAATGTGCTTCCAATTTTGTGGGAACAGTTTGACGAAGTGCCAATTATAGGCATGATTGTCAGATGTCTTCAAACCGATATGTTGTAATTCTCTCATCTCTCATTTTTTTAAATTGATTTCTTTGCTATAAGACAAAAAAATCAGCTTGGAATGTTAATAAGCTCCCATAAAGCAGAACCTTAGATTCTTAAAATCTTAGATTATAAATATTAGATTGTATATATTATTTGTCACATGCATATGTCAAAATGGGTACATTATCATAAACATATCAAATACAGTACATCACAGGTAAATAACTATTGACAGAGCCATTGTTTTATAGAAAATAAATCCATTTCTTTTGAATTGAGAATTTGGAGGCATAAAGAAAATCTTAATGGCTTAATCTTGGACATTGTCATGCCCTAATCCTGCATTTGTGCATCATACATGCACTCATATACAGAGGTGGAAAGTAACGAATTACATTTACTCGCGTTACTGTAATTGAGTAGCTTTTTTGTGTATTTCTACTTTTTAAAGTAGTTTTAAAAATCTGTAATTTTACTTTTACTTAAGTACGTTTTGTTTGAAGTATTGTAATTCGCTACATTTTAAATCATATTCGCTACTGAGTAAAAAATAAATGAATGAAAATGATAAAATAATACAAATATCATGCTTTGTATAAATGCTCCGTTGCGCCGCGTGTGTGTATCATGTCCTGGTCGCGCGCCGCTCCAGACTCCACTCCAGGTTTTCTGACATCGGCATCTACCTGACCTTCCACACGGTCGCTTCCGCCTTGAGTGACGTCATCGACTACCGCGAACATGTATTAACCAGAGAGAGACGCGGGAAAGATGAAAGAGGTTGTGATTTTGGCGTTATGACATTTGGTTGTGTATTCTTTTTTGACTTTTTGCCTCCCATTGACTTTGATTATTGCTTTGTCTCTTTGGTTTGGTTGGTCTTTGTATATATTTGTAGATAATTTCACTGTTTTTGGTTTAGGGAGTCCGGGAAGGTACCTGTATTTTTGTTTGTGTTTTTTTTTTTTTTTTTTGCAGGTAATCTAGCTACTAAATATAAATACCATTTTGTTTAATATTTTGGCCTGGGTCCATCCTGAATCTGATCCTCCACCTGTTATGTGTGTGTGTGTGTGTATACAAACCTCATTATTTCATCAGTTAATGATTGGATCTAGTTCTTTCTGCCATATGCCACCATTTCCATACAGTTATATATATTATAAATAGAACCCTGAGCCAGTCTTTTGCTGTATGGCCCTAGACTGGGACGTAACACCATATTTAAGTGACCACTTTGATTTTCAAGCACAAGAAAGACAACAGCTTTATTATGCAAAGGTGTTCCTTCAGTTAAAAACAACTAGTTTGAGATTTATATCTGCTCATCTTTTTTGAACTACGCTAGAATGCCTCATCCCACCCCCGCTGTTAAAAAAATAAAAAAAAGTAACTCGGTAACTTTTACTCTGAGTAAATTTTTTAATGAGCTACTTTTTACTTTTACTTGAGTAGATTTTTATAATTGTAACTTTACTTGTACTTAAGTAAAATTTCACTGAAGTAACAGTACTTGTACTTGAGTACAAAATTTTATTACTCTTTCCACCTCTGCTCATATACAGCTTGAGTGCAGCTTTTATGGATCTCTTCTTCCTTTTTTTCTATTGCTATCAGTAATATTAAAGTAATATGGCACTCAATGTTATCGTCCCTCTTCTGGACTGGTTTATTTTGTGGTCATGTATTTTGTTCAGGCACATTGCTCACCCCTCACACCAGAAATGACTTCAGCAGCTGTTCGCAATAGTCCATTGTCACATCGCCATTATGCTCACCTCTGTCAACTTACAATGAGCAAAATCTAGCACTTTCGTAAGCAAGAACCAAGGGTTTAAGCGTTTATATACGTTCAAGTCTTTCATCCAAATCTTGCCATTTCTCTCAGCTTCACTTCAACTTCACTGTAAATCAAGCTTTTAAATAAATAAATAAATAAATAAATAGAAACTTAGTAGTAGTAGTAGTAGTAGATGTGAGATGAGGACAGAGAGTGCAATCACTTTGTTGTGTTTTATTTTATTTATTTACTATGTCTTTTTATATATTTCTAATGCTTTTGCATGTTGTACATCAGCAGAACAATATGTACAGTACACCAATAAGAACCCCATTTTCCCCAGCATGATCATCATCCATCTCCATCTGTGACACTCTGTAATGGCATTCCAGGGGCATGAGAATTTCTGACCAGCATGAGAGTTTAGAACATGTAAGGGAATTTTTCTTTTCTTATTCAAAAATGCCAGAGCAATAAAAGAGATGGAAGGCAGTTGGGAGTGATTGGCATCATAAAACACTCCTACTGTAAATGATGTCTAGTTATTGTTCAATTCAGTAACGTTATTGCAATATTATTCATTTAATTCTCATAAAGAAATAGGTTTGGCATGGAGCTGATAATCTTCTCATTTTATTCAATTTAGTTTTTGTAATTATGTCTTGTTTATTTTGTTCTCACTTTCTGACTCAGGGATGTGGTCGGGTGTTTCGCTTTTACTGAGACTTCGGTAAGGGGAATGCTATCCACGCTCAATTTTGCATGCCAACTAATGCTATTGATTCAACTTTTCATGCCACTTTCTTTTGCGAATTTATTGATTGCAAGGAGATGGCTGCTATGGTCAGCAAAGGAGACAAATTTATTAAAATATCAACACAGATTTCATCAGACTGGACCAGTCATATTTGGTGCTTGTGCTAAGAACATTGTGAAAAACACATGGACACATGGTTAATTACATGATCGCATGTCTTAAATCATATATTATTGACACGTTCTTTGCAGGTAATTAGATTTGATTTGTTTAGATCATATTAGATTTACCTTTATTGTAACTGTGCAAAGTGCAAGTACAAAGTCAAAGGCACTTAGCATCTAACCAGAGGTTCTTCACTGCTTATGGGTTGCTACCCAAAGAAAAATATATAGTACATACAGGAATCAGACGAGCCTGATGTCTATTGTTTCGCAAAACCATATGGACAAAAGTTAAATTGTGCAATACATTTATGGTTCAGAAGTATTTATTCTATTTTATACAAGCATGCGATTATCATCCATCCCATCCATCCATCCCATCCATCCCATCCATCCAATAAAATGTATCTTTTCCAGCTATTTATCCTTGCACCTGTGTGATTACTTAAACCTGTACAAGTAATGACATTCACTGGAATGTAAGGGAATGTAAAACATTTTTTTTTTATATGATTACAGCAAATTTCATGTGCATGAAATTTTCTATAATCATATTCTTGACAAGAGAAAATGCTGGTTGGGATTTGATCAGCTCTAGGCAGAGCCCAGGAGAGAGAGAGTTGCTCAGAGCAAGGCCTTAGAAAATCAAAGAGTGTTAAATGGACATCAGGAGACTGATGTAAAGCATTTCTAAGCACTCTCTTTCCTCTGAGCGACCTATAAACCGCCTAATAAGCTTTTGAACACTTGGGGTTTCTTATATTTTATTACTGTTTAATTACTGTTACTGCTCCAGACCAAATAAAATGATAGAAAAGCAATTAAATGATATACAGTATGTGGAGTTTATTAACTGGTCACTCTCGGATTCAAGTAAGTTTCAAATCTCGGACTTTGAGTGCTGAACACTTTGGTTTTTAATGTCCATAATTAGGACAAGATAAGAAATAAATCGGCCAAATCACTTAAGAACGCTCTCTCTCTCTCTCTCTCTCTCTCTCTCTCTCTCTCTCTCTTTCTCTCTCTCTTTCTCTCTCTCCTACTCTCTCAATCCCTATTCTGCTTATCCTATCCCTGGTTCCAGGAGGCTTGGAGCCTATCCTGGGGTACTCAGGGCACTAGGCGTGGTACACTCTGGATGGGTTGCCAATCCATTACAAGGCACAAGCCTGCACACATTCATACACTACAGGCAATTTGGAAATGGCAATTTTAGGAAATAGCCTACTCTGCATGTCTTTGGCTATGGGAGGAAACCAGAGTTACTTGAGAACATTAGTGGAATGAACTTATTATTCTAATTTCTGCTGCTTTGGTTTTTCTTGTATATGTATGTTAATGGTGTTTCCCAAATTAAATTGTGGCATACTTCAATAACACAATGAATCCCTTAGTTTTCAGAAAAGCAGTGGTGGTGCTTGTTGTTGATGATGATGACTTTTACAGTTGTACCTAGGTCTGGGCGATATGGCAAAAAAGTAATCTCGATAATTTTTGGCCCATATTGAACGATAACGATATATATTTCGATATAAGCTGTTAATGCTGGCAGCTATAAAAGAGAATCCCAACAATGACTGAAGCCACAAAAATTAAAGGGTTCATTAAATTACATTTTAAAGTATAGTTTATTAATAAAAAACAGATGACAGATTTGGCCTTAAAAATTAAGATACTATAGGCACATGCTCAGAATCTTTACAAGGCAAAGATTTTTATAAAAAAAAATACTTGTTTGTGATGATAAAAAGTATCTAGTGATGATATATTACAATGTTTTGAGATTTTTAAACAATAATGAGAAACAACATTTAGACCACACACACTAGGGCCGTCTTTTTATCCCACAATTCAGAGTTAAATGAAGGCTATTTCACACGACCCCAATAAACTGACATAATGGCTTAAGCATGCAATGACAACAAACATGGAATGAATTATGCAGCTATCAATCTGGGCCAGGACAATTTCACTTTTACTATATAGTTGGGTACCTGCTAGGTGTTGTATAGTTCATATTTGCTTGGCCAGAATGGTTTAAGCCACCAAAATAATGTTTTATTGATAAACTGCGCAGCTTTGGCCAGCGTGAACACTCCCGTTAGTAACGAGGCGAATAAGGAGCAAAACTTCAGCCGCGGAATGAGACGCTGCGCAATAAGAAGCCAAACGAATCGGAAGTTGCGAATAAGGAGCTAAACTTCAGCCTCGTGTGCTACTTAGGGGCATCATATCTTTCACTAGAAAGTTAGAAACGGCCCTGGTTATATCCTTGCTCCTTTTGGAACCTTTCATAAGGTGTAATGGCCACGAAAGACGACACGATCGATATCTGCTTTGGTGCAGCCCCACTGCTAGCCCTGCTAGTTGACGGAGTAGCATCGCCCCGCATTTTCATGCTCTGAGTGTGGTCGTTTGGGGGATGCGTTCATATAACGGAGTTCGTGCTACCTTTTTTGTCGACAATTTCAACATCTTTGGATAATAACTCGAGGTTAGATTCACTTTCGTTGCTGCTTCCACAAATTTTTTTTTTTGTCGTCCTGGTGTCAAGTTTGCTTCGCAAAGTGCGGTAGGAAATTAACTTTGACCTGCACGGCACGCGCAAGCTGCACGCTGATTGGTTGTTGTCGTATTGTTCTGCTGTGTGATTGGCTCTTACTGTAGATTAATCCATATCG
This sequence comes from Channallabes apus, assembly GCA_030522415.1. NCBI lineage: Eukaryota > Metazoa > Chordata > Actinopteri > Siluriformes > Clariidae > Channallabes > Channallabes apus. The sequence goes on from CM060113.1 coordinate 27,015,209, forward strand.
AGCAAAAAATGTCTAGAGCTTTTCATCGTTTTTAAAATCAATAAATCGCGATTCGATATGATATTGTTTATCGGCCCAGCCCTAGTTGAACCCTTCTGCATGCAGGTTATATAGCTGTTGATGTTGCTTTTAGTCAGAAATTATTGTTTTGCATTTTCATCAACATTTAATGTTTTGAAAATGAACATAACCACAACAATTACAATTACAAATAGTTTTGCTTGAAAAATAAAACAGGTATAATGTTTTATCCCTTTCTTTCAGCATTTCTATACATGTGCATATACTTTTTTAATATTAGTGATGTACAGTATTTTGAACAAAAGTATTGTATAATTTATATGACCAATCCAGGCCAGTATGATTTCAAGTCACAGAGGATGCAAAGTTGTGAAGGGATTTTTGGTACTGTACCTCACATGGTTCAGCTGTGGCCATGCCTTAAACTGCAGAGAAAGTGGCTAATAACTTCCTGATTGACATTATATTGAACGACATCATAGTAGGATGCTCTTTTTTCTAGCACCTGGGCCGTTTTGGAGGTTTAAACATGCTCAAAAAGCACAAAGGTTGGTAGTGCACCCCAGCAATGGTGCAGATGCTTGGGCTCACTCATAGCTGCTTTGCAAGTCCCATTCAGGAGCACATTCATAAGTCACATTTGTATGCAAGTACAAAAAAAGTGAGTCTTGTACACCTTCGACACATGTATATAATGTAAAGCATTAAAAAAACACACACACACAGATTCATTTAAAACGAATGAGGCTGACTCATTTCTCCCGCACCCCCAACCACACACACATATACTGTAGGACAATATACTGGACTTTAGACATTTTATACATTCACTTACATACTGAGAATTTTGTATATAATTGTAAATATTGGTATCTGGGGCACTGCAGTGACTATTTTTTGTACAATACAGTACATGTGAGCTACTGAAGCAATTTTTTCGCATTTATAAATGTTCGTATATATATATATATATTTGGCCTTTTTGGCATTTCACAAAACATTTCTTTAATCTCTTGTACATACTCCTTGGTTTGTTTTTTAAATGTCAAGGTGTTTAAAATTCGCCTTTGGCTTTTTTATCAGGGACAATCTGATCATTTTGATTCATACACATTTTCTTTCATGTCATACACTTTTCCATATATTCTTCTGATTCTGTAAAATAAGATAGGAATATTGAATTGAATATACTGTATCACATTAGCAAAGAGCGATTCAACTCTTTCTCTCTGTCTTACTCTCTTCCCTCTTTTACCTGCTGAATAATTTCATGCATCCGGAAACGTGTTAACACCTTCTCTGTTCTTGCTTTCTTTTTTTTTTCCACCAGCAGGAGGCCGAGGGCACGCTGCCTAATTTGCTCGTGCTGTGTGGTGATCACGGCATGTCTGAGACGGGCAGCCACGGAGGATCTTCAGAGCCGGAAGTCAACACTCCACTAGTCCTCATCAGCCCCGCCTTCCCAATGAAAGGTGAGTCTTCATTTTCTCTGCGTGAGGCCTGCATTACCCTCACTCAGCCTGCCAATATTCTATAGAGCCATCAACTGCAAAATTATTTCTCTTGTGTTGAGGCTCTGTAATAAAAGTTGAAGCTCACTGCACACATGGAGGGTGGAGTCGGACCTAGTTGCTATAGTAGGGCCTGGTTCTGGAGATGGAACTCAAAATAAGAACTCATTCTAGGCACAAATCTTATATGCAGAGGAACTACAGTAGCAATCGCTGACTCTCAGGTACTCACTGATACCGATATAGAAGCCAGACACCCTTCAGCAGCACATAGTTATGTGTAAGTCAATTATTCGACTGAAAGAGCTACCAGAATTCAATCCAAAAACCTCACCCCTTCCCAGCTACACTAAAAAAACTTGGTGTTTTTGTTTCCTTACATTCAAACTAGCATCACAGCACCAGGTTGGAAAATTATAAGAGCGTCTTGAGCAATAAAAACACCATCTCAAAGCACATGAGACGCTAGTTTAAAATTTATGAGATGCCCATTGTTTATAATGTTAGCCAGTTTCAATGAAATGCATTACAGTAAGTAGGCTGAGACTGAGCAGGTTTTGCTTCTGGATAAAACACTTCTGCATAGCTGTACGGTAAGTAAAGAACCGTCTCTCTCTTTTCAATGACTGATAATTTTACTCACTCCGCCAGTATACTCCTCATACTGAGATTTATATTGAAGATGCTTTTATCAGGTTACTCATATTACAGGAAAGTGCTTCTGTCCTGTTGATATTTTCACAGAGTACAGGATGCAGTCTGTTTTACTTTGAATGGCATCATGAAATCACGTCCATATCTCTGTCGTTTTGTGTCTGCTCATTACTGAGACAACATGCGCTGAGTTTAACTCACACAATATGACTTTTTACTGGATTAAATCACTACTAGACATCAGGATCAGCATTGAGGTATGCCTTGTGAAAGCTACTAAATACAATAGAGGGCGAAATGCTCAGGAGGTGACATCTGACAGCATATGAGTCCATACATATTGAACTAAACTTATTACACCATCAGAAGAAACAGGAGATATTTCAGGCTGGGGTGTTCGCAGTGGGGGGAAGACACAAACAAACTGGTTTCTGGACATGTACTTACTGTATCTCAGTGTGTTCTTTTGATGTCATTGTAAGTCACACATGGTTGAATCTTCTAATTTCCTTAAACAGCCATGAATTATATGATAAAGTAGCGTCTTTATAGACGCTCAAGGTTTAAGCTGCTGCACACTAGGTGTTACTAAACATCCTTATGTGAATACATACAGTACACGGTTTGTTTGTACCTAAGAGTGTGAGGTTCTGACATCTTGGCACAGCAGGTGATAGGCTTATTAGCATTTGCTCTCTCTTCTTGATGAAAGTGTGGATCAGCTGAGCATCTGTGTGCTTCGCACTGCCAGGATGAATGTGATAATTGTTTCTTTTCCTGTATTATATATTTGATAAATATCACACACTTTCACATTCCAGTGATCACATTTAGAAACGCTCTGAAATTAAAATCTCTGTGGATTAGTAAGAATTGAATCTCTAGTGCTTTTTTAGCATTATCAAGATTTTGTGCATTTGATTCTTTATTTAAAGCCTGATATAACTATATGCTGTGTGATCGTGGATACACTATATTGCCAAATGTATTCACTCACAGATCCAAATCATCGAAATCATGGTGACGGGTGTATAAAATCAAGCACCTAGGCATGCAGACGCTTAAGGATGGGTCGCTCTCCGGAGCTCAGTGAATTCCAGTGATAGGATGCCACTTGTGCGCTAAGTAGAGTTATGAAATTTCCTTGCTACTAAATATTTCACAGACAGCCACAAAGTGGACGCTGAGCCACATACTGCACAAAGTTTGCCAACTTTAATAGATAAAGACCTCTAAATTTCATGTGGCTTCAGATTAGCTCAAGAACAGTGTATAGAGAGTTTCATGGAATAGGTTTCCATGGCCGAGCAACTGCATCCAGGCCTTACATCACCAAGTGTAATGCAAAACATGGATGCAGGGGTGTAAAGCTTGTGGCCACTGCACTGTAGAGCAGTGTAGATGTGTTGTCTCGAGTGACGAATCATGCTTCTTTGTCTGCCAATCCTATGGACTAGTCTGGGTTTGGCAGTTGCCGAGAGAACGGTCCTTGTCTGACATCATTGTGCCAAGTGTAAAGTTTGCTGGAGGATTTTGATGTGGAGTTGGTTTTTAAGAGTTGGGCTCGGCCCCTTGGTTCCAGTGAAATTAACAGATTTTTTTAATGCAAATTTTTTATTAATTTATGCTCTATTTTCCTGTGTTTCAGGGGGCATGGGTGAGCCAGCTGTAGTGGAGCAGGTGGATTTGACCCCTACACTTGCACTGGCTCTGGCACTGCCCATCTCGCAGAACAGTGTGGGGCGCATGATTCCGGCTGTGTTCGAGAATGCTCCGCTCAAAGAGCAGCTTCGTTACCTTCATCTCAATGGCCATCAGCTTAGCAACCTGCTGCGGGACAGCAACCCCAGCTTCCATAAGGGTGAGAACATAACATCACAACACATGTACACATCCAACATGCTGTAGAACAATCAGACCAGGCGAGAGCAGGAGATTATGTGAATGAACACAGATAATAATACAAATATGTCATATACAAAAAATAGCAGACTAATTTTAGTTTAAGAATGCTTACCAGAAAGCACCCTACCTTGAGACAAATTCTTATCAAAACAAGGATCCCACAGGATGCAATTAAAACAGTTTAATGAATAGGAATTTTATTTGTCTAGAATGTTCAAACACGCATGAATGGGCTTGAAGAAAATAGTCTCCCTGGACTTGCTGGTTTAGATTAAGGTGCTACTGTTTGTCACTGTGTTCCCCTTGTGCCATGCTAAAACTGTCTCCGCACACTCAGCTTAGAGCACACTTTTCGCATTTTGTGGTTTTCCTGTAACGTGTCCTTTGTTTTCAGTGGTACCCAGACTGTAACTCCCATTGCCCACTGTGACCATGGACTTATAATAACTGGGGATAACGTTCTGTTGGTTTACTCAAAACACCTGGCTCCATCAATGCTTTATGCAGTAGTTCCTGCTGAAAGCTCCCATCTCGTGGGCCTACCTGAGACAGGGAGGTTGGGTTATTGTGTGCTTCCTAGTCTGCTTTGTCCTCAGGGTTCTAGGTCAGCCTAGGTCTAGTTCAGCAGGGTTCTAGAGGGGTATTCACAGTCATCTTTTCCACCTGCTGTGGCTAGTAGTCCTCCTACACAAATCCCGGTTACTCACAAACTAAAATAATAGCACTGTTATGTCTGGACCTAAGATCACCGGGATAGATCTTACTTCCCATCGATCACCTATGCGGATAGGAACGGTGGCAATCTCTTTAGCATCCTTATGGATACAGGTGCAGCTATCCAGCAAAAGGCAGGCTAAGATGACCATAAGAGCTGGTATTGGAACCAGGTCAAGCTAATGGGCACTTGGTTGGGGGGCCGCATTACACCTCAGGCTTGGTGGGCATGGGTTTATCTAAGGGGATCCTAGCAAGGTCTGTTCTGGCGCCTGAGCTGTCTCAATGTGTTTTACAGTACAATGAAATAAGATTTGACTCATTTTAAATTCTAAAAAATAAAATATAAAAACCAATATGTGGTGGTCAGTGTTGGTATTGTGTTGGAAGCAATGGAAAACACCAATATGGCACCAGGCTTCAGGCTATACCTCCATGTCTTGTACATTAACAGGCTTATGGTTTATGTACAGTATTTATTTACATGCATTCAATTGATCTGCGTCTTGCACTGGTTGTGTTCGCTGTTGTGTCATTTAAATTTTAGCATTAGCTCATGCTACATGTAACAGTTTGTGTTCAAGTTCAATGCTTGTCCCTGCTCGAGTTTTTGTGTGTTCTGTGACTACATAGTGAATGTTACTAAATTCATTAGAAAATACCACAGACTGGTAAAAAACACAAATACTAACTGCCCAACCTATGAATACAACCTATGAATGTGACCAGCTGTGAACATAAGTAATGTAGAAATATCATAGCCGAAATTCACAGAACTTGCTACTGTAGCAGCGGTGACAGCTAAAAATTATCAAGCTAATCAAACCTTCAATACTTCACAGGCTGTCACCTTCATAATCATGAGCATATTAGTGTAGCTACAGTAGCTACTTTAATCAGGAAGAGAAGAAATACATGATTCTGAAACCAATAACAGCTGTTAGCCAATAAAATCATAATAATGACTTTGCTGACCTTTTATGAACAGCATTATAGTACAATTACTGAACACAGAACATTATTTGACTTTTATATAATCATCTGCACTGTGCGTCATGTTGTCCACCATGAATGAATCCTTCGGGCTAAAAAATAGTTCTAGCTGCTGGTCTATTTTCTCGGAGCAAAATGTTCATTAAAATTAAATACAACAGCCACCTTGAGATTTAGGCCAAGCCCACTTGAGGTTTAAAATAGAAATATTTCAATAGATTTCAATGACTGGCATGTGAACAGAATTCCTGACTTTATATTGATTTGATTCGGCTACAGAAGTTTAAAGGTCAGACAATCTTTACCCTGTTAGAAATTTTCTTTCAGGATTATATTGCAGGTACAAAAATTCACTAGATGACTACAAAAAAATAGGAACATTTACAGTATAGACATGGTTTAGTGTTTAGTGTGCCAACAGCATGGTCAGATCTTTAGCTAATTATTAGCACTAACTCTGCCTTATTCTGGAAATCAGGATCTATGAGTCTGAGAATGTGACTCTTAACACGGCAATTAAAAAGTTCTTAACCAACAATTGATCTATAAAGTAAGCATTAGCGTAATTTCTAACATGTTGCTTTGATGAAAATGAGTTTAAAGTAGAAAATGAAACTCAGTAATACTTCCCTATTGTTCCTTTTACAATAAATGGTCAATACCTTTTATAAGGTCTGATATTCCACTAAAGGCAATCCGTTTTAGTTTGTTCATATCTTGTTATCCCATCTGATCACAATGTTATACAAAATGTCTTTTAGATACTTTCTCTTAAACATCTGAATCCGGATGCTGCCAAATTTAATGTTTCTACTGTTTCTCAGTGTAGCTAGCGAAAAATAAGCACTTTGCATATATTCTCACACCAATCATCTCATCTCATCTCATCACCAACTGTAGTTGCACTAACCATTAATTTGAAATACAGTGGAACCTTGGATTATGAGCATAATTCGTTCCAGAAGTGGGCTTGTATTACGAAACACTCGTAAACCAAATAAAATTTTCCCATAAGAAATAATAGAAAATCTAATTATTCGTTCTACAGCCAAAAAAAATAAATACATAAAAATAATTAATACAATATATAAAGTAAAAATAAAACAAATTAACCTGCACTTTACCCTTAAATAAAAAGTAAAAATAAATCCTGACAGATAAGTGTTTCAGTTTGTGCACGCAGGCGGTGTGTGTGTGTGTGTGTGTGTGTGTGTGTGTGTGTGTGTGTGTGTGTGTGTGTGTGTGTGTGTGTGTGTGTGTGTGTGTGTGTGTGTGTGTGTGTGTTCGTTCACTCAGCAGGTTAGACGATTACCTACAATTTCGCAGCACAAGAGAGAGACAATGCTCATATTTCAAGTCAAAATTCATTAAAAGTCTTTGCTCGTCTTGCGGAACACTCGTAAACCGCGTTACTCGTAATCCGAGGTTCCACTGTACATCCTACTATCTAGCTGGCTTCACCTTGTGTTCATCAGCAGAACATAGCGGTTCTTGGCAGAACCATGGCCTTCTTGAAATTGTCACTGTTCGGGAAGGTTCATAGTTAAATTATAAGAATTTCAACTTTCTGGACCCTACAATCTATTAAAAAGACTCACTCAAAGTGCCGAAGAACAGCTGTGATCCACCTACAAATAACCTACGCACTGCTATGATGTTGTTCAATCAATGACTACCATTCAAAACGTCACTCATTCTTGAATTTTCTGTGATTTTTCAAGATCTGGATCAACTTTAGAAATGTGGGAACTGAAGCTAAGGCCTGAGTGCTAGAGTCTTGTGTATTTACTGGATTGCAGGATCAACACTGGTTGACCTAATTGGAGATACCTGTAACAAATCCCAGCCTAATTCTGGGACAGTTCTGGAGAAAAGCAGTAGAGCTCTATGGCTTAGGTGCTTTATCCTACACAAAATGGGAATCATCAGTTGAAGAAATGTATGCTAAAAAGTTATAAGTTTGTCTAGTTATGACAGGAAGCACCACACAACAATCACCCAACCCTAGTAGACTGTGACAGGAGTCCCCCAGTTTGTTACAAAAATAGCTGTGGTGATGAACCAGCTCCATTGGGGTCAGCCTCCATCCAGACTTCTTTAGCTTGAAACACCCTATACTGCTGACAGCTAATGACTGAGCTCATGTTACTAAGACACATATATAACATCTTTCAGAAAGTATGATACTGTAGTACAATCAGACTCATTGACCTTCATTTATATTTACTATGAGAGCTGTCTTGAAGATTTAAACTCCCTGTACAGCATGTACTGTAAACAAGTGTCCTTGCTATGCCTATTTTTTTTTTTTTTACTTCTTTTGTAAACATGCAAGCAATAACCTTCACACATTTGTTTAACCATGTCTAAATATTTAAATTATTATCTGCGCATTCACTTAACTTCTTAGTAAGTTACATAAGTTGAAGTGCTTATGGATTATTATTATTATAATATTATACAAAAAAAAAGCCAGTTATCTTACCAGTATTAACCAGCTAGGAACCAGACATAAGCTGTTGTACAGGCTGAGATGAACAAGATTTGATTGGCAATTTTCCTTCTGGGAAAAACACCCAGAATACAATACATACTGTATTGTGAGTAGTTCTGCATCCTAAATTGTAAGAACTATCAATGAATAGGGTTGCTGTTTTAGGCAGACCAGATGGCCCTGTTATGCATTTGCATATGGGGAGATCAGACACAGCTGAATATAAAGTGGTGTTCTGGAAAGAGACTTAAAATTCTCTCAAAATCACAACATGAAATATGTGTTAAAATGAGATTAAATATGAGTAGATTTATAAAGATAAAAGCAGGTCTGTCTCTCTGTCTGTCTCTCTGTCTGTCTGTCTGTCTAACCACCTGTCTGTCTGTCTAACCACCTGTCTGTCTGTCTAACCACCTGTCTGCCGGTTAGATTTCAGCAGAAATTTGACAAGATTCCTTTGAGATGGACCTACTGTACTGTCTCATTCACGTATTTGGTGTACTGCACTAATATATTAATCTGTACATTTAATCATTACTGAATAACATCAGAAACATTGTTGTCTGCACACAATCAACTTTCAGTTCACATTTAACACAACTAGCATTAATCTATGGATGAAATACAGAAGATAACAACATTGTTCATCTGTGGTCTCTTTTATTGTTCTATGTGACTGGCAGTCTTCTTGGACCACGCAGGTTACCTCCTATTAGTATGTGGATATATTTGTATATTGTCTATTTTATAAAATCAGTTTTTGACTCTGCTTTGGAGCTACTAATTACTTTGAAGTTGACCAAAAATGTAGTATAAACAGATGATTTAATAACTGCCATATGAAATGATGGGCATGCAAGAAATGCTAACAGTGCAGAGTATAAACCGAAACACAACAGCAGCATCAAAGAGGTTGTGTTTTTCAGTATGTCAGCTAAGCAGCAGGCCTAATCACCGTATAAAGTCGGTAATTAAGTAATTAAGAATAATTACTGTCTTAAGGCTAATTGCATTTAATGTTAGATTGTGACTGCTTTTGGGTGTAGGACCTGCAGTAGGTTGGAAATTAATTGACAAAGAATCCTATTGATGCCAGCATCTTTTCTGATGGACAGTTACAGGTTATGTATTACGTATGGTTTTAATGTGTTTGGGAGCACAGGCAGGTCTGTAATAAGTTTTTTTTTTTTTTTTTTCCCCCATTGAAAGATTCCCTCACCAAATCTTAACTGTGCACTTATAATAAGCAAGGCTGTTACATTTACATTAATATTACATCTAAGGATATTTTCTTGACGTATAGTACTGTGTAAAATCTTGAGCCATCATTTCATGTTTTGCATCCATGCTTTTTGTTAATTTAGACTTAAGCAATAAATCTCCATGCTTCATGAAGGTTTTTTTCTTATTATGGGCAAGTTTTTAGCTGTCATTCTCAGTCTAGTCCAAGTACTTGAGCAATTTCAGGTACAGGGACTAGACTTAAAATGACAGCCTATCATCTGTCTTCATCTGCTCCTATTTCTCAATGATTCATGCCTTAAGTTAGATGTTTTAATGCATGAATGATTCATGGTGCACTGTGTGGCTTAACAAACAAACATTTCAAATGAAGACAGATGATTAGCCTGGTGATTAGTATACTGGTGATGGTGAATGCTGAGTAGGTGGAACAGATGAGAGGGAAAATAAGGTTGCTGATGCGGTTTTTACTGTACATGGACAACCGATTTTTGCATTGTATCTTTAGCCACTTTGCACCCTGTCGCAGGAAAGCATGTGCTTCAACTTCTTTAATGTAATTTCCATAATCTAAAATGTATTTAATGTAATATGGGGCCAGGTGTAGCTCAGTGGTTAAGGCATTGGACTACGGTTCGGAAGATCCCAGGTTCAAACCCCACAACCACCAAGTTGCCACTGTTGGGCCCTTGAGCAAGGCCCTTAACCCTCAACTGCTCAGATGTGTAATGAGATACAAATGTAAGTCGCTCTGGATAAGAGCGTCTGCCAAAATGCCTAAATGTAAAGAAATTGAGGTGGCTCAAGATATTCGCACTGTACTATATTTTGATTTTTTTAAACAAAAGAAAGCAAGTAAACATTCCTAAAATTACTGGAGCTGGGTTAAGAATTGTCCAACCCATTGATAAAACCTGGAAGGGATACTATGTTTCCTAGTGAAATTATGGGCATTTCCCTAAACATAATGTGGCGGAAACCTTCAATATTGGGACTAACCTGCTGTGTGGCCATAAGAGAAACTTTGAAATTATTTGGGGAAACGTTTACATTTTGCTAGGGATCATATAGAATAGACTATGGAGCAATGAAAAAATAAAAAATTCATGTGAGGTTATGAATCTAAATTTAATTCCACAGCAATGGGTGCATAAGGGTAAGAAGGGAAGAGCATGAAGCGATGCACCCATCATGCATAGTGCTCACTGTGTTATGGTCTGGGGTTTCTTTAGTTGGTCCAGACTGAGTAATGTTATGTGGCAATAACATCAAGTCAGCTGACAACCGTACTGAATGACTAGGATATCCTATTAATGTTTTTTTCAGCACTGCAGGCATGATCATATTCCAAGATGAAAATGCCAAAAATCTTCAGGCTCAGATTATGGTTATATTTGGTTTCCTGGTTCTAGGAACCATCTTGACATATGAATTGGAATATCTTTTGGATATGGTGAAGAAGACTTTAGGGTTGGGGCTTTGAAACGCCTTCAATTCGTGTACGTGATGTAGGCATATTCTCCTTGTCCTTCATGGCTTTTCTCCAGATACTCTGGAGAAATGTTAGACTATAGACATGCGTTCGCACAGTGTTTTTTTTTACCCATATATTAATGGGTGCGTAAGTTTCTACAGTATGTGTGCTTGTGTTTTGCAATGGGATGGTACACTATCTAGGGCAGGGGTGTCAATCATAAGGCCCTCGGGCCGAATACGGCCCACTAAGGCGTCCAGTACGGCCCGCGGGATGACTTGAACAATAATATTAAATATAATTTTTTTTTTATTATCATTATTATTAGTAGTAGTAGTATTAAATAAAGTCTATGTCCGGGTATTCGCTGCAATATTGTGTTTGGTTTTATTAATTGTTTTATTTTAATCATTGATCATTTAACTGCTCTTCTATTGCGCTTCTGCCGAAACCTCTAACACGCATGCGCATTTTAAATTCGGCCCACACATGGTCACATTTCTTCTCATCCGGCCCTCACCCTAAAATGAGTTTGACACCCCTGATCTAGGGTATACATTGCCTTGTGCCTGACAGCCTACACAGAATAAATTATATTGATAATAGTTGGATGGTTGTATTCAGTGTAAAATTAGCCTAGGAGTCTAAAGAGTTGGGTTTTTACAGACCCGCTAAAAAGAGTAATCATTTCATTAACTCAAATTGTAAATTAAATTAAACTCCAACTATATATAGTTTAGAGATTGAAAGACAATAGGACAGGAAAGACCTCAGTGGCACTGATCAGTGCTTAGATTTCTTATAAAAGAAACCAAGTGAGAATTAAATTAATTTTGAAAAAAAAAACATTAGAGACATATTGTTAGTTTATTGAAACTTTGATTATGAAATATTTGATAAAACTTTAGTTAAAGTAAGAGACTGTATACATAAATTGACTCAATCCAGGAACAAGACAAACAATCTCTGTATTTACTATGGGTGCACAAACTAAACAAAGCAAATGAAGATTAAAATACAATTATACTGTGGACACTAAAACACATTCTCACTCACATACACACAGTCTTGAAGTGCAGAGATGGGTCCTTATGGCCAGGTATTGACCTGACTCCGAGCCGGTTTAACTCTTGATGAGTGGTCTGTGTACTAGCATTAGCATAAGAGAGATGTGGTCTGAGTAGCTGAATTGGGGGGCAGGACTTTGCCCGGTACACGCTGGCAATTGTATAAACATGACCTCACACATTTGCTCCTCTCGTTGCAAAGTCTGCATGCTGATGGAATTTTTGAAACACTGAATAGAGATTTGCATGGTGAAAATGACAATAAAAATACATCTGTATTCTGCAGTTCACTTGTAAGCCACATAGAATTCATCTCTTTAGCTTAAGCACTGACAGGGATGCATTTAGTCACAGCAGTGAATTCTCATGGTAAACCCAAAAAGTTTCTAACACTCACAAACTCCACTAGTGGGGAGCAGTAACTAGAAATTATTAGAGTTATTGTACCATTCCGTGTTGATGTAAACACACAAGCTGCCCCCGCAAACCTTACCGCACAGGGCTGCGTTTCTGTCAGTGCTGAACGAGGCTAGTCTGTCTAGCTGATTGGTGGCGTCCGGAAGGCTGAGCCACATCTCTGTGAAAACAAAGGCAGAGTCTCTTGACTCACGATGAGTAATCCACTGTAGTAGGATGTACTCTAGTTTATTGTCAAGAAAGCTTTGCATAATAAAACAGACAGGAGAGCTGTCCAGCTAAGGTTAGTCCTTTTCCTGCTCACTGGCATTAGGTGACACCAAGGACTGGTCCCTGCAGCAAGCCGAGGTCATGTAGTTTTTCCAAGAGGTCATTGTACAGGTTAGTTTTTGTGTTAAAAAAACTAGCCATTGGTGGACATGAACACGTGTACCAGCCCCTATCATTATTTTGCCCAAGCTTGATGGGAGATTGCAACTTACAGTGGCTTACATTGCCTAAACCAGGTATCAGTCTTAGACATCTGCCCATTCCCTACAGTGGATAACCTAATGGAGTGTTTATGGAGGGCCCAATTTATTTTCCCTATTGAACCTCATGAAATACAAGACTGTTGGCAGGTAACACTCACCACCCAGATGCCAGGCCCCAAAATGCCTTTAGCTTGACAAACGCGAACTGGCAGTACTGAGTCCTCCGTTTTGACCTCCAAAGGGCCCCAATAATGTTCCAAAATCTGAGGGACATTGTCCTGCTGTGCCTCCTTAATCACTATGCATGTACTGTGTATTGTGTGTGTGTGTGTGTTTGTGTGTGTGTTTGTGTGTGTGTGTGTGTGTGTGTGTGTGTGTGTGTGTGTGTGTGTGTGTGTGTGTGTGTGTTTGTGTGTGTGTGTGTGTGTGTGTGTGTTTGTGCGTGTATGTGTGTGTGTTTGTGTGTGTATGTGTGTGTGTGTGTGTGTGTGTGTGTGTGTGTGTGTGTGTGTGTGTGTGCATACCATATATTTGCATAGGAGAGAAAGAGTTAGTACCTTATATCAGCAGTTTGGCAGCATGTATAAATTCGACAGACCATGTAATTGTTCAGTGAAAAGGGTGTGTGCGTGAGTGTGAGAGCGTGCGCACGCGCATGTGCGCGTGTCTGTGTGTGTGACGTAGTCTGCTCTCACAGAAGCTCAGAGCTCAGATGAAGCATGATCAAAGCAGCTAATTTAAACTCTGTGTCAAAACAGCCCACCAGCTCCCATAGAAGATTTCCATGGGGTGCGTGTGTGTGTGTGTGTTTGTTTGTTTGTCATCATATTTTAGAATTAAAAGATGCTTGATGTTAGGCATCTGGGAGTCTTTAATCATATAATATCATATAATTATACAATTATTTCATATAATATACAATTATAATCATATAATTCTTCACAAGCATACAGTATATTATAGTTGATAGTATGTTAACAATCACTAATAATAAAACTAAGCTAAATAATTTTCATGATGAAAAATTTTAATCCTGAAATAGGAAAATTATTCTATAGTTAAAGAGGAAAAGATAGGCAGGTAGATGTGCTTGGATAAGTGGGTGCTTTGTGGGGACTAGAATCATTCTATAACTTTGGGTACATTACAGTACATTTCTGTTAATGATAAGTATATTTATTCTAAATATTTTCTTTAAAAATATTTTTTTACCTATTAAGAGAAATCATATTAGAACATCACACAAACATTGTGTGCATTCTATGCTTCACTTAGCTTGAAAATTATCATAAATGTTATGAAATCGACCAAATAATGAATAATGAGCCAATTGACAAAATAATAAATGAAAGCCATTAGAGTTTACATTTAAGCATTTGGCAGACACTCTCATCCAGAACGACATAAATATTTTTTTGTCACGTTTCCATCACTAATCGCCGTCTTTTCTCCTTTTTTCCCACGCTGTCATGTCTCTCCCTCACGTGCTTGTGTTTTCCGTCCATCTGTCATGCTCTTACACACACCCGCCCACTTTACACACCGGCATCTCATTCACAAACTAATTTCTCCCGGCATTTAAGGAAGCACAGAGCGCGATCTCGTTGCCAGATTATTGCGTGCCTTCAGAGCCCAGTTTTCTCGCGTTTCTTTTTCGTGCAAATTGTCTCCGTTTTCGACCTCGCCTGTTCTCGGTTTTTTGATTCTAGTCTATCGTTTTGGATCTCGTTCGCTGTTTGTTTCCTGTTGGTTTTGACCTTTCGCTTCGGCTCACGATTACGTCTCTGCTCGCTCCCCCTTCGGATTTTTTCGCCCCGCTGACTGACTCATTGGCTTTGAACTCTCGCACTGGCTCACGACACCGTCTCTGCTCGCTCCTTTTTGATTCATGCACCGCGGACTGATTCTACTGGCTTTTCGACCTGTTTTTGTCAACTCTGTATTACGTCATTGGGATTTCCCCCGAAACACGGAAGTACTCGGCTGCCGGCGTGCCACACACTCCCCGTTCAAGTTCGCGTCTGAGCCACGCCCCCTTTGGCGCTATAAACTGCACTTGGATCCAGCCTCTCTTGCTCTCTCTTCTTTATTTCTGCGCGCCCTGACAGAATAATCTGGCCACGATGGATCCAGCAGATTTAAACGGACTCAGAACAGCATTGCAGAACCAGGGTGCTCTGCTGGGCTCACACCAGCAAGACCTCCAGAACATCAACCAAACGCTCACGACCATCACGGATTCTCTCGCTGCTCTTTCATCACAAATTCAGCACCTTCAGGCAGCTCCTCCAGCACTACCCCCAGCCCCCACTCCAGCTGCAGCTTCATTCCCTGTGCAACACCATGAACCCCGTCTACCTGCCCCACCCTCCTATGATGGTAATCCCGGTACCTGCCGATCCTTCTTGTCCCAATGTTCCCTGGTTTTAGAGTTACAAGCTTCATCCTTTCCCACTGAACGCACCAAGGTGGCGTACATTATCACCTTACTCTCAGGAAGGGCCCGTGAATGGGGCACAGCCCTCTGGGACACTCAAGCCCCATGCTGTGGGGACTTTAGATCCTTCACCTCAGAAATGCTGAGGGTGTTCGACCGTTCCTCCACTGGGCGAGAGGCAGCTGTTAAAATCCTCAATCTGCGACAAGGATCTCGCTCCGCATACGACTACGCTATTGAGTTTCGCACTTTGGCGGCCTCCAGTGGCTGGGATGAGCGTGCGCTGTGTGACGCCTTCGTCAATGGCCTGGCAGACTCCGTGAAGGACGAATTAGCTTCCAATGAACTACCTTCTGATTTCCAAGGATTATCGGATTTGGCCGGTCGCGTCGACAGTCGTCTTCGTCTTAGGCAACAGAGAAGGGGCCGCACATTCAGTGAGTGCAGCTCACCCTCCCCTCCTGCACCTGCTCCAGAGCCCATGCAGGTAGACCGCACCCGTATCTCTCCGGAAGAACGCCTACGTCGACGCAGGGAGAGAGCCTGCTTCTATTGCGGTCAAGCCGGACACTTTCGGGAGAACTGTCCGTTAAAAGGCAAGGCCCCCTAGTGAGATTGAGGGTCCTAGGGGGCCAGAAACGGGACATCGACTCAACCCCTCGCTCCTGTCTTCCGGTCCTTGTGACCGTTAACAACAGGACCCACACGGTATGGGCCCTCATTGACTCTGGAGCCGACCAGAACCTGATCTGCCCCCGCACAGTAGGAAACCTCAAGATCTCATCCATCCCTCTTGAGCGCCCTCTTCCTGTTCAAGCTCTGGATGGTAGCAGCCTCAACCCCATCACTCATCGCACTCTTCCCATCAGTCTAAGAATTTCCGGCAACCACACAGAGTCCATCTCATTTCTCATCATGCGCAGATCCCACACCCCAATTGTTCTTGGGCGCCCCTGGCTAGTACAACATAACCCTCATATAGACTGGGTCCGTAACACGATCATTGGCTGGAACCCATCTTGCCTGTCCTCATGCCTTGTTTCTGCTTCCATCCAGCCTCCCTCTGCTACTGATAAGGCGCAGTTCCCCCTTCCCGCCAATGTGCCCCTGGAATATGCTGACCTCCGTGAGGTCTTCAGTAAGTCTCGTGCCACCTCCCTGCCTCCACATCGACCCTATGATTGTGCCATCGATCTTCTTCCAGGCGCAGCCCCCCCAAGGGGGCGTCTCTACTCCCTCTCTTCCCCCGAGAGAGGTGCCATGAACCAATATATCACAGAATCACTAGCAGCTGGAATTATTCGACCATCTTCGTCACCGGCAGGTGCGGGATTTTTCTTCGTTGAGAAGAAAGACAAGTCCTTACGGCCCTGCATCGATTATCGGGGACTTAATGAGATAACAGTTAAAAATCGTTACCCCCTTCCTCTCATGACCACGGCTTTCGAACTATTGCAGGGAGCACGTGTCTTCACAAAACTCGACCTCCGAAATGCCTACCACCTCGTCAGGATAAGAGAAGGGGATGAGTGGAAAACTGCATTTAACACTCCTACTGGCCACTATGAGTATCTGGTGGTACCTTTTGGACTAACCAATGCGCCCGCAGTTTTTCAAGCTCTGATAAACGACGTCTTAAGGGACTTTCTGAACGTGTTTGTGTTTGTCTACCTTGATGACATTCTAATCTTTTCTCACTCCCTGGATGAACACATCACCCATGTCCGTCAGGTACTACAGAGGCTGCTGGAGAACAAACTGTTCGTCAAGGCAGAAAAATGCGAGTTTCACCAGAAGTCCACCTCTTTTCTGGGGTTTGTCATTTCTCCCTCCAAGATCCAGATGGAGCCCTCCAAAGTCAAGGCTGTTACGGATTGGCCCACGCCCTCTTCTAGACGAGAACTCCAACGCTTCTTGGGGTTTGCCAATTTTTACCGCAGGTTCATAAAGAATTATAGCACAGTGGCTGCTCCCCTCACAGCTCTCACTTCCTCAAAGCTACCCTTTCTGTGGAACACAAGGGCAGAAGAGTCCTTCATGAACCTCAAACGGAGATTCACTTCAGCACCCGTTCTCACCATCCCAGACCCCTCCCTCCAATTCACCGTCGAGGTGGATGCTTCTGAAACAGGGGCTGGAGCCATCCTCTCTCAGAGAAGCCCCAAGGACAACAAGCTGCATCCCTGTTCCTTTCTCTCTCACCGATTAACTCCAACAGAACAAAATTATGACATCGGCGACAGAGAGCTACTGGCTATCAAACTAGCCCTCGAGGAGTGGAGACATTGGTTGGAGGGGGCCCAGCACCCCTTTCTGGTCTGGACTGACCACAGAAACCTGGAGTACTTAAAATCAGCCAAAAGATTAAACGCCCGCCAAGCCCGCTGGTCCCTGTTTTTCTCTAGATTCAACTTCACCATATCCTACCGCCCAGGCTCTAAGAACACCAAACCCGATGCTCTTTCCCGACAGTTCTCTCCGCCCCAGGATATCGCTCTTAGGGGAAACATCCTCCCACCGCACTGTATGGTGGCTGCTACCCAGCAGGACATCGAAGCTCTGGTCAGACAGACCCTAGAACAAGAGCCAGGCCCAAGTAACGCCCCCGCCAACCGCCTATTCGTCCCTCAATCAGTTCGCCCACAGGTCCTTGAATGGGGACACTGCTCCAGATTGGCCTGTCACCCGGGAGGGGCACGAACCCTGTACCTGATCCAGCAACGCTTCTGGTGGGCTACCATGAGGGAGGATATCGTCGGATTTGTGGCAGCATGTCAGACATGTTCAAGAAACAAGTCATCCGACCAACCTCCAGCAGGCCTCCTTAAACCACTCCCCATCCCTCACCGCCCTTGGTCTCACATCGCACTGGATTTTGTTACAGGACTCCCAACTTCAGAGGGGAACTCTTGCATTATGACCATTGTGGATCGTTTCTCCAGAGCCGCCCATTTTGTCCCTCTGACCAAACTCCCCTCAGCCAAGGAGACTGCCGAGCTGCTCATCCTTCATGTTTTTCGACTACATGGACTTCCTATCGACATTGTCTCTGACAGGGGACCCCAGTTCTCTGCACACTTCTGGAAGGCCTTCTGTAGACTCATTGGTGCCATGCCAAGTCTGTCTTCTGGTTATCATCCACAATCTAATGGACAGACGGAGAGAACAAACCAAAAGCTGGAAACCTCTCTGAGATGCATGACGTCACAGAACCCCTCTTCATGGAGCAGGATGCTCCCATGGGTGGAATATGCCCATAACTCTCTCCCCACGGCATCTACCGGGATGTCCCCCTTTCAGTGTTGCTTGGGCTATCAACCACCCCTGTTTCCTTCTCAGGAAGAAGAAGTAGCGGTCCCTTCTGCACAGAGTTTCGTGCGACGTTGCAAGAGGACTTGGCAGAGAGCTCGGTTCCAACTCTTAAAGTCAGTACAAGCCTTCAAACTACAAGCCGATCGACGGCGCTCGATTGCTCCAAGATACAAGGTCGGCGATAGAGTAATGCTTGCCACACGGGACATTCCCCTCAAAACTATCTCACGAAAACTATCCCCTAGGTTCATTGGCCCGTTTACAGTCACTAAAGTTATCAACCCTTGCTCTGTCAGGTTACGCCTGCCTTCCACTATGCACAGAATAAACCCCGCCTTCCACGTCTCGCAAATCAAGCGCTTGGTTACCAACCCTCTATGTCCACCCACCCACCCACCTCCTCCTCCCCGTTTCATCGATGGTGGCAAAGCATTCACGGTCCGTCGACTTCTTAAGTCCCGCCGCAGAGGGAGGGGCGTCCAGTATCTGGTAGACTGGGAGGGCTACGGCCCTGAGGAGAGGAGCTGGGTTCCTGCCAGATTTATTCTAGACCCCAAATTAATATTAGAATTTCATAAACATTTCCCTGAGGCGCCCCGCCCAAACGCCCAGAGGCGTTCGTAACGGGAGGGGTACTGTCACGTTTCCATCACTAATCGCCGTCTTTTCTCCTTTTTTCCCACGCTGTCATGTCTCTCCCTCACGTGCTTGTGTTTTCCGTCCATCTGTCATGCTCTTACACACACCCGCCCACTTTACACACCGGCATCTCATTCACAAACTAATTTCTCCCGGCATTTAAGGAAGCACAGAGCGCGATCTCGTTGCCAGATTATTGCGTGCCTTCAGAGCCCAGTTTTCTCGCGTTTCTTTTTCGTGCAAATTGTCTCCGTTTTCGACCTCGCCTGTTCTCGGTTTTTTGATTCTAGTCTATCGTTTTGGATCTCGTTCGCTGTTTGTTTCCTGTTGGTTTTGACCTTTCGCTTCGGCTCACGATTACGTCTCTGCTCGCTCCCCCTTCGGATTTTTTCGCCCCGCTGACTGACTCATTGGCTTTGAACTCTCGCACTGGCTCACGACACCGTCTCTGCTCGCTCCTTTTTGATTCATGCACCGCGGACTGATTCTACTGGCTTTTCGACCTGTTTTTGTCAACTCTGTATTACGTCATTGGGATTTCCCCCGAAACACGGAAGTACTCGGCTGCCGGCGTGCCACACACTCCCCGTTCAAGTTCGCGTCTGAGCCACGCCCCCTTTGGCGCTATAAACTGCACTTGGATCCAGCCTCTCTTGCTCTCTCTTCTTTATTTCTGCGCGCCCTGACATTTTTTTTATCTCATTATACATCTGAGCAGTTGAGGGTTAAGGGCCATGCACAAGGGCCCAACAAGGGCAACTTCATGATTGCAGGGTTTGAACCTGGGACCTTCTGAACCGTAGCCCACTGCCTTAACCACTGAGCTACCCCTGACCGTAGAACTAAAGCTACAGTAAGCATAGAGTTAAAAACTAAATGCTAAAAAATGCTTAAATAGATTTTCTTATTTTAATTATTTAAATATATCTATGTACTGTCTGCAAAAGTTCTTTCAACAAAGTTACTAACAGATCACCATCCTGTAAGTCAAAATGTTTTTGTCCCAATACCAAGTGACCAGCGTCACCTGATCTCATTCTACTCTTCTGGCATACATTTAAAACATACTGTACTGTTGTAAGTGTTCTCTCATTTTTTAAAAATGTTTCATCTATAACAGGGGTACTCAAATGTAAATTTGAAAGGTCCACTTACCAAATTTCTATTCAGTCCGAGGTCCTGAAAAATGACAGTCCAATTTAAACTACAAAAAAAAGTAAAACCCAGAATTTTCAAACAATACCCAAAAATTGACATGGTAGTCCTTTTAGTGTGAAAGGTGACATCATCTTTGTGCCACCAGTTGTTTGAACTTCGGCATAAAAGGTGTGAGGACCAGGTGGAGGCACTGATGTAAATGTTCATTGGTGAGGGAGCTGCGATATGTGTTTTTCACCATGCTCATAGTTGAAACGGCAGATTCACAACAGTACGTTGAGGAAAACATTGTGAGAATTTGAAGGACCATTTTCTGCAGGACAGGAACACCTGCTGCAGTAACCATCTGTGTCCAGAAGGTGAGAAGGTGACCACTTTTAATTGCGAGATTAAGCACATTGGTTTTCTGCTTCCCACGGAACTGAATAGAGAAACCATCCTTTACCTTGAAAACCTTAAAAAATTGTTAATATATTATATAAACTCTAGACTGTATGAAAATAACTTGACAAACCCTCTGTGATGTCAACTATAGGTTTATAATTTCCTCCGTTACGACAAGCTGGCTTGTTAGCTTAGCTTTAGCTAACATGCTAAAGTGGCTACCATTCATTCATATGCTAATATTATTTTGCATTTGATTGAACTCCATCACAAACCGTACACTCACCTTTGAAAACAATCGCGACAGAGAAGAGTTTGTGTTTTTGTTAGTAGCTTTTGTTGTGCGTGCGTGCGTGTGTGTGTGTCCACTCATTCACTTGCACCAAGACACACACACAATCTCTCTCTCTCTGCTTTATAGCCCCCACACCTCTCGGCTACACACACAAACACAGAGGAAAACTCTTCTCTGTCGCGATTGTTTTCAAAGGTGAGGAGCTGGGGGGTGTTCTTCGTACGTCGCTAACTCAGTTAGCTGGATTTGATTGTTGTGGATTTGTCCTGGATTTGTCTTGGATTGTTTCGTTCTTCGATGCTCATCTCACATTTGCTGTCATAGCAACATGTCCGTAAGCTTGAACCTGCTCGATAGCAGGTTTATTTCATGTAAACAGGATTAAGGCTGCGCTCCTGCCGCATTATGATTGGTTGAAATGGTGAGGTCACATCTGATTGGTTAAAAAGCGCTGACGTGGACTGACTCACGTGGGGAAAGAAAGTATCTTGCGCATATATATATATATATATATATATATATACAGTATCAAATATTATATTAGAACATAAATTCATAAGTTTTTTATTATTATAATAAACTCTAGGCACGAGACAGCCCTCAAGGCCATTAATTCAAATTCTTGTATAATGTTTATTTTGTAACACATTTATTTTTCAGGGGTTCGTTATGAATATGCAAATAAATAAATAAATATATATATATATATATATATATATATATATATATATATATATATATATATATATAATAAAAAAATTTATAATGAAAAATTGGACAAAACTAATTTTTTATAATTTTTATAATTAATTGTTTATAAAGTAAACAATATAAAAGTATACATGTTTTTGAAAAAAAATTCATATTTCTATTTTCCATATACAACATTTATTTTCATATTTCTTATTTTATTTTATTGTCTCATGGAATTTTTAAAACATATGTGCATATTATGTTCTAATATAATATTTGATAGCGATTATGTATGTGTGTGTGTGTGTGTGGGGGGGGGGGGGGGGGGGGGGATCCATGGCAGGGAAGCATTTCAGCGCATAACACGTGGGGGGACATTTCAGCGCATAACAGGTGTTACAAAAAAAATTGAGCTTGTTCTTTTGTCATTTCGTCAACCAATCAAAGGGCTTGTGATCAGTGTTTCTACTGTCGATGCATATCGCCTTTTAAACCAACACACGAACGCGCAATAATCCTAGACAACTCAATCTGACCAAACTAATCATCAACAACAGGTGTGCTGGAAGAACTAACTTAGCCAGAGCGTAATTAGCACGATGATCTCATCTTAAATGTGTCAATTCATCCCGGATGTTTCAAGCGACGTATGAAGAATACCCCCCTGGTTAATTAGTTTTGTTGTTGTTGTTGTTGTACAGCAGTGATTCTGTTAGTATGCGCTCACGCGAGAGTGAACTAGCGATGTTCCTTGCTAATTTTTAAACGGTTTTAAAAACGGTCTCTCTGTTTGTGTGTGTGGGTGTGCACGCACATTATACACACACACACACACACACACACACTCACACAGCGCGCTTGTGTGTATTCACCAACAACACTCGTTTTTTAAGTCTAAATTTATTACAAATCTTTGCCCGTCTTGCGGAACACTCGTAAACCGCGATACTCGTAATCCGAGGTTCCACTGTATATTATACATAAATAAATAAAAAATGGAAAATAGAGGCTATGTGTGAATTGGATTTACAGAAGAATATATGTATATATTTAAATGAATATACAGTGTAAAGTGAGCAGAGATGGATAAATAAATGTACTGAATAAGTGTAAATATACAGATATGTCTAAATATAAAATATGGGATAAAGATATACAGAAACTATACATATATGTATATAGTTGAATTTACAGTATGTGCAATAATATGAATATACAGTATATGAATAACAGCTGGATGGAAATGCAGAGAGCATATCATTACACACATATATAAATATATTAATATACATATATTAGTGTACTGTCTATGTGTAGATTATACAAATGAATGTACAGGGAATATTTATAGAGATATTATACGGGGATGTTGGTTGTTGTACCGTCTGTGTAAGTGGGTTAGGAGTTGGTGAAGTGTTCCATAAGGTATACTTCTGCATTAGACTCATTTAGAGGACGTTAAGGTTGTCCCTTGGTTTAAGCTTTGCAATTAGCAGATATGTTACACTAAAAGGATTTAATTAACGTGAACCACTATTTGTTCTGTTGAGAAATATTTTTTTTGTTTGTTTGTTTTTTTTCTTATGTGTGAAATGCACCCCAAATGATAGAATACTCACTAACATTAAGCCCCTTTGGTTGGTTTTAAATAATCTGAATGGCCTCCACTATAGTATCAGGATTTTAATTGCAATTACAGTAACAAACTTGGGATAAATTTGAATGATAGCTTTGCACCATGTTTCTTTACCTGAAATCAGTGCCTGAACTGCTCTTGGATGCTAATGCTGATTCAAATATGGGTTTAAAAGAATTTAAATCATGTCATATTTTTATATTGTCCTTGACGTTTATGGTACAGTCTTTCATGATCTAGATGAACCTTGTTTTCACCAAGCCAAGCAGATCTTGACAAATAAAATATAATATAATGTCAGAATATGCTGTCAGAAAATACTTCATTTAAAGGGAGATAAAATTATTTGAATTTCTGATAAACATTATCCTAACCCTGTTCCCAGAGAAGTTGTTAACTGTATATGAAGTGATTCTTCATCCTCAGTGAGCTACTTTCGGGAGACCAAACAGGTGAACGTCAGATGGAGCAGGAGCAGGACTATAGGGAGGATGCTTTAACACCTCAAAACAAAGTTTTTGTGTCAACAGAAAACTGGCAGAACTGTGCAGGTATACATTGTCATGTAAGATTATAATGCCCATAGATAGCAGTCTTCTGCATTTAATCTGAGGTTTAGGCATCAGCTCTTCAATATACATCTCACTGTAAAGAGCACTGTTGATTGTTGAACCCTTTTCCTGATAATGTTTCAATACTGGCCCTTGATAATCCCCGAAAAATCTGTAAGGATTAATTTTTTCCAGCTGATGTTTGACTTTTGAACTTTTTCTTTGCGATTGAGAATTTTCCCGTTCCATACTCTGCCGTTTACTCTCTGGCTCATAGTGATGAATCCATGTCTCGTCACTAACGATGACACTAACTTTCACTCTTTCACCACACTCCTTAGAATAAATTTAGCTTGCAGATGTCCAAATGCTTCTGATTTTGCGCTTTCATGACTTGTTTTGGCATCAGGTTACAATCCAAGACCACAAAAAGCAAATCACTGCATTCTTCTTTCGTGCAAATTATGAGTGGGACATCCAGTTTTGCTCGCACTACAGTTAAAAATCCGTACTACAGTGATTGGGAAACAGGAGCCTTGAACAGGAAGCCCTGATAAAACTGTGCAGCAAACAGAAAACAACTCCAGACGTGCGGATAATTATTGACTCACCCTCATGTGTGCATGTACAGTATATACTGGCTCCTAAGGCATAAACAGTGAAAATACTGTATACTCAAACAAAGAGTTTTAGATGCTAGAACAGAAGCATTTAAGATTTGATTTTACAACAGATACTTTACTTGATTAAATGAAAAGGTATAGAAAACTACCTTTTCATTTAATCAAGTAAAGTATCTGTTGTAAAATCCCGATGTGAGTCTTTACCTTGTGTGAAACTTATTGTCTTCTTTTTCTGCATTGTTTAGACGTCCCATAATGGATGCTAAAAAGTCATTTAAAAAAGAAACCCCACCACCCACTTCTAATTGAGTTTATCTCAGCTTAGGCCTATGGGAATGGACTTGTGATTAGTGCTTCTTACTGTACAGATACAGTACTGCCTCATTGTTGAGATGATTGATTACTGCTATTAATAGGCATGTTTTTACTTCTTTTCACAAGAAAATGCCAAGTTTGTTTGTCTTAATTCCACAAGGCTAAAACAACTCATCCATGAAGCCTGAAATAACTAATTCATGCATAAATAAGATTTGTTTATTCAAATATTCAGCATTGCAGAAGAATGAACATGTGGCTTTAATGAATAGAACAGCATTTCTAATTTCCCGCAACCTTCTGAATTAAGAGAATAAGTGTTTGTTTGCCGAGTGGCCTTCTGTTCATTCTGCACATGATGTCAGTGGGTGTGTTTGGTTCTGCTGCAGTCCTTGCTGGTGTAAAGTGCAGATGTGATGAAGACTAGAGAGGACACTGCATATCAATAGGGCTGCTGCACATCACACTCCTTGCTAATCATTTCCCCTTTTTATGACATTACATGATTTATGAGAGGGGCGCGTCTCCAGGGCTGAACCTATGAAGGCCGCATTGCGTCAGTCCCTCTACAGTACCTCGCTCTGTCTCCCTCACAAACAAAAACGTATGTGCATACACTCCGAATGCAACCAGCTGTGTGTAATGAATCATCCGAGTGTCATTTTGCCATTGTTATGTTGTGTAAAATATAATCTCTTGCCCTAACCATAAAATAAACTGCATTGTGATAACTATTTTAATATTCATCCTCATATCATATCAGCTGGAGTAGTATTTTAAAAATGCAAACGTGTATTTTGTTATAACATGTGGTCAATCCCTCTGCTTCAGCAACAAATTTTATCTATCTCCACTTCTGATGTCATGCTGTCACCATGTCTTGACCTTACCATGGCCATGCATGATTGCACCCAGTGATGGCCTAAAATATTGGTAAATTAAGAAGGTTTGTTTTTGTTTACTTTGGCCTTCTTACTGTAGATGTCCACCCTGTGAACAAAGTGGAGCGATTTGTATTAATCGTCAGGATTTTTGGCCATAAAGATTTTTTTAAACAAAGATGGCAGTTTTTATTTAACAAACAAAAGTTTTAAATGCAGTATATAGCATATAGAACACACACACACACACACACACACCAGTATTTCTCAATTTGAGCCTGATGCATCCTGGCATTGAAATGTGCCTGCCACCATGGAACAAAAATACTCTGATGGAGGAATCTGGACATTCAGGATAATTTGGTAGTCATCTGACCTTATTTTTTAAGCACATGATGTTGCTGAACTTAGACCTGACCAACTGAAGCAACCCTAGATCATAACACTGCCCCCACAGGCTTGTATGCTTGTCCAGACCAAATCCATGGGTTCTCTTTGCAATTTGAAATGAAACTCTTCAATTGTCAGTGAAGTCAAGATTGTCAACTTTAATTCAAGGGGTTTGACAAAAGCGTGGCATTAACCATTCAGGAATTACAGCCATTTTCGTACACACACCCCCATTTTGGAAAGCTCATAAATAATGGAACAAAATAACATAAAGATCGACATAACATTAATATAACATTACAAACATAAAGAAGCCTTTAATACTTGAATGAAAATTCTTTGTAGTCAACGATGGCGTAAAGACTGGAACACATGGGTATGACCAAATGCTGAGTTTTTCCTCATCAAGATGCTTTGCCAGGCCATTACTAAAGCTGCCTTCATCTCCTGCTTGTTTGTGGGTCTTTCTGCCTTCAGTCTTGTCTTCAATAAGTGGAAAGCATGCTTTACTGGGTTGAGATCAGGTGACAGACTTGGTTAGTGAAGAATATCCCATTTGCTTTGGGTAGTTTTCACTGTATGTTTTGATGGTTTACAGTCACACACACTTCTGCCAAAATACTGCCTCCACCATGTTTGACAGATGATGTGGTATGCTTTGGATCATGTTCTGTTTCTTTCCTTTTCCATACTTTTTCTGGTATCTGTATTTACTTAAAAAATCTATCTCCTTACCGTAGACTTTGACAATGACACGCCTACCTCCTCAAGCATGTTCTTGACTTAAAAATGTGGTTCTTCATCATGGACAGGATTTTGTTGTCCTCCACTATTGTTGTCTTCTGTGGTCTTCCAGGCATTTTTCTGTTGCTGAGCTTGCCATTAATTCCATTTTTTTTAAAGAGAGGTTCAAGTTGCCATATTGGCCGCTCCCAGTGTTTATACTATTGCTCAGATGAGTTTATTGTTATTTTTCAGCCTAATAATGGCCTCCTTCACTTGTGTAGACACCTCATGGAACCTTACAGTATGTTGAGAGTCCCAGTGGACAACTACTAAATCCAAATGTAACGTTCCACGCAACTGCTCGTCAACAACTTGGTCCAAAATGTGTGTGAGTGTGTTTGTGTGTGTGTGTGTGTGTGTGTGTGTGTGTGTGTGTGTGTGTGTGTGTGTGTGTGTGTGTGTGTGTGTGTGTGTGTGTGTTTGTGAGTGTGTGTGTGTGTGTTTGTGAGTGTGTGTGTCTGTGTTTGTGAGTGTGTGTGTGTGTGTGTTTGTGAGTGTGTGTGTGTGTGTGTGTGTGTGTGTGTGTGTGTGTGTGTGTGTGTGTGTGTTTGTGTGTGTGTGTTTGTGCGTGTGTGTGTGTGTTTGAGTGTGTGTGTGTGTATGTTTGTGTGTGCGTGTGTGTGTGCGTGTGTGTGTGCGTGTGTGTTTGCGTGTGTGTTTGCGTGTGTGTGCGTGTGTGTGTGCGTGTGTGTGTGCGTGTGTGTGTGTGTGTGTGTGTGTGTGTGTGTGTGTGTGTGTGTGTGTGTGTGTGTGAAAATTGCTGTAATTCCTTAGTGGTTAGTGCCACATTTTTTGCCAAACACGGCTGAAAGTCTTGACATCGCTCATTTTGTTTTATTTCAAATTCATTGTGGTGATGTACACAGTCCAAATGCCAAAAAAAGAACCTACTTCTGTTCCAAAATGTGTGGACCTGAATGTGTGAGTATACTGTACTGACCGGCCACTTTATTAGGTACACCTATTCAATGGTTTAATGCAATTATATAATCAGCCAATCACATGGCAGCAACTCAGTGTCTTAAGGCAGGTAGTTATGGCCATAGTGATCTACTAAAGTTTAAACTGAGCATCAACATATGGAAGAAAGGTGATTTAAGTGACTTTAAACGTAGCGTGGTTTTTGGAGCCAGACAGGCTGATCTGAGTATTTCCGAAACTGGGATTGCTGCTCTACTGGGATTTTCATGCACATCCATCTCTAGGGTTCACAGAGAAAATATCCAATGAGTGTCAGTTTTCTGTGTGACAATGCCTTGTTGTTGCCAGAGTATGGAGAATGACCACGCTAGAATAACATTTCCCCTCTTAAACAATTAAACTCTTAATAACATATTTGTCAGGCGGATGCACTGTACTTAACCAAGCCAAACGCTTCATGCTTAAACAGTGCACCAAATGTTCTTCTGCCCTAAAGGAAGAACAGGGTGATTCACTCGAAAGAGGCTCCGAATATTCTGTAATAACCCCGCTATTATGAAGCAATCTGAACCAAAAAATACTCTACATACCTTAATGTATGTGTAATCGATTGCATTGCATGCAATTTTCTGCCACAGTACAATAAAGCATTCACAAATTACACTTAGCTGTACAGGAGGTAAAGGATAGACATTGCATGTTTTTTTTTTAATGTAACCTCTGGGGTTAAACACCTGAACAAAACCAATCATTAGAATTCATACAATTCCAGTATACAGTAAATAGATACTTGCAAAGTAAATTAAAATATTTGGTTCAACTCTTCCGCCAAGATGATAAGAGATAGCAATTGTTGCCTGACCTTTAAAACTGTCTCATATTTTTATAGTCCTTGTGCGACTTACAGTAAGTGTGTTCACTTTAACCTGAAGGACAAATTCTTCTTTAGAAATATTAGCATTTCAGCCTTCTCAGTTGTCAGGCTACTCGTCCTTTCATCAATAATCCTGGCAGCTGTGCTGAAGAGTCTCTCACTCTCCACACTTGTTGAAGGTGCACAGAGGAAGGGCAACCTAGGTTGAATGACTTTCCTGTACAGCAGTCAGATCGCTTAATATTTGGCTGGATGAGGTAGGTTTGCATTCCACATGGGGATTGTTCTTTGCTAGATTTGAAGCTGCTGATTTAGTTGAGGTTCCCTCTTTTGGCTCAAAGGCTTCTGATATGGTCCTCCTCAATAGTTCGTCCTGGGTCCTTGCCTCTGACCATTGAGGTTTCTGCATTTACTGTACCTGTACAAATACAGTGGAACCTTGATCGCGAATAACTTGGGCAAAAATTGATAAATGAGCGAGGTCTTAACATACGAGTAGTACGCGTGCGCTTTGTCTGCCGAGCATCACATGATCACAACTGAGCCAATGATTCTTATTTATCTTGATCTGTGGGATTGTGGGTCATCACATCCCGTGCTCAGTCTCAGTGCACGTGCGGCACTCGTATAGTCAACATCTGTGACCACATGTGCACGGGTGTAAAGCATTTTTTAATAAAATTTTGTGTCCAAATGTAGTGACTGTTCTTTAGTGACTGTTCTGAAACAACAGTCCCAGTGAAAAAAAAACACATTTTCCTCGAATCCTTAAAAGGAACCAAAAGTGCAAGTGTCATTAGAGAGGTTCCTTGTTAAAGAAGTTTGACGACAGAGCATTGAATCTGTTAGTTTGTGTGTTTGTGCACCCACGCACGTGTGTGAAGGTTGTCCTACACCGTGTCCCCCACTCCTTCTCCTCTCCTCTCTCATCGTTTTCATATGAATATTTTTGAGCTGTGGAACAAATCATCTCTAATTCCATATTTCTTATGGGGTAATTCGCTTTGATATATGATTGCTTTGATATATAAGCACACTTCCCGGAATGAAATTATGCTCACAATCCTAGGTTTAACTGTACTTATATCAGTAGAAATACACATACACTACCGTTCAATAGTGATTTATTTTCTACATTCTACAACAAGACTGGGGATTTCAAAACTATAAAATAGCACATATGGAATTAGGTAATTATGGAACAAAAACCACAGTTAGTTGTTATTTTAAGACACAGTTAGTTGTTATTTTAAGACACAGCCTTTCTGTAATAGTTCTTGCAAGAACAGTATTGTCAAGTTCATTTGCAAAATTCGTCAAACACCATAATGAAACTGGCTCTCGTGAAGGCCATCCCAGGAGGGCGAGACCAAAACCTACCTCTGCTGCAGACGAGAAGTTCATTTAGAGTTATCAGCCTGAAAAATGATTAACAGCATCTCAGATTAGAGGCGTTATGAAGTCTTTACAGAGCAGAGGTAGCAGACACATCTCAATATCAACTGTTCAAAGGAGATTAATGCATTTTTTGGACGCCTTCAGCATTCCTTTACAATGTAGAAAGAAATTAAAATCAGGAACCATCATGGAGTTAGAAAGTGACCCCAAACTTTTGAACGGTAGAGTATGTAACCTATAAAATTGGCCTACCCTTAACAACAAGTGATGAAACCCATTATAATTATAATGCTTCTGTTGATTCCGATGGGATCATTGGATGTGCAAAAGTAAGATTTCCACACACACACTGACAGTTGTGATATTTGTGTGTCACTCTCTCTACCTTGCTCTCACTAACTGTCTCCCGAGGAGGAGGATGCCATTTATGTCGTTAATGTCTGCGTCTGCCTCATTTTCTCATGTGAGAGTGCATTTAAGGACGTTGACAATAGGGATTACATCAGATGCAGATCAAGAGCTTACCTCCCTTGTCAACTCCTCAAATGGGAACAGAACTGCAATGGTCTTTTTTTAGTGGCCTCAACTGATTTGCAGTCAATGGCAAGTCGTATTCTGCCCTCATGCACACAGGGCCAGTTTCTGTGCGATGAGCCTCTCGTTCATATAATACATTCCAACTCATATAGACATCTTGTTGCAAATTCTTGCGGCGTATTCAGCTCCACTTGGATACACTCCAAGTATGAATAGGCAAGTCGTGAGTGCATGAAGTGACCCACAGTTTGTCTGCTGATAGCCCGTGCATCATTTACAGTATATGATGGTGAGTCAAAATTTATCCGCACTCTGTCTGTAGGATTCATTTTAATGAACATTTAGAAAAGTCAGATACATAATTTTTGGACATTCAATAAACTTTGTCCATCTGTCAACAAGCTTTCATATTCTCTCATTTAAAAAATGTTTTGGGCTGAACTGTGAGCTATGAATGCATCACTGTTTTCACTTCTTCATCAGAAGTGAACCTTTCAAACAGGTGAAAGTTGAATGGAGCAGTAGCTGGACTATAGTAAGGCTGCGTTAATACCACAAAGCAAAGTTTTTGAAGAGTCTTGGCAGAAGTATGTGGACATACTGTACATTGTCATGCCAGATCACTACACCCTTGAATTGCAGTCCTCAGCATTTAAGATAGTTCCTGATAATGTTCCAAAATTGGCCCTTGAAAAATGTACGCATCATTTTTCCAGCTGATGGTTGACTTTTGAACTTTTTCTTGGTGGATGTTTTCATTCTATCCTCGTGTTTACTCTCTGGCTAGTAGTGATAAATCCATGTCTTGTCAACAGGAAGGATTTTCCTTAAGAAACTTTCTTAAAGTATCGGTCCGCTGCACATTGCTCTTTTCTCGTGCAAATCACAAGTGGAACTTCCTTTTTTTTGTTCGCACCATAATTACAAATAACCTGATGTAACATCTTCACACCTGCACAGACGTGACTAGGGAGACATTAGCCATGAACGGAAAGCATTGATAAAGCAGAATTTTTTAATATAACCCGGAGTGTGGATAATTTTTGACTCATCCTCGTTCTACTCTGTGATAGCGGTCCATCATTCACAATAAGTTGCAGGGTATATTCCCAAACTGGGAACTCCAAGGGGATCTGCTGCTTTCGTTACGTTACTAGCATTGTAACGTGACATGACTCTTCTCAGTTTTCCATGTATTTAACATCTCCTCCTTTGCTGCATCTGTGGACTCTCCTGTGTGTGCTTCACGAACCTGTTTAGCCTGAGGCACTGCTTTTTGCGAAATAATGCTTGAGTCTATCCACTGTTTAGTCAGGCTTAGTAATGACATAAGACACATGTCTAAGCTCTGGACGTCATTTGTGAAACTAATCCTGGCAACGTTTCTCCAAACATTTCAAAATGAATTCACTCTTGCATGTACTTAGGATAGCCATGTCGGAGATGGAACGCCATGTTGGCAACATGCAGGCTCCAAACACTCCATTAAGTATAGAAAAAAAAAACACATTTTCAGTAAATAACTGTAAGGGGTTAGACAAGCAGCACAATTAATTTAGTGACTCTCCATTATCAGTTTGCTGTGTTGCTTCCTGGGGGGAGTTTCTCACCCCTCTGAATTGTTTCCCCCGCAATGTTTGTTGTCGCAGCTTCTTTTCTTCTTGACACTTGTCGCCTATATAAATTCAGCATACTTTTTTCCATAATGCTTCTGCAAGTGTTTAATCAAGTTCAAGGTGTTGATGTTTCCAACACTGCTGCCACCTCTCACGTTGCATAAATTGTACTTGGCTTTTTCTACCTCAAGTTTAAAATAACTCCACATACAGTAGCTGACATTGTAGCTGCTGACAGGTCTCTCCTCTCAATCCTGTTCTAGCTACTCTTCGTATGATGCATGCTGCTCGTTCATCTTTACGGCATGACAATTTGTATGATAGTTTAGGTCTAATGGTCCATGATCAGATCGTAAAGGCTTATACAGTACATCCCAACCACCTCACCCCCACCCATTCAACCACAATATCTCATCTATCCGGTGATTTAGACAGTTATAGGCCTAATAACTACACTCAATATCGAATTGGCGCAGCCCTAATACGTATATACTGTAGGGTGTGTGCATGTGTCTGTGTAATGCATTTTTCCATTTCACACAAGACAACAGAAGTAGGAAAACTCCATGCATGTACAAGAAACCAATTTCAGCATTTAAGCCTCTTTCCTTTTCAGTATTCAGCAGTTTTAAGAAAAGTCCATTATTTAAAAAAAATGAACAAAAACGAAATCCTCCCCTTTGTCTTTATTAATCTGCCACACTGAATAAGACAGCGCCATTATTCATACACACTGATATACGCTTGCATGCAGTCTCTCGCATACCTACACACACTCACTCCTCATTCCTATTCTTTTTTTTCTTTTTTTTAAATAAATGTTTTATTCAAATTTTGCAGGTCATCCTGCCTTGTGGGAGAAAAGTGTTTGCGAGGTCCGTGTAGTATGGTAGAAATTTACATATCACGACTGTTGAATACTTATATCCATCAAAATGTCTGACAAATGAAAAGAAAGTGTTGTCAAAAGGCCAGAGACAAACCAGAGCAAGTTCAATACAGTGACATGCCAGGCGCTCTGGTGACATTGTCTGTGAATTGCTGGTCTTGCTTACAAAAATGGTCCATGGGAAAAAAAAAATGGGGGGAAAAAAAAGTTACATTTTAAAGCACTAATGATGGTGACATAGCAATCCTTCCTCACTGCTCCAGGGACCCACATTGATCCTGAGCTTGGGTTTCTGACTGTTTCGTGTTTCACATGTTTTCAAGATTTTTTTGTTTTCTTCAGTGTTCTCAAGTTTCCTCCCACTGTTAAAAAAAAATCACTGGTTACCCCAAAATTGTCCTGGGCATAAGGGAGTAAGTGTGCATGGTTCTTTATTAATTCTCAAATTTAGCATTTGCTCCAGATTCACCCTAATAAAATGGAATAAAAGAGAATAATAATAATAAATCAATGACCCAATGAACATTAAATAACTATGGTCTGTATATAAATTAAACTTGCACTAGAATGTTGGTAAAAATTATGAAATTATAAATAAGAAATTATGGTAATGCATTGCCTGGCCCAAAAAAAGTTGCCATTTCATAAGGTTCAATTTATTGGCCTGCATTAAGCAAAGTAAATATTAAACATAACGTTACTGGGATTTGGTTAAGAATTTACAAAGGCATTATTAAAACCTGGAAACATAGTCATAAAGCATCAACGATGAAGAAATATGGTCAGAAAAACACATGAAAGACCAGGGTCAGAGACCACTTAAACACTTAATGAAGTTGCACCATTTAGAAATCAGTATTATACAGTAAATCACAGCTTACAGTAATAGTGAAAGTAAAAGCATCTACAGTATACAGGTCCTTCTCAAAAAATTAGCATATTGTGATAAAGTTCATTATTTTCTGTAATGTACCGATAAACATTAGACTTTCATATATTTTAGATTCATTACACACAACTGTAGTAGTTCAAGCCTTTTATTGTTTTAATATTGATGATTGTGGCATACAGCTCATGAAAACCCAAAATCCCTATCTCAAAAAATTAGCATATTTCATCCGACCAATAAAAGAAAAGTGTTTTTAATACAAAAAAGTCAACCTTCAAATAATTATGTTCAGTTATGCACTCAATACTTGGTCGGGAATCCTTTTGCAGATTCTTGTGTCTTGTGCCTCTCAACTTTCTCTTCACAATATCCCACAGATTCTCTATGGGGTTCAGGTCAGGAGAGTTGGCAGGCCAATACACACACAATGGGATGAGAACTCACAGGATTGGGATTAAACAGCTTAGTCGGCATTACAAAAAAAAAAGTTAGTGAGACTAATAAAGGAAAAACCTTCGCTAAGGAGCATAACAATTGTACTTTGGAGCAATTTATAAAAAAGTCATGTGATCTGATAAGTCCAGGTTAACTAAACTCCAGAGCGATGGTGCTTAAAGGTAAGAAGGAAAGCACATGAAGCGATGCACTTACGTATCATGCATAGTGCCCATGTGTTCAAGCAGTGTTATGATCTTGAGTTGTTTTACTTGGTCAGATCTAGGCTCAGCAACGTTAGATGGCTAAAATGAAGTCAGCTGATGACCTGAATGTACTGTATGATCAGGATATCACATCTATTGATTCCCCCACCCCCCAATGGCATGGACACATTCCAAGACTCAAATTGTGAAAATCACTTCGACACATGCATTGCATAATCACAGCTGAAGGTGGTTGGACAAAATAAGTGTTTGACTTTTTATTTTTTTTAAGCCAGGCAGTTTATATTTGCCTTTATTTGCAGGCAACATGAAAAAAGTGTAAATGTAATCTAGAGCCCACACAGTTGTGTGCTGAGGGTGCCATAATGAGTGACGCATTCAGAGGAGTGCCACCCATCTGTTTTACAGACAATGAAGTGAAATATGGCATTTGCACCTTTGCACCTGCTTACCATACATGGAGAATTGTGTGTGTGTGTGTGTGTGTGTGTGTGTGTGTGTGGACGAGAGAGAGAGAGATTTTGTGTCGTTTTAATTGGTACTCTCTTTATATTACTTAACAACTTGCATATCTCTCTCTTTTCTCGTTCTCTTTCATGCACGCACATACACCCTCTCCTTTAATCCGTTTTTTCCCCCATCATGTCCCGTTAAAGCAGTAAATATTCATTTTAAAGGGTTCCTCTCGGAGGCAGTAATAATTAGCAGTAATACAGAGCGAGGAGAGGTGGGCAGTAATGATCCTATTAGGTCCTGCTGGAAAAGCCTTGGTGCAGTCCGTTCATTTATGGTCTGTACAGTGATCAATGTGTGAAATTAAACTTCCATTATCAGTGCTCAATAAATGACTCCGCATTTGAGAGAGACTTCTGGGATTCATATACTGAGATTGGGGCTTTAGCATAACAGCATTATTAATATCGTTATTACATTAGTGGATGTGATGGTAATAACTCTAGCTGTCAGGGCCATAACTCTTGCTCTAGACACATGGACTAATGGGAAGAGATGTACCTTTATGTTCAATAAAAGCAGAATGAGCATGAAACAAGTGGTTTAGAGAAGAAATAATTAGTGCAATTATGCTATTCAGTTCCATTATTGCACAGGTTTTTGCACTATTTTTTCATAGCCACATTGACTGTTTGTGCTATTCTGTCTGTTTTGTATGATTCACTGGATTGTTATCATATTAAATTCTTTCATTTTATTCTGACTCGATTATGTCTGCTATCTTCAGCATTTTCCATTACTAGAATTTATGGCTATGTCATAGCTGCATAATATCGAACTGTTGCCTCCTATTCTATCCCCTGACAATCTTAGTTCCCCGTTAATCTCCCGCTCCATGAAGGACAGCTTGGATTAGCTTGGTTTATTTTTCGTTGTATGTAGACTAACTGTGTTAATCTTTCTCATAGGCAGGTATCAATCACACACATACAATGTACACACACACACCACATAGGCCAGTCCTGCATTTAGGTTTACATTGTATGTTGCATTATGTGACATAATTATATGTACCATATTTCATTTAACCAGGATCTTCTGCTACAGAAGGAAATTAAACATAGGCTTTGCCTGGGTTTCACACACTATGATAATAAAGGATCTCTGAGGTTCCACCATCATCTTTCAGAAGAGATCGTTCTGTTCCTCCAAACCTCCCCACACATGAATCCTCAGGTGAAAGTCCTGGCTGATAAGTAGTTGCTTCTGCTCTGTGATTCATGTTTCTGACTCCAGGCTATTGTATCTGTTCTTGCACTGCTTTGGCCTGCATAATGCGAGACACCATTTGTCTCCATAAGACGTTTATTATTCAAGCCAGGCAGCACACTGAGGAGATGGAGATCGGGAGGCCTGGGTAGGAACCAGGCGTAATATGAAATTCAAAGAAGGAATAAGAGTATGGAAATATGTGCATGGCCGAGTTTCAGAGAGAGAAAGAGGAGATATAATGGAATTTTTCTCTATCTGCATAGACTACATATTCAAAAGTATCATCTAACTTAGGAGAAAATGATAAAAGTCTGTTGTGATGATTAATCGAGTTTGTGAATCCAAACAAGTAAAAATAAAGGTGGACCTCCATCACAGTGAAGATAATTTCCAGATGTTTGCCTATAATGCCTTTTATTTTTTATTTTTTTAAGGTGTAAACCACTTAAAGGGTGGTCCTTATGTAGGATTTGTTCCCCCCTCTATTGTACCTACACTGTTCCAGCTCTGACTTCTTGAGAAATAAAAGTTACAATTCTAGCAGGCTGTATGAATGCAAAATTTGGTTTATAGTAGTTAAAGCTTAATACAGTAAACATCGTGAAGACTGACTAAAAATTCAGTTTCCTTTCACATCCTTTAATACCCTTTTCCTATCTGGCTTGGAGCTGCCAGGTACCAGCTCACGCTCCACTTGTCTTTTGATTTTCTGATTTCGATCTTTTTAGAATTTAAATTAATTATTCATTCTGGTTTCAGGATGACTTCACTTTATTCTTTAATCTGCTTTGTCTGTGATCTTACTCTATTGTTTTAGTTATAGTGGGTAATTTTAGATGGTTCATAGTGGCTCAGAGCTACAGTAGGAGTGAGCCTTTAATAGTGTTGGTAATTTGGTACTTTACCCTTAAATAAGTAATATTTAAAAATAGTAAAAATAAAAAATGACTGAAGTCTATTCTTATTTCACACTGTATCTCCAGAGTAACTCATTGGTTTTTAGGTAATATGCATGCTACATGAGCTGGATTTGTAATGATCACTGCTTCCAGCCCCAGCACAGTATCATCATTTTTATTAGTTCTTTTATGAACTTGTATCTGAAACTCAACAGCTCACAACTATACAAAACACAGTCATATTTTTCCAATCCCAACAGTTTTAGTATTTTGTGTATTGTAAAAGCACTTACCAGAGCCTAGAGGGGCTTCTTGTAGAGTAGTGTGTGCTACATGAGACTTGCATGCCTGTTAAAATTCACGCAGTGACCTACTGAGATTGCCTTGGGCTCTCTTGTCTGCTCTTGCTTTTCTATGTTCTTAGACACACCATTCCTACTACAGCTTTGTAGCACGCAGCTTTCTATTAGTTGGAGATTGTTGTGTCTTATTTTTTATAACTCAGCTCCTGCATTACATTAATGTCTTTCCCTTTCTTTCACACAGAGGATGGGTACGAGCAGTTTCGGGTGGCAGAGAAAGCCCACGGGAGCTGGATGAAGCTATATGTTGAGGGAAACACATCTGAGGTGCTGAGCAACATGGCCAAAAAAGTGCTCAAGCAGTACATGAAGGCTCTGCAAGCCATGAGCGCAGCCCTCAGTAAGCAACTGGGCAAATATGACATGTACTCCATGATGGTGGGCATGAGCCTCATAGTGCAGGTAATAATACGAGTGATCTTGCTTCTTTCTCAAGTAAATTCAAATTGATAATTATTGTAGCAACGAAGGACTTCCTGTGGCTGTTTCAGTAATTAACACAGATGCCAAGAATGGATAAAATCCCAATGGGCTCATTAGGCCTTATGTAATTGCACTACATATGGTAATAAATAATAGCTTTTATACTCAATGTAGAGCAATATAGTGTACATGAAAATGGAATCACACAAAATTTGTCGCACACTTTGTGCCTCTAAGTGTGTGATTTTGGCTTCATCG
Source organism: Channallabes apus (assembly GCA_030522415.1). Classification (NCBI taxonomy): domain Eukaryota; kingdom Metazoa; phylum Chordata; class Actinopteri; order Siluriformes; family Clariidae; genus Channallabes; species Channallabes apus. The sequence goes on from CM060113.1 coordinate 27,053,727, forward strand.
GCTTTATCCGCCTTTCAGTTTATTATCAGTTGTTCATGCAGTATACATGTTTTAATTGCTGAATCCATGGTTCATAGGATTTAGAGGTCTAAAAATGCAATTTTAATGCAACTGGGAAATGGTTTTAAAGCAACAAAGGGCATTACAGAGGATGCATGTTATTGTTCTTGGCCCGAAGACCCTTTTCTCCTCTCCATCCAAGCCTACAGCCAAGTTATTACATGCTTCATTAGGCAGATTCTCGTCCCTTATGACCTCTGGACAACTAAACAAACTGAATAGAGCAGCTGTTTTGGTGAACTGCAAACAGTTGAACTGTATAGAACAATGCTCTTTTATAACCTCTAATATGCGAACGTTGCAGGCTGACTTGACATCAACGGTGAAAATAAAGGTGGGTGAAGAACACCAACTTATAGTACACACTATTAGCCTAAAATTTGTTTCAATGCAAATAACTTGACTAAAAATAGTATTAAAATAGTATTATTGCATTGGTTAACCAGTATGTGTGTGTTATCATTCAATACATTGGTATGTTTAAGTTGAACAAACTCTAAATTTAAAAAAATAATAAATAAATTGCCTTGACCACCTCGCTGATTCAAATTCAAATTCTAATTTTATTTGTCACATACACAGTCATACATAGTACGAAATGCAGTGAAATGCTTATACGACCGCCAGTGACCTTAAGAAATAAAATAAAAACTTGTACGTAAGGAATAAATATGAATAAAAAGAAATACTAAAGAAAATAAATTTAACTATTAAAATATACTGTACAAATAAGGGCATGATAAAAAATATTACAAAATATAGAAATATTTGAAAGTGGCAGTGGTTGTGCAAATATGCATAAAAAGTGACTTATTAAAGTGTCATGTGCAATGTTCCAGATATATAAATATGTAGTGTGAGTGTGTATGAATGTGTCCATGATTGTCCAGTCAATGTTAGGAGTTTAAAAAGATGTTGTTAATCCTGTGTGGTGGTGTGATTGAGAGACCTTATCTCCTGCGGGAAGAAGCTCCTCCTCAATCTCTCTGTATTGGCCTTCAAGTTTGGGGTGAAAATTTAAAACAACAGGAACAAGCGTAGAGTAGTGGTGGCAACATCGCTAAGCTGCAACTGAGTCTCTTAACCCTATCTGCTCCAGAGATGCCGTATCATGATTGACCCTGCTTCCTCATAAGCTTGGATATTTTTCTTGCAAAAAAATTTAATGTTCTGTTTGACTAAAAACATTTTTCCTCAAACACTTTGTCATACATTGCAGTGGGCCATAAAGTTTTGGGGGTTTTTTTGCCCATGTTTTCCTACTAAAACATATTTTGTGTACAGTATGTTCCAGCATATTAATGTTCATACATCTCCCTTCCACTTTAAGTCTTTAACTCTTTGCTTAAACACATCTCATTTGGCTAATGAAGAATATCACTGCATTATTGTCAGGAGAACATGACACTCTAGAATGTTTATAGAGGTTTGGAATCCATTTAAATAATCATTGGCTAAAATTTAATCAGTTTTGATAATTTATGATGTTCAATTAGAGCTTCAAATGCTTTTTACAGTCAAAATTGCTGTTCTGTCATGTATGGAGTGGCCAATGAAATTATTCTGTATGTACAGGTCCTTCTCAAAAAATTAGCATATTGTGATAAAGTTCATTATTTTCTGAAATGTACTGATTTTGAAAACCCAAAATCCCTATCTCAAAAAATTAGCATATTTCATCCGACCAATAAAAGAAAAGTGTTTTTAATACAAAAAAAGTCAACCTTCAAATAATTATGTTCAGTTATGCACTCAATACTTGGTCGGGAATCCTTTTGCAGACTCTTGTGTCTTGTGTCTCTGAACTTTCTCTTCACAATATTCCACAGATTCTCTATGGGGTTCAGGTCAGGAGAGTTGGCAGGCCAATTGAGCACAGTAATGCCATGGTTAGTAAACCATTTACCAGTGGTTTTGGCACTGTGAGCAGGTGCCAGTTCGTGCTGAAAAATGAAATCTTCATCTCCATAAAGCTTTTCAGCAGATGGAAGCATGAAGTGCTCCAAAATCTCCTGATAGCTAGCTGCATTGACCCTGCCCTTGATAAAACACAGTGGACCAACACCAGCAGCTGACATGGCACCCCAGACCATCACTGACTGTGGGTACTTGACACTGGACTTTAGGCCTCAGGAATCTTTTGCAGGTGTTTTAGAGTTAATTAGTTGATTCAGATGATTAGGTTAATAGCTCGTTTAGAGAACCTTTTCATGATATGCAAATTTTTTGAGATAGGGATTTTGGGTTTTCATGAGCTGTATGCCACAATCATCAATATTAAAACAATAAAAGGCTTGAACTACTTCAGTTTTGCGTAATGAATCTAAAATATATGAAAGTCTAATGTTTATCAGTACATTACAGAAAATAATGAACTTTATCACAATATGCAATTTTTTGAGAAGGACCTGTATATACAGTAGACCCTCATATTAAGACTTTGTTTAAACAGGTTTGACCTTTACTAAGGTTGTTATACAGTACAGTAGATATAGCACCAGTGTTGTGCTTAGTAGAGCTGGGCTGATGAAAGACCTATGTATGGTGATCTAGACAAGGCCACCTTCACTGCAAAAAAAAATGGTATCTCAGGAAGTAAAAATATCTTCAGCATTACTTATACTTTCTTAAAATAAGTTTAAGACTTAAGACTCCAAGTTTAAGACTATTAAGCTGATTTTTAGTCAAATGTTGCTAAAAGTTAAAGTGAAAGTCTTGTTCTATTGGCAGATAATTTTCTAAAATACATAGTAAATACAGATTTTACTAATTTAGGAATTTATTTCTTGAAAGAAGCAAAATTATCTGCCAATAGGGTAAAACATTTCCACTTGCGATTTAAGTAACATTTGATTAGAAATAACTTTAACAATCTGATATTAGTTTTTTTGTAAACTTATTTTTTAAAGAAATTATGTATAGATTTGACTAGATTCAAGAATGTCACTTGCTATTTTAAAGCATATAGCATACATTGCCCTAAAACATAATTTTGGCAAATTGTAGAAAATTGAAAAGCAAATCCAAAAATTGTATTTGGTCACTTGTAATTTACTTTGTCAGTGCTAAAAATTGAAGTTGAACGAGAAGGCCTGCGGTCTCCGCTCTTATGCATCCCAAAGGTGTTCTATAGGGTTGCGGTCAGGACTGTGGAAGATCTTGACTGGCCTGCACATAGTCCTGACCTCAACCTGATAGAACAACTTTGGGATGAATTAGAGCGGAGATTACGAGCCAGGCCTTCTGGTCCAACACCAGTGTCTAACCTCATGAATGCGCTTCTGGAAGAATTCCCATAAACAGACTCCTAAACCTTGTGGAATGCCTTCCAAGAAGAGTTGAAGCTGTTATAGCTGCAAAAGGTGGGCCAACATCTTATTAAAACTATGGATTAAGAATTGGATGTTACTGAATTTCATATGCTCGTGAAGGCAGGCAAGCGAATACTTTTGGCAATATAGTGTGTGTGTGTACAGTATATATACAGGTTAAGGTGAGTGTTGAAGTTGTTTACGCAGGATTTGATTGTGCAAATTAGTGATGTGTTTACAACTAATTATTGAGCTACCTCCTGGCCTGCAGGCACAACCTGTCTTGTGATCTGGGTGTTAATAGCTCTGGTCCTCCTGCCAAACAGGAGAACTGTGTGTGTGTGTGTGTGTGCGCACATGTGAGTATGTGCAATGATTTACTCTTGTTTATGAGCTGTGTTTCCTGACTGTACTGTAGCACAATGCGTAAAGAGTCAGTCCTGCACCGTGAGAACCTGGGTTTTGCTCAGCATTGCTTTCTAAAAGCTGAATACCTCATGAAAATTCAAGGTAGTTTTTTTTGTGTGCGTGTGCGTGTGCGCGTGTGCGCGTGTGTGTGTGTGTGTGTGTGTGTGTGTGTGTGTGTGTGTGTGTGTGTGTGTGTGTGTGTGTGTGTGAAAAGCTCCAGTAGACTAACGAGTCCATCATTTTATTGACTTATTCATTTAGTGCACTTTCAAAGAAGTGCAAAAAGCACCTTCTCACTCATTGAATGCACTTAACTAAATGTCTGGCTGGAAATTTTTTGTTGGTTATGGTAAAAAGAATAGCAGAATAAGATGTATAATGGATATTAGCAATCATGACACTACAACTTGTGTTCTTTCATCAAAATCAATATATTTTCAATGAGGTTTATTTTTGTGTTGTTTGAGCTCAAAATATCATTATTGTACGTGTTATTCTATTGTATTTTATATAGTGCTTTTTTTTCTTAATTTTACTGTAGTTTTTTTTTTTAAAGAACATAAACCAATTCCAGCTGTAGGGTTGGGAATCAACAGGGATGCCCCGAAACTACACTGCATTCTAAATGATTACGCATATTATATCTTTCTCTGATTTTCATAATTAATCAATGCAAATGGCAGTCAGTATAATTTTCTAGTCATCAACTATTAGGGTATAATTAAAATTCTATTAAACAAACCTCCTATTGATAACAATATTTATTTCAAAAATAAAAAACTGAAAATGCACTGTTCCAAATTTTTATGCACGACAGAGTTAAAAAATTTTCTAGGTTGTAAAGAACAGTACTGTAAATGGGCTTTTGGTGAATTTGCAGCATTAGGAGGTCATATTTAAAGAAATCAAAAATTATTTCAATCAAAAACATCCTAACAGGGCATGTTACATAACATAGGACCCCTTCTTTGATATCACCGTCACAATTCTTGCATCCATTGAACTCGTGAGTTTTTGGACAGTTTCTCCTTGAATTTCTTTGCGGGATGTCAGAATAGCCTCCCAGAAGTGCTGTTTTGAATCAAACTGCCTCCCACCCTCATAGATCTTTTCAAAGGCTGAGGTCAGGGGAGGATGGTTTCCACACCATGAGATTCTCATCTTTTATGCCCATAGCAGCCAATGACACAGGGGTATTCTTTGCAGCATGAGATGGTGCATTGTCGTGCATGAAGATGATTTTGCTACGGAAGGCACGGCTCTTCTGTTATTACCATGGAAGAAAGTGGTTAGTCAATATACTTTGCGGAGGTCATTTTCACACCTTCAGGGACCCTACAGGGGCCTACCAGCTCTCTCCCCATGATTCTGGCCCAAAAATGACTCTGGCACCTCCTTGTTGACATCGCAGCTTTGTTGGGACATGGTGGCCATCCACCAACCATCCACTACTCCATCCATCTGGACCATCCAGGGTTGCATGACACTCATCAGTAAACAAGACTGTTTGAAAATTAGTCTTCATGTATGCCTGGGCCCACTGCAACCATTTCTGCTTGTGAGTATTGATTAGGGGTGGCCGAATAGTAGGTTTATGCACAACCTCTAAAGGATTCTACACCTTGAGTTTCGCTGGACTCCAGAGGCACCAGCAGCTTCAAATACCTGTTTGCTGCTTTGTAATGGCATTTCAACAGCTGCTCTTTTAATCTGATAAATTTGTCTGTCATTCTGCCTTTATCTGCACGAACCTGTCTGTGCTCTGAATCAGCCACAAATGTCTTCACAGTACAATGAGTTTTCGTGAAATATCTAATGTTTTCGTACCTTGTCAAAAGCATTGCATTATTTGATGCTTTTCTGCAGCAGAGAGATCCTTTTCCTTCCCATATTGCTTGAAACCTGTGGCCTGCTTAATAAAGTGGAACAACCTTCTTCAGTACTTTTCCTTTAATTGGGCTCATCTGACAAACTAATTATCACACGTGTCTGAGATTCATTTCAGTGATCCAAAGAGCCTTGAGACACAATACCATCCATGAGTTTAATTTAAAAACTAAATATTTAATGTTTGACACTTACATCCAATTTGCATAATAATTTGGAACACAGTGTACAGTCGTGGCAAAAAAATTGGAGAATTACATAAATATTGGAAATTGGAAAATTTGCTGCTTAAGTTTTTATAATAGCAATTTGCATATACTCCAGAATGTTATGAAGAGTGATCAGATGAATTGCATACTGTAGTCCTTCTTTCCCGTGAAAATTAACTTAATCCCAAAAAACCTTTCCACAGCATTTCATTGCTGTCATTAAAGGACCTGCTGAGATCATTTCAGTAATTGTCTTGTTAACTCAGGTGAGAATGTTGACGAGCACAAGGCTGGAGATCATTATGTCAGGCTGATTGGGTTAGAATGGCAGACTTGACATGTTTAAAGGAGGGTGATGCTTGAAATCATTGTTCTTCCATTGTTAACCATGGTGACCTGCAAAGAAACGTGTGCAGCCATCATTGCGTTGCATAAAAATGGCTTCACAGGCACGGATATTGTGGCTACTAAGATTGCACCTGAATCAACAATTTATAGGATCATCAAGAACTCCAAGGAAAGAGGTTCAATTCTTGTTAAGAAGGCTTCAGAGCGTCCAAGAAAGTCCAGCAAGCGCCAGGACAGTTTCCTAAAGTGGATTCAGCTGCGGGATCGGAGTGCCACCAGTGCAGAGATTGCTCAGGAATGGCAGCAGGCAGGTGTGAGCGCATCTGCACGCTCAGTGAGGCGAAGACTTTTGGAAGATGGCCTGGTGTCAAGAAGGGCAGCAAAGAAGCCACTTCTCTCCAAAAAAAAAAACATCAGGGACAGATTGATCTTCTGCAGAAAGTATGGTGAATGGACTGCTGAGGACTGGGGCAAAGGCATATTCTCCGATGAAGCCGCTTTCCGATTGTTTGGGGCATCTGGAAAAAGGCTTGTCCGGAGAAGAAAAGGTGACGCTACCATGAGTCCTGTGTCATGCCAACAGTAAAGCATCCTGAGACCATTCATGTGTGGGGTTGCTTCTTAGCCAAGGGAGTGGGCTCAATCCCAATTTTGCCCAAAAACACAGCAATGAATAAAGAATGGTACCAAAACACCCTCCAACAACAACTTCTTTCAACAATACAACAACAGTTTGGTAAATAATAGGGTTGTTCCGATTCCGATACTGGTATCGGAAATGCTGCCGATACCACAAAAAAAGCTGGCATCGGCGAGTACTTGAGTCCACGTACTGATCCGATACCATTTTCCTAAACATAACCTATTTATGCCCGCTAGCTTAGCTTACTTACAGAGTGTCACGGCGTGCGCCTGTGATGGGCGTGCGCCCAAATTGATATCGCTCCTCACTCACTAGTTAGGCAGCCTCCCCACCCTTTAGGTATGTGAAGTAGCAGGGCCGCAGAATCAGGCAACGGCCCATGAGCTATCGGCGCTATAAAACACAGCGGGGAGTGTAGCTCGGGGTCTGACTGTTGGGAAGCTGGACTTTGCGACGCGGTGGATTTTATGAGAGACAGTGGCACAAGAGCGGGGCGATGTGATGCGCCCCAGAGACTTTAAAAAAGGGGGGCGCCTTTGATCTCCACGAGAGGAGCGCGTGAACGAGCTGCGCGAGCTCCCGCGGCACCTTCACTTCCGCTTAGAGCCCGCCATCGCATCCCTGCCGCCGAAGGGGAAAAGACCGCATAGAGCCTTTAACCCTTTCCTTACCCATTTTTCTAAATAAATGACCCTTTTTCCTGTAAGGCCTCGCCTCGTGTCCGTGTTTCATGCTGTTGCCCGTGCACTTAGGGTCGAACCCGTTACTCAGGGCTAGTAGTATTTTACTTAAAAAAAGAAATTATATATTTATTGTGTGTGTGTATATATATATATACACACACACAGTACAGATACACACCCAGGTATCGGATCGGTACTCGGTATCGGCCGATACCCTGAGCCCAAGAATCGGTATCGGGAGGGAAAAAATGGTATCGGAACATCTCTAGTAAATAATGCATTTTCCAGCACGATGGAGCACCGTGCCATAAAGCAAAAGTGATAACTAAGTGGCTCGCGGACCAAAACGTTGAAATTTTGAGTCCATGGCCTGGAAACTCCCCAGATCTTAATCCCATTGAGAATTTGTGGTCAATCCTCAAGAGGCAGGTGGACAAACAAAAACCCACTAATTCTGACAAACTCCAAGAAGTGATTATGAAAGAATGGGTTGCTATCAGTCAGGATTTGGCCCAGAAGTTGATTGAGAACCCAGTCGAATTGCAGAGGTCCTGAAAAAGAAGCAGCAAACTTTGTGAAAACTAATATTTGTGTCATTCTCAAAACTTTTGGCCACGACTGTATATTATTGCGATACTTACAGTAGGTGCTAATTCAATTTATATTTTGGTTCTGTAAGTGATTTTTTTATAATCCAGATTCAATAAAGTTTTAGACCTTGAGCCTTTAAAAGAAAAAAGGTTAATCATAAATAAAGCTAAGGGACAGGATTTAAATTCATGATTAACCTTTTTCTTAAAAATTAAACAAAAAGTGCAACATTTTTTACTGAGCCACACCATCTGCTATAATTATTTCAAAACAAACTTGGCAAATAGTTCATTCGTACCACACAGGATGCCAATCTGTGCATAGTTTCGAGTGCACCACCTGCAGTATTTAAAGGGACGGAGACATTTTTACCGCCACAAATGCATCCAAAGTCTCAAACCTCAACTTGACAATGAGCGCAAGTCGAGCAGTCACTAATGCGACTTGCGGTCATGCGTGAGAGCGAGCAACTATTAACGCATGTGAGTTTCGACATTTAATTTTAATTGTGTTTTTTATGTTTTTTTGGGGGGGAGATCTTTTTGAAGTTTTAACTGAGCGGAGAAGTTTCAAGGTCTTTGGACTCTGGACAACCATAACAGCACACTCAGCAATATTTTCTTTCCGATATAAATGATGACAGCACAGGCAGTGTTTGTGTATACACTCAGAAGAGGTTTGCCTCCATATCACTCTCAATAATAAGAATGATTTGGCTCAGGTTGTTCTTCTCATGTCTTCTTGCGGTGACCAGGAATAGATGTCCTCTATTTAAGAAGTTGATAGAAAGGCCAGGGTAGTGCCAAGAAGAGAGGAGAGTATGTTTTAAAACCTGGATTCTGACTGCCATTGCTTTGTGCTTTGTTGCTGCGAAATTTCTGTTTTTTTTTTTTCCTTAATGTCAGTACTCCCAGTGGGGTTGGCTCTGCAAAGATCTTTTAGTTTTTTCAGCTGGACAGTACAATGAAGACTTCCTCTTACATCAGGCTGTGTGTTTTAACATTCAGTTATGTAGAAAAAAAAAGTGAACCCTATAATAAATTTTGCTTCCTAATTTGATTTCCATTATGTCAGTCATGCCTCGTTGTAGCCTTTGAGATTGCTTTGCTTCCTCTGGCACTGTAAACCTGCAGCCTGTAGACCAACATGGGTTCAATCAAGTATCAGGAAATCCTTTAAGAAAACATCTGTGAGGAAGCTAAAACTTTAGTGTTGTTGGCCCCTCTAACAGGACAATGCTCCCAAGCATACTACAATGCCGACCATGGCGTTGTTCCAGATGAAGTACTGGAGGGTTCTAGAGTGGCCATCACAGTCACATGACTTGAAGGCAATAAAAAAATGTGAAAAAAGCAGTTACAGCACGCAACCCCAAAAATCTTGAATCTGAACTAAAGATCATTGCTCAAGAGGAATGAGCTAAGATGCCTGAGAAACACTGCCAAAAGCTCATGTCTGGCTCGTGTCATGTTTGCAGTAGATCATAATAGTTGAAGAGTGACCGGAAGATGTTTCTCATCAAGGGGTTTGATACTGTCTCATTTTGTGTTGTCTTTGGAGAAACCATTTGTTGAGCTACTTTTGCTGCATTTATTACAAACACTTGCGTGTTAAATAATTTTGACTTGTATCCAAATAAAATCTTTGATTTAAAAAAATTATGCAATGCCTTATATGTATTAACTGAAAAGAAATCGCTTTGCAATTTACACTTTCCAATTGTTATTTTTGAGAGCTTAAGGGAATCTATTATGCACAAAAAATAGAATTATGATTAACATAACCATCCACACCTGTGCACATCATTTACAGCATTGCTGTGTCATAGCTTATACATGAGGCTACTTTTTCCCTTAGACTGTATGTCGGGACATGGAAGCATCTAAATCCACTAGAAAATATATCAGGTAGGTATTAACCGAGCAGAATTAACCTGAGCTGAATTAATTCTAACATATGCACATATCTACCGTAGTCCTACAGTGGTTTGCATGCTCAACGGCACAATCCTTTTCTCTATTATGAACTTCAATTATGTAACGACAGAGGTGAGTTGAAAATTATCCGTGCTTTCCGTTTAAGGCTTCTGTCTTCCTTGTCACTGCTGTGCAGGTGGAAACGTGTTACATCAGTTCATTGTAACTGTGGTGTGAGCAAAAAAATGGATGCCCCACTTGTGATTTGCATGCAAGAAGAGCAGTGTGCAGTGATTAGTTTTTTTGTGCTTTAAGGGTGTACCTGGTTTTATCGAAAAATTTTGTGTCCGCAGTATGAAAAAATATTTGGATATCTAATTTGGACCGATACTCTAAAAAAAAGGTAGAAGTTTCTTAAAGAGAATCATTCCTGGTGTCAATCATCAGCTTGAAAATTGATGCGTACAGTTTTCTAGGATTCTAAAAGGCCAGTGTTGGAGCATTATCAGGAAAAAGGTTCAACAACCAACAGTGCTCGTTACACTGAGATGCTTATTGAAGAGCTGAAGCCTAAACTTTGCATTAAATACCAAGGACTGCTATACAAGGGTGATGATCATGCATGATGATGCACATCCGTAAACTTCTGTCCAGACTGTTGACACTCTGCAGAAACTTTGAGCTGTTCTGAGAAAATCCTTTCTATAATTCTGAACTTGCTCCATTAGACTTTCACCTGTTTGATCCCCTGAAAGCAGCGATACAAGGAGGTTCACTTCTGATGAAGAAGTGAAGACAGCGGTGTATTTGTGGCTCAATAAATTTTTTAATGATGGTATACGAAAGCTTGTTGACAGATGTACAATGTATATTAAAAAGCAAGAAAATTATGTAAAAAATAGTTTTTTACTTTTCTAAAAGTTAACGTAAAATAGTTCTACATCCAGACTGCGGATAACTTTTGACTTACCCATGTATGTTTTAGGAACTGTTGAAACCAGAATTTACTGGCCATGCTGATGATGTAGACATTTATATATTCTATATAATTTTTTTCATTTTTTTATGACATGTTGATGGCCTTCCATTGTAGAAGAAGCCTACAGGTCCTCAATTGCCACCATAGAGTTTTTTAAAAGCACTTTTGCAGTATGCTTTAGCACTTATCTTTGTTTGATGTCCACACCTAGGGAGAGGAGCAATGGTGGTGAAATGTCTTCTAATTTTTATAGTCGCTTTCTGACGATGGAGAGGTTGTTTGTAAAATCGTTACAAAATGTTTTTTTTTTAAAGTTCTTTTAATTTCCCTATAGGACACATGAACACAGCATGTAACCATTTTTTAAAAGTGCATAATAGCCGAGCTGGTTAAACCCACATTTACTTGCTTAGAACACTGAACACCGGTCGCTATCCTTTGGAGAAGATCTAAAGGTTTATACAATTTATTCACAGTGACTTTGATCTGTTAAGCTTTTTTGGAAAAATTTGGGACAATGATATGGACCTGATTTACGCACAAATCCCAATTATTTCACTTTGCCCCCAGCTAATGATTTACCCCATGAGTTTTCATTCTTTTCAGCCTACACTCTCAGTACCTCAAGATTGAAGCATGCATGCAGTTGATGGAATGTGTAGGCGTTCACTTGGTATTTCTAAGCACACTTTAGCAATGGGGTAGGAGTGAGACTGACAGGCAGTGTGCAGAGACATTTAGCTTGTGGATCAGGCTCTGGGATTAGGTAAAAGATTGGTAGAGGAAGGTACTGTATGGTAATTGGACTTGCCTATTAATGTGTCAAGGGCAACTCCTCAGAAAGACATGTTGGTCTTGCTTAAGCATCACTTCAGTCTAATCAGCAGGTTCACTATGGCAGAGCTCCTGATCACATTAAACGTATCAGTGTGTCAGTCTATTGTGTGTAGAATTTTGTAATGGCGTAGACGAATCATTAGCTCGGGTGTCCCACACAAGTACAGTAGATGCTGGATGTTCACATTTCCAGCCCCAATATAGATTTTTTTTTTTTTACCTTAATGTGACAGTGTTTTTTCTTTTTTTATTGCAGTCTGGATGCACAAATCTAATGTCTAATTTTACGTGGTTTTAGATCAGATACATATCTGATACGCGGTCATTCTGCCGTCAGTCAGCACCAGCACTGTGGGGATTTCATAGCAGTGTTAGCAACAGCTGAAAAAATGGCTAAGGCATAATGTCTGGCTTTTTTTCTTCTTCTGGACCTCAACAAATCCAGCCTACTGACTGCTTGCTATCGTTCATATGACTTTGGCACATTTTAACCCAAATGGTGCCACCAAAGACGTTTGGATGTGTGCATTCATAATTTTTTTACATTTTAGATCAAGTAGTGGTTGAGTACCAATGTAGATTGTAAGGTGAACAAAGTGTTTGTGTCCTATTAGGTTTGTTTGTTTTTTATTAGTTGCCCAGCAAGTTTAATTTCCACATGTTTAACACCTGGAATGCGAAAGTACAAAAGCCTATTTGTTATTGAATTTCATCAAGTGAAAAAGCGAAAAATTAAATTCATATTATATCCATGTTTAAGTAAATTTATTTCAGTGTACATTTCTGCAAATTAATTTCGTAGAAAGTGTACAATAATGGCCTATACCCTTTCCTAAAGGTGCAATCTGGTTGCACAAAATAAGGTCCATGAAGACATGGTTTTACAAGGTTGGTCTTGAAGATTTTGAAGTGACCTCCACTGAGTCTTGACCTCAACCCCACCTATCATCTTTGGGATGAAATGGATCTCTGACTGTGCCTCGGGCCTCCTCACCCAACATCAGTGAATAACATCACCAATGCTCTTGCAGCTAAATGGGAAAGTCCCCCCAGCCACTTTTGAAGATACAGTATAGTGGAAAACCTACCCCAAAGAGTTGAGCTTATTAAAACAGCAAATGGAAACTAAATCTGGAATTCGTTTTTTTAAAAGCACATAAACGTGTGATGGTCATACTGTATATCCACAAACCTTATAATTTAAAATGTACATTTAAAATTTTAAATCTGTCACATTTTAAATATTCTGAAATGCTTGCTTTTTGTTCAGGTAACAGACACAACAAAAATGGATATATGTATTTCTTTTCTCATATGTTCAACACAATTAATATCTAATCTCCATTGGGTCTTTATCTTGCTGTAGATTCTGGTGCTGCTGTTGTTGGCCATGCCAGAGGCTCTAAGCGGTGCTGCATGTGTGGACATTCCCCTGGCAGCCACGTTCCTCTCTCTACCCTTCTACCTCCTCATCCTGCTGGGTTCCGCTGTCCATGTGCTGGTGTGCACTTCGTCTGAGGCCTCCTGCTACTTCTGCTCACTGCCCTGGCTCCTGGTCTTTGCAGCCATCATCTTCTCCTCAGCCCTCTTTTGTTCTTTGGTGGCCATGGCAGCCAGACGGGCACACAAAGTTGATAACAAGCAGCCCAAGGTAAGTGAGACAAGTAGGGAAAATGCATGAGGGATTATGGTTGGTTTTTTGTGTGATTCTGCTTAGATTTGGATTGCATTGCCTGAAATTCCACAGCCTGGTGCAAATGTTTGTTCAACGAAGCAAAAAATTAATTCAAGACTCAGTCAGTAAACCCAAAATGCTGTTTCTCCTTTGGATTGACTTTGAGTGACTTAACAGGGCTGATGAAGATTTAGTTGATTTAGGACTTCAAGTGGAATTGTGACCCTTTCCGTGAGTTCAGGTCGATTGAAATTTTATTTATGTAGTGCTTTCTTACACCAAATCATTCATGCGAATCATTAACAGGGGACAGGGAAGACAAGAGAGTTGTTTGACATGATGCAGAAAAGGAAAGCAGAATGCTGTGTGTCCAAGATACCAGACAGAAAGGTAGCAAGGCTAGAAGCTTAGGAGCAGGGTTCAAGTTGTTTTACCTTGGTGTGGATAGGAAAGGAAATGAACTAGGAGTTATCCTGAAAGAGAAATTTGTTAGAGAGTGATGAGTCTGAAGCTGGAAATTGAATGTATGATGTGCAATGTTGTTAGTGGTTATGCCCCACTAGTGTTAACTTCCTTAAAGAAAATAATGACAAATTATTCATTGACAAACATTTTTTTTCCTATTACTAAGAAAAAAAGTAATATCGGTAAAAAAAAAAAAAAAAAAGTAGTACAGTAATATCGGGCATACAATACATGCCAGGAACACTATAAATGCTGGGAAAAATACCACAAACCTGAAGAGACACATCAATGCATACCATAAAAATCTCAAGGTAGTTTTACAGTCTCTTTGTGGTAATTATGTTTGATTATATGTGATTTGTATAATGTATATTTTATTTTATAACTAAACCGTTGCCAAAACCATTAAGCCAATATGCTAGCAAACGTTTATGACGCATATATATCCTTACAACAGTCCAAGTGTGTAAATTCATATGTTTTTCTTTTTTTTAATGTTGCATTTGAATTGGTGGATGAGTAAAAATAAATAAATAAGCAAAGTTTAGAATCCAGTCGTCTCATTTTACTGTGCATCAGTATTAAAGTTTAAACACGTTGGTGCATGCAGTAGTTTCAGTTTTATTATGTTCTTTTATTTCCATTGTTTAAAAAAAAGAAATTTAAAAAAAATTTAAAAACACTGTATTGTCCATACTGCTCATACCTTGTAGTTAAAAGAGTACTAGACGTGCAGCAGTTGTTGGGCAGTTGTTGTTGTCAGGGCAGCACAGTGGTGTAGTGGACAGGTAAGCCCTGTCGCCTTGTACTTCCAGGGTCCAGTTTCGATTCTTAGCCAGGTTCAATTCCCGTTTCTATGTGCATGAAGTTTGCATGCTTTCCCCGTGCTTGGTGGGTTTCCTCCCAGTACTTTGGTTTCCTCCCACAATCCAAAGACATGCTGATTAGGCTAATTGGCGTTCCCAAATTGTCCACAGTATGTGTGAATAAGTCTGTGAGTGTGTGAGTGTGTGTGCGTGCCCTTATTGGATTGGCACCCTGTCCAGGGTGTACCCCTGCCTCGTGCCCTATTTCTCCTGGGATAGGCTAAAACCTTTTTTTAGTTTTTCACAAAATAATTGTCTTAACATTTAAAATGTATCCTTTTATCTGATGTTTTCAGCTAATTACGTAGATTTATTTTTAACCATCACAACAACTGTGGCATGTTCATTTTTTTAACTACAAAACAATACAGCAGAAGCAGTATGGACAGTACAGTGGTTTGAAACCTTTTTTTATTTTAAATGAATTTACACACTTGGACTGTTGTAAGGATAGTTCCTAAGCTCATTTGCTAGCCAATTAGCTTAATGTGTTAGGCAATAATTTAGCGATGAAATAAAATACGTGTAACAAAACATAATGACCACAAAGAGGCTGTAAAACTAGCTATCATTTTTATGGTATACTTTGGTGTCTCTTCAGGTTTGTGGTATTTTTCCCAGCAATTGTGTGGGCACACTGTTTCCCCTCCGATATTACTACACATCAGCTTTTTTTCTCCGGTTCAATATAAAGAAAATAGGCCCAAATATCGGCTCTTCTCTTTCGCCCAAGTAATACTGCTGTCATGAGGAAGAGTTAAAGATGACTGAGTTTTTAACATCCCGTCACTGCACGCGCAAAACTTGCAGAATGCAAAAATTTTATGTTTTCTTTGACTAAAACTAGACTAAAATATTTAAGGATTCCTCTGACTAAAACTAAACTTGGGAAATACTGCTGCTCATAATGAATACCCCTCACGGAACCTCTTGTCAAACCGCCTAGGTGAGATAGGGGTATAATGAGTGAATTTTTATTTCATTATTTTCGTTGAGGAAATCATTACTCCACTATGATTACAGCGGTGGTTCTAAGTTACAAGTTCTGCTGAGCCAGCCCTCTACTACAACAGCATCATTTTTAACTTCTTTCTTCTTGTTACATTGTGTAAGCTAGCAACGAGTTATTGTGCTGTAGTTATTTGTGTATGTGGTAAATGAGGAAGAGTTGTGTTCCAGGCTGCTCTGCTCTGCTCTGGTTATAAAGCAGGCTTGGTTTGCCCGGTAATTGGTTCACCTTTTGATCCATGAGGCGGATATAGTAAGTAAGCTACCCTGACTTTTTCCACCTTTTGCTAGCTTTTCAGTGCCACCACTTCTTTTTAAATGTAAAGGCCTTATTAAATAGCTGTTCATTCCCCCTGTGAATAAGCTACCTTAAGAAAAAGCCTGCTATCTGCTGAACATCCATTGTTAGAAGGACAGATGTTACCCTGAACAAATTAAGTTAAAAAAAAGAAAAGCCTAGCTCTCGTAATTACTGCTTCCATGTTGAGGAGCAATCTCTTTGTCTGTTGCTGTTTCTAATCTTTCAGCATCTCACTTTTTCTACACTTTCTGTCTGTCTTTTAGAGTTTCATGGAGACCGAAAGTAATGGACAGATGTGTGCAAATGGAAGAGGGATGCTAGATCTGTGTTTATATGACAATGTGGTAATAGGATTAAAACACAAAATTATTGATAATTTGGCTCGTCATGATTTTTGAAGGTCATTTTCAACCTGACTGAACGCTGGCTAGGACATTGATGACTCACCCAGTTTTTCTTTCCACATACAAACCTGGCCAGAAGTCTGATGAAATTAATTGGCATGGTGACAGAAAAAAAATGAAAAGCAGCTCATGCATATAATTTATGTTTGATTATTTAAATGGACATTGCACATTAACTTGATGGAAATAATTATACAGGTGCATACTGTACATTGAATGCCATCAGCCTGCTTTGATTAAGGTTTTATGGGAAATGTTTATTCATGGTGCACTATTCTGTGCTACAGTTTTTATGGCTTGAAGGACTTGAGAAGTTTAGCTTTCATTTTCAGCTGTTTTGATTTAAATATGCTTTATAAAGTTTTTATTTATTTGTTTGTTTATGTATTTGTTGTAGATGATGTTACATAGAGAACGATCAAGATGTGTTTTTTTTTCTGGGCTATAACAATGTAAGAGTAATTGTGTACAAATCCATATCTATTCATTCATTCATTCATTCATTCATTCATTTCTATACCGCTTATCCTGCACAGGGTCGAGGAGGCCTTGAATTTCTCCTAGGAGTGTTTGGGCACAAGGCTGGATACATATTGGACAGGGCGCTAATCCATCACAGGGTGCACGCACAAGCACACACACACACACACACACACACACACACACACACACACACACACACACACACACACACACACACACACACACACACACACTACAGGCAATTTGGGACCACCAGTTACCTTAACCTGCATGTCTTTGTAAACCAGAGTACTATGAGGAAACCCATCAAGCACCGGGAGAACATGCAAACAAGGACCCCAGGTGTGAATCAAACCCTTGACACCGCTGTGCTGTCATATATCATTTTTATATACTTCTCAAAAATTTAAGAAACACTATGAAAACAACCAGATCTCAATGGGAAATAAATTGTGCTGGATATCTATAATGATATGGACTGGTGAGGGCCATGGAGCGCAGGGGCAACTCGGTGGTATCATTTCTGACATCCACCAGGAAAGTTCTGTTTACACTCGTCACATGTGGCCAGGCATTGTCATCCACAAGGAGGAACCCAGGATCCACTATACCATCATAGGGATTGCCAACATGTCATGGATTTCATCCCTATACCTAATGGCAGTCAGAGTGGAGAAGTCTGTGTGTCCCTCCATGCATTTCTAGACCATCACTAACCCACCAGCAAACTGGTCATGCTGAGTGATGTAATAGGCAACACAACATTCTCCATGGCTTTTTCAGACACTTTCACGTCTGTCACATGCGCTTTGGGCGAACCTGCTCTAATCTGTGAATAGCATGGTGTGCCAGTGGCGGACCTGCCAAATCTGGTGTTCATCGTCAAATGCCAACCAAGCTCAACGATGCCAAGCATTCAGCACAGGGCCCAGTATGTCGAGCCCTCAGGTCACCCTCATAAAGCCTGTTCCTGATTGTTTGGTCAAAAACATTCACACCAGTGGCCTGTTGCAGGTCATTATGATAGGGCTCTGGCAGTGCTCATCCTTTTCCTCCTTGCACAAAGGTACAGTAGGTACAAAAGATACCAGTCCTGCTGATGGGATAAGGACCATCTACGGCCTTGTCCAGCTCTCCTAGAATAATTGCCTGTTTCAGGTAATCTCCTCCATGCTCTTGAGGCAGTGGCATGTACTGTATTGATGTGCTATCCTGGTTGGACTGCCTGTGCAACCTATGTAGGGTCCAGGTATCGCCGCATGCTACCAGTCGTGACAGTGACTCCAGCCAAAATCAAAACGAGAAAAAGATAGTCAGAAAAGATCAGGAGGGAAAAAAATGTCAGTGACCCCAACCTGTAAAACCATTCCTGTTTTGAGGGTTGTGTCATTGTTGCCCCTCTAGTGCGGCTGTTCCTAATTTCATTAACACCAAAGCAGCTGAAACTGATCAATATTACACAAGTTTAATTAACTTAAGGCTATACTTTGATTTAAAAGGTGTTCTTTTAATTTTATGGAGCAATGTATCTACAGTATGCATACACACGCATGCTGTAACAGGTCTGTCACATGGACAGAACACAAGAGGGTGTCACGTCTCAACAACAGTTCTTTAGCGACAAAGCTTATTTAAAGCAACAAAGTATGAAATTCTTGGTGAATACACTATGTGCAACGAAAGCACTGGCTTTATAGCCGTCTCGGTGAATGCTGCGGTTCCGTGGGTCAATTCTCAGCAGGTGCGGTGTCATCAGAGGCACACAGGGTTGTGCAGAACAGGTGTAGACCAGCAGCGCTGAGCAGGTAGCGTGGTGTATGCAGAAACAGCGACAGCAGGCGGCTTTCTCCTTGGCGAACACGACTATGAGGCACTCGAGTCTAGGGGGGCAGGAAGCAAACGTATGATTGAGTTTTTTTCTATGATGTTACTCGCTGTACGGAGCTGAAGAGACCTTTTTAAAGGCCGTGCGGACGTTAAATGGCGTGATTGTTGATTAGCCTCCAGTCCAGATGAGTTCTGTTGGCCTGCCACCCTGTTAGGTGCACTCCACCGTTGGCGCATCCTATGCGGTGTGTGCAGTGTGTGGGTGTAGACCTACCCATGTTCATCATGAGATGGCTTTCTGCTCACCACAGTTGTAAACAGTGATAACACAAGTTCCTGTGTCCCTCCTGGCAGTTGATACTATTTCTTCCAACAACTATCACGAGCAAGGCATTTCCACCCTCACAACTGTAGCTCACTCAGTGCATTTTGTTTTACACGTCTTTCTGTATAAAGCCTGTTTGTAAAAATCACAGGAGAACAGCAGTTTAAGAAATACACAAACCAGCCCTTATGACGGCATGATTTTATGCATTGTGCTGCTTCCACGTGATTGGCTAATTAGATGACTGCATGAATGTTTAGGTGTACTGGTGTTCCCAACGTAGTGAATGATGGCTGTATACAGTATGTGGATAAACCAGTCCGGTACTATTAAAGACACCCTCAAGCCATATCACAGGGATAAGAAAAAAACGAGTGGATAGAGAGTGACAAGAAGATCGTTTTTAGTTTCTGCAAAAGCATTTGCATATATAAAAAGAGTCTTTTTGAATTGTAGGGAAACCTCTGGTGCAGCAGGATTTAGAGGTGCAGGTTTTGATAAATTGATGGCGATAAAATAAACCTAAATGGGGGACTTTTCTGCTCATAGGATGTATTGTATTAACTCATAAAAAATAAAGCCTAGGTAACATTTCTTTTCGCATTTATTTCTATTTTAGCCTCACCTTAATTTCTTCTTAACCTGTAAATAAACAATGGAGAAACAAATTCTGTAAAATAATTACTAAATGGAGAAACAAAGGGAGGCAAATAGTCTCTGAAAGGAGAGTTTTCAGTTAGTTTTAGAGCTTCAGGGATGCAAATATTCCAGCAGAGGAGAGAGAGAGAGAGAGAGAGAGATGGGAAAGAAGGGAGGGGTAGTAATATTTTTTCTTCTCCTCTCGATGATTGTGCTTACAGGAACGTCAGTGTTGGTGTGTTGGTTACACAATTCATTTTCCCCTTGGCTAAGTTCTTCTCAGCACTGCTGGAAGTGATGGATGGGGGCTGCTTGGTCATTGCAGTCAGGCCCTGTGTCAGCTCAGGGGAGTCGGACGTCCCTATGGTAACTGGTGTCATGGCTACATGTGTTTGTATTCGTCATGATGCTCAGACATAGTAGGAGTAACTAATTAGGATTTCATTAGTGCATAAGGGCAAGATGGACCCTGAGCATGTTTTCTATGCATAACTAAAATAAAATAAAAAATAAATAAAAAAACTTAAAATATTACAGAGGATTTTCTTTTTACTAAGGAGAAGAAGATTAAAATGAATCCTCAGGGCAATGCTGCATGTAAATGTTGAGAATCCTAAAAGGTTGTGTTCTGGAATTTGACAATGCATAACAGGCTAACCAAGGGTTCATTATTAGCCATGGGTTCAGTTAAAATAAACCTGTGGTATTTAATCTTAACATTATTAGTGTGTTGCCTTAAGTGCTCTTTTGGGGAATGTTGCTGTTGTCATGCCGCAGGCAATACCCGTACCCGAATGTACGTTTGTCCACTTTTTATTGCCTAGCCCTCTAAGCATTGCTGGCAGGAGGTGCTTAATAACACACTGGGAGCAGCGCTGTAGTGTTTGTGTACGTGTGTGTGTGGTTGGCTTTCTCAATAAATTCGATCCAATATGCTTTCTGTATTGTGTTCTTTTTTTCTTTCGCTCTAGTCCAGGGGGTATTGAACTAGGACCAGTTCCATAAAATTTCCTGCTTCCAGATGTCTAGATAAGCATGACTTAATGGAGGATATTTAGTTTTTCAGTGTTTAACCATGATTAATTTAGACAGTTTAAAGTGGTTATGGTTAAACACATGCTTCTACATCTATTTTAGACTTGGGCCTGATGTCTATTTTTACGAGATGATAAATAGCAAGAAACAACTAAAGGAAAAACTATCCTTTTTCCATCAAGTATTTAGTCCTATACTAGTTTCCAAACCAGTTAGCCACTTCAAGCTACACTTGCATATACAATGCGTTCCAAATTATTATGCAAATGATACCTTTCTCTGATTTTCATAATTAGTCAATACAAATGACAGTCAGTATAATTTTCTAGTCATCAACTATTAGGGTATAATTAGAATTTTATTGAACAAACCTCCTAATGATAATATTTATTTTAAAAATAAAAAGCTGAAAATGCACTGTTCCAAATTATTATGCACAACAGAGTTAAAACATTTTATAGGTTGTAAAGAACTGAAAACAAACACAAAAGTTTGGCTTTTGTTTGATTTGCAGCATATGTAAAGAAATCAAAAACTATTTCAATCAAAAACATCCTAACAGGGCATGTTACATCTTAACATAGGACCCCTTCTTTGATATCACCTTCACAATTCTTGCATCCATTGAACTTGTGAGTTTTTCTTCTTGAATTTCTTTGCAGGATGTCAGAATAGCCTCCCAGAACTGCTGTTTTGAATCAAACTGCTTCCTACCCTCATAGGTTCTCAATGAGGTTGAGATCAGGGGAGGATGGTGGCCACACCATGAGTTTCTCATCTTTTATGCCCATAGCAGCCAATGACACAGGGGTATTCTTTGCAGCATGAGATGGTGCATTGCCGTGCTTGAAGATGATTTTGCTATGGAAGGCACAGTTCTTCTTTTTGTACCATGGAAGAAAGTGGTCAGTCAATATACTTTGCGGAGGTCATTTTCACACCTTCAGGGACCCTACAGGGGCCTACCAGCTCTCTCCCCATGATTCTGGCCCAAAACATGACTCCAGCACCTCCTTGTTGACATCGCAGCTTTGTTGGGTCATGGTGTCCATCCACCAACCATCCACTACTCCATCCATATGGACCATCCAGGGTTGCACGACACTCATCAGTAAACAAGAATGTTTAAAAATTAGTCTTCATGTTCGCCTGGTTCCACTGCAACTGTTTCTGCTTGTGAGCATTGATTAGGGGTGGTCGAATAGTAGGTTTATGCACAACTGTATGACTCTAAAGGATCCTACACCTTGAGTTTCGCTGGACTCTAGAGGCACTAGCAGCTTTAAATACCTGTTTGCTGCTTTGTAATAGCATTTCAGCAGCTGCTCTCTTAATCCGATGAATTTGTCTTGCAGAAACCTTCTTCATTCTGCCTTTATCTGCACAAACCTGTCTGTGCATTGAATCAGCCACAAATGTCTTCACAGTACGATGATCATGCTTAAGTTTTCATGAAATATCTAATGTTTTCATACCTTGTCCAAGGCATTGCAATATTTGACGCTTTTCGGCAGCAGAGAGATCCTTTTTCTTTCCCATATTGCTTGAAACCTGTGGTCTGCTTAATAATGTGGAACAACCTTCTTTAGTACTTTTCCTTTAATTGGGCTCATCTGGCAAACTAATTATCACAGGTGTCTGAGATTCATTTCAATGATACAAAGAGCCCTGAGACACAATACCATCCATGAGTTTAATTTAAAAACTAAACATTTAATGTTTATGACACTTGCATCCAATTTGCATAATAATTTGGAACACGGTGTATACTGCATTTAACAGTACACTTATATGCATGGGATTAGCTGCAATGCTTGTTTTGAAAACTTGAATCGGCCGTCCAATTGAGATGACCTTAAGCAGGCAGTTCATGCACGAAAACCCTCCAAAGTGGATGTACAGTATTGTAACAATTCTGCATAAAAAATAGGCCAAAATCCTTTCTACAGAAATGTGAAATACTCAATAACAGTGCGTGTTTTGCTGGATTCACATCCAGACAATGGTTAGTCAACTTCTCACCGTCTTTCTCTTAATTCCTCCCTGTCACAGAGTTATTTTCTACCCACAGGTTCAAGAACTGAGCATGATATGAGACTTTTCCCCCAAAATAGTGGTAATTTGCCTTCGTGTTTATGGCAGGAATTTGCTTCCTGCTTCAGTTACAGCTTTCAGAAATTTGGTTAAGCCTCCTTCATTCACCACAGCATCCTGCAAGGCAGGGTGACTTCAGTGTAGCTCATTTGGCACAAAGTACATTTTACTGTACACTTGCTTGCATTCCAGGCTCTTAACACCTTTATTCCTATGATTTAATTTAAAGTCCTTTAATTAGTTCTCAGCACATCCTAACACAGCTGAGAGCTCAAGTGAGAGAGAAGCTATCGCAAGCACGCAGTCAGTGGGTGTGAGTGTGCATGTAATAGATATGTGGTTTTTTTTACATCTCTCTCTCTCTCTCTCTCTCTCTCTCTCTTTCTTTTTCTGTCTCTCTCAGATCTCTTCCTCAGAGTGGACTCTGTCTGAACTGGACGTCCTGCTCCTGATTGGAACCGTCGGCCACACTCTCAGCTTAGCCTCCAGTAGCTTTGTAGAAGAGGAGCACCAGACATGGTATTTCCTGCTCAACACACTTTGCCTGGCTGTCTTCCAAGATGTCTGCAGGAAGTACTTCAAGGAAAAGCGACGCCAAGCCGGGGACGAGGAGGAAAGTATTCTCTTGCCTTCTACCATGGAGGAAACGGCTGTATCTTTCTCTCCGGTGGCTGAGCTGGGGGTCAGTGCGGACTCTGAGAAGTGGTTAGCCCTGGCCACGCCGCTCCTCACTCTGGCATGCTGTCGAATGCTTAGGTCACTAAACCAGACCGGGGTGCAGTGGGCACATCTTCCTGACCTGAGCCACTGGCTTAACAGGTGAGCAGGAAAAACAATCATAATAAAAACATAAAGTAAATGACTTTGCACGCACTGTCTGATGTTATGTAAATGTAAATAGCTCAGCAGTAGGAGAGTTTTAAATGGGTTTGAATGAGAATTTTGAATTTGCATATAAGACATTAGGAGGTTTTGCAGCCCTCATATAACTGTAGATGGAGTTTTTATTTATTGATAAGGAGAAGATTTCATTACCTTTACCATATTTCAAGTGGTAATATAACTCAAGTATGTGAATATATATGGCCAACTTTCCTGCCTAAACATTTATGCACCATGTTATTTTGCTGCAGGATTTTGAAAAATATGGTTTGGGACTTAGCCTTGTATTTGTTGTGCTATGTGGAAAACGTTTCTTGCATTCATTTTTATGCCTACACCAGTGGGTAAAGTTGTTGGGTTGTCCATCCAGATGATTGCCTGATATTCTTGTTAGAACAGTCTATCTGAAGAAAGAGTAGTTAAAAGTTTATATGGTTTGTTTGGACTCACATACTGTACAAATAGCTGAATTACGTACATGCCCACGTTCAGCAACTTGAATCCTATTTTCTGGCTATCTACTGTATTTTTTTTTTACATTTCTTGGTGCATTGTGTCCATCCATGCATCTTTTAATTTATATGGAATTATCCTTATACCCAACTGATAAACTGATTAGATTTCCAAGCAGTGCCAAATGTCTGATATATTTTTTCTTTACAGTTAATCTATTTTTCATACAGACATATGTGCCCGTTTGTCCATCAGTCAGCCTGTCCATCCATCCATCTATTCATTTATCCAACCACAACCAAAATCTACCCTATTTGATATTTGAATTCAACCAAACAGGGTCAAGGCCACAGCAAGATCAAATGTCTTAAGCATGACTTAAGCATCTGTTCTTCAATAACTTCTTTACTGTTTGTCATGCAGAAAAGGTAGATAAACACCACCAGTCACAAGTTTGGACACACCTTCTCATTCTATGTTCTTTCCTGATTTTTATTTCTTTCTGCGTTGTAAAACAATGCTGAAGGAATCCAAAATAGCCTTCTTTGAACAGTTGATTTTGAGGTGTTTCTGCTACTTATGCTCTGCAAGGCCTTCATAAAGCCTCTAATCTGAGGTGCTGTTTGTTAATTGGTGATTTTTAATTGGTGATTGGCTGATAACTCTAAATTAACTTCTCCTCTGCAGCAGTGGTAAGTTTTGGTCTTGCTCGCCTGCGATGGTCTTCATGAGAGCCAGTTTCATCCTGGTGCTTGATGGGTTTTGCAAATGTACTTGACAATGCTGTTCTTGCAAGAACTATTCCAGAAAAGCTGACCTTCATGTCTCAAAATAAAATCTGACTGTTGTTGATAATTACTTAATTACCTAATTCCATATTGTTTTGAAAAAATGTGTTGTGAGATATTGTTGGTGCAATAAACAGAAAGCCACTAGTCAAAGAATAGATTGGTTCAAAAGATGGTTTAAAAGAATAATCTCCTGTATCTTCGTTTTGAATTACAATTTTAATCAGCATGTGGATTAATTGGTCGGATTTTGATCGAAACAGGATCAAGGAAGGACAGATGTCTATGACCTTTAAATGTTATAAAAAGGACTAGATTTGTTGGCACTGCCAGCTTTCCTGTTGAAATGGTTTGCGTCGAGTTTTTAATTTATCGATATTTTTTAAATATTCAGATATTACTGAAAAGAAAAAAAAACGTTCTAGACTGAAATACAAATAGTGGCCGAAAGGGAGAAATTCTTAAACCTAATCCTTTATAATTATACGTCTGGTCAACATGGTACTGTAAAGGTCAATGGTTTCATGTGGGTCGCATCTCATACAGTATGATTTTCAACCATATAAGGTAATATTTATTAAACTGTTTTTACCATATTTACTGCTTTTACTATATTTATACTGTATACTACTGTGCCAGGGCTCTGTTAGTCCTGGCATGCTGCACATACTCTCACCATTTCTGAAAGCAGACACATTTCATTAAAAACTCTCAAAGTCTATTTTTTCTTGCTGAGCATGAGTCAAACTGGAGAACTTCAGCTCCAGTATAAATCTAGGGTGTCAATGTGAGAGACTGACACTCATTTACAAAAAGCTTTAAAGCTCAATTTGCAACTCCAGAGAATCGTACTCTATCCAAATTGGAGCTTATATGTAAGCTTTTTCACATTTAAAACTTCTGAAAATCTGGAACTGGGTTCAGTTAGACATCTTTTATAGGTACGAAAAAGTCAAATTGTTAAGGGAAGCTCGGTGAACTGTAAATGCAGCACCAAATTCAGCATTTGTAATTTTTTCAAAGTGGACAAATTGGAATAAGATGAGTTTGGTTAAAGCTTCATATATACTTTCTAACTCCATGATGGTTCCTGATTTTTATTTCTATCTACATTGTAAAGGAATGCTGAAGGCGTCCAAAAAATGCATTAATCTCCTTTGAACAGTTGATATTGAGATGTGTCTGCTACGTACTCCTACTCTGTAAAGACTTCATAACGCCTCTAATCTGAGGTGCTGTTAATTGGTCATTTTTCAGGCTGATAACTCTAAATGAACTTCTCATCTGCAGCAGAGGTAGGTTTTGGTCTCGCCCTCCTGGGACGGCCTTCATGAGAGTCAGTTTCATTATGGTGCTTAACAGATTTTGCAA